>PVKB01000065.1:0-555757 GCA_004027205.1 Ctenodactylus gundi
ATATATATATATATATATATATATATATATATATATATATATATATATTTGCTTTATATTTAGTCCTGTAAAATACTATTACTTTATATTGCTTATATTTGAGTGCCATCGTAGTTTGATCTCATGCTAAATAACTTGCAACTACATAGATGTGATAAGATTAACTTGCTTCCAATAGTCATTTCTTTATCCACACTAATTGCATTTGTTGTGGTTGGATCTCATTAGAGATTGGAGTTTATAGTGGTAGCATTCATAGTCAAAAAATTCTGAGTAGGGTTTGTTTGTTTAACACAATACTATAATTTAAGAGGGAGTACCCTGTTATTATATTTTAGCATAGCTCAGAAAATAGTACATAATTGAGGTTTAAATCTAACTATGTTAGAACCTCTGTTAGAAAGTATAATAATGTAGGCCAAACATTCCTTTTAAGATTAGTGGTTTCATTTTAATTATGAATTGATTGGTTGACATAATGAACAAGCTCAGAGAGGTATTTCCACATACATCCAACCTCTATCCCTCTATTCCTCCCACCTCCTATTGAAACAATCGACCAACCAACAAAATTATCAAACAAAGAACACTTTTATTGTTATACATTTTGTTTCAGCATAAATGGATTAAAGATATTTGTTACCCTTTGCCTTTTGGCTGTGGGTGAAAAAGTCAACACCTGTGTATTCTGAACAAATATTTTGAATCTCAGAGGCTTCTCGGCAACAAAGTTTTGTCTGTAAACAACAGATAACAAGTAAAAGTGTGTACTCACTTGTAGACCATCTTGATGTTTTTAGACAAACCCACCCACAGCGGCTATGGTAAGGCCCCCATGAAGATTCAGTGCGTGGAATTTAGGGAGTGACTCCAGCCCATAACCTGATCAAAGTCAGGTGAATGGGGAAAACGACAGTAATGATCTCATTATCATAAAAACAGAATGTGGTTAGGCTTTACCGAGTCTGAACTTGGAGCTGCTAAACTACAACTTTGTATGGCTTTCAGCAGTTTAAATCTGAGTTCCACCTGGTAGGATTTCGCCTCTGAGCCATCTTGGTAGAGTTATCGCCATCCAACTTTTGCCCCCTTTTCATTTCCAGACTGGCTCAGTTTGGAGGATAGAGGTTCAGACTGAAATTATTGGTGAGATCTGTTTTAATCAGTCAGCCAAACAATGAAATAAGACAGCGGACCTTCTGAGGTGCTCAGAGCCTGACTAGGTTTAGGTATCTCCCACAGGAATGTGAGCAGTTGGAGGTACCTTGAATCGCCCTTCTTCAGTCCGTCAGGTTTGTGTCCCAATATTTGTTGAGATATCAAACTGGCGAACCACCTTTGAAACCCAGGAGAAAACCTTCTAAAGACAATTTAAAATCAGTCCACACTAGGAACCGAAGGTTCAGGGCTCTTGGTGAACCCGTGTTACTGATTTCAGTTAGGCGGGAGCACCGCACATCCCAGCCTTTGACCCTCCCTGCGTTCCCTTCATCACTGGGTGAGCGGGGTAGGAGTTTTCTTTTCTTTTTTTTTCTCATTATATATAAATTATTTTCATACCAGTGGTTACAATAAAATCTTTTTCGTCTGTGTGTGTGTGCTACATTGTGGTTGCTGTCTATGAGATACATAGAGGTCGATGTCTTTCATGGGCCCAGGGAAGTGTTACAGGCAGACTAGAGATGATGTTTGGAGAAACTGCACTAGTAAATGGCAAATCCTTCCTGTCCCAGCATGCCTTGCAGTTTGTGGCCTTTATCCTTGTGCCCTGTATGCTCTGGAACATATTTTGCTTTATCATATTGTCATCAACATTTCATATCTGTTGGCATCTGTACCTGCCAGGAAGGGCTATTCACTCCTTATTTACTCAATATCTTAATACAGGTTTGTGGTTTTTATTGTGACAAGATTGAATCCAAGGCCTTCACGTTGAGCTACATCTCCAGACATTTTTATATATTTTTTTTGAAACAAGATCTTGCTAAGTCATTAAGTTGCCCAGGCAAGGCTTCTGTTTGGTAATCCTTCTGCCCCCAACCTCCCAGGGTACTGGGATTACAGGCCAGCACCACCAGGCACAGTGTCTTGTACATGTTGAGATGTCTTGTTATTCTAGGGTGATGGTTAAGAGTTAAGGCTCTTGAGGCTGAGAATGTTGGTGAAAATACAGGCTGTATGTAAATTAAGATCTGTTTCTCTAAGTATTCTTATTTGTAGCATTCATAATAATAACTATTTTAGGCAGTTATATAATCTTTAAGTGACAGTGAGATAAGTAGAGCATTCCTATGCTACCAGGAACACCAAAACTCTTTATCTATTGGTAGCATCTTTTTTTTTTTTGAGATAGGATCTTGCTGCACAGTTCAGTTCAGGCTGGCCTCAAACTCACAGCAATCCTCCTGCCTCTGCCTCCTTAGTGTGATAATTATAGAAATGTGCCACCACACCAGGCTTCTGTGGTGCTGGGGAATCAAACTCAGGGTCTTACACTTGCTAGGCAAGCGTTTTAACTGCCGTGCTATTCCTCCAGGCTGGTAGTAATTTTTATAAGGAAATATTGTAATTACTCAGCATATACTCACTAAAGAAACAAAAACAATATAATAATTACAATTATCAAAATAAAAATAAGCCTAATCTCACATCCCAGACATAAAATCATATCTTAACAAATATTTCTCCAAACATTTTCTTTTATCTGTATCTACATAAGATTTCAAGAAACATCATACCATTCCTATCATGTCAGTAATATGCTTTTGATTTTTAAAAATATGTCATGAATATTTTTCATGTCAATATGTTTTACCTTGTGATTTTAAATAGCCACAGAGATATAACATGTCTAAATATAAAGAGAGAGAGAAAGCAATTTCATGATGTTGGGTAGTTTGTTTTACATTTAATGTTTCTAAAATTTACTAAAACAAAACTGATAAATATTCCCTTACATATTATTTTCTCTACATACTTATTCTTAAATTTTCTTTTTTAGAATGGGGGTCATTATCGCAGATATTTTATATATTTTTAAATTGATAATTGCTACTAAATGCTCATTGAATGGGCCTAGAGGAATAGTAGCACAACAATTGGAGCCCTTGCTAGCAAGCACAAGCCCCGAGTTCAACAGAAGTTAGGGGTGGTGCTGCACACCTATAATCCCAGCACTATGGTGGCTGAAGCAAGAGGATTGCTGTGTTTGTGGCCAGTCTGGACTACATAGTGAGTTCAGGACCCAGAGCCTTTCCAAAAAGAATGGCTACTGAAGTGTTGCACTTTTACACTTTGGCCATGAGTGAGTAAACAATCTTGAAATGTTGAGTATCGTGTAAAGAAACCTTTGTCAATGCGACAACTGAAGTGCAGTAACTTATTAGCATCTCAAGATGGAATCCCAAGTCAGAACACCCTGCTAGGCACCTGCAGTGGTTCAGTGTGGGATGTGTAATGGTAGGACTAGGGTGGGTGACTCGGAGCTGCTCCAGCAGATCTGGCTCCAGCTTTGATGGACCTTCAGGGCTAAGTAGTTTAAAGGTATTCAAAGCAGCACTATTAAAGGTGCAATGGTGATGAGTTTCTTTTTTTCCCCATTTTATTCATTTGTATATGTGCAAAATTTAAGGTTTACAATGAAGTTGAGCATTTTGTGCGCATACATATCTGGTCAAGGTGACAAGGACTTTTCCACTCTCCTTTTGTCCCTCCGACTACCCACCCCTCCTTCCCTCCCTACCCTGCCCCCCTGTTTCACTTTGTTTTTCATTTTAAGTTCCATAAGAGTTGTGATCTGGGTTTCTCATATCAGAGAGACCATTCGATATTTCACCTTCTGCTTCTGACTCACTTCACTAAGCATGATGTTCTCAAGTTTTTTCCATTTGCCTGCAAAAGCCTCCACATTGTTGGACTTTATAGATGCATAGTATTCCATTGTGTATAAATACCACAGTTTGTGTATCCATTAGTCTGTTGATGGGTATTTTGTGACTTCCATATTTTAGCTATTGTTAGTTGTGCTGCTATGAACATGGGTATACATGTATTTCTGTTATGTGTTGTTTTGACCTCTTTTGGATTGAAGGGGATATTTATTTTCATTCTTTTGAGAGATCTCCATACTGCTTTCCAGACTGGTTGTATGAATTTACACTCCCACTAGCAGTGCAGGAGGGTTCCTTTCTCTCCACAGCCTCACCAGCACTGATTACTATTTGACTTGTTGATGTAGGCCATTCTTTCTGAAGTGAGATGGTATCTTAGCATTGCTTTGATTTGCATCTCTCTTATGGCTAGGGATGTTGAACATCTTTTCATGTATCTATTGGCCATTTGAACTTCTTCGTGAGTGAACTGCCTCTTCATTTCACTTGCCCACTTTTCAATAGGATCCTTTATTTTGGTAGGCTAGCTTTTCTTCAGCTCCCTGCATATTCTGTTTATGAGCTTCCTATCTGAGACGTTTTTTCCCTGTCTGTTGGTTCTCTTTTTACAATGTTGATAGTTTCCTTTGTTGTGCAGAAACTTTTTAGTTTGACAAGATCCCATTTGTTAATAATGGGGATAATTTCTTTTGCTTTTGGTGTATTGTCAAGGAAGTCTTTGCCTACCCCTATGTCTTTTAGATATTTGCCTAATTTGTCTTCTTTAAAGGAATCTCAGCCAAGGCCAGAGCGGCATTCAGCCTCCCGAAAGGACAGCTCCAGATGTTGTTAGTTGGACCAGGAAAAGAGGACAAAGCAAGGAAGTAGAGAAAGAAATACTTTCCAGACTGGATAATATTTCAGCTGAACTGAAGAAAATGCAAAATACATCATACACATTGACTCCCCCACCTTTCAACAGGCCTGTTATGGGGGAGGGTGGGATGAGGACAGTGGGGGGGGGGGTGAGGAGGGAGGTAAAGTAGGTAGGTTCTGTGCTTGGGCCAATATGCCAAGATGGAATCCATTCATCTGCATGACCAACACAAAAATGGTGGGCAGGGAAGGAAAACCCAGTGTGCCTGTCCTATGGCATGCAAAGATTCAAGATGAGGTTTGAAGATAGTCAAGAGTCAACCGAAGGGTTCAGAAAGCACGCTAAAACCAAGGACTTGTTTTAAGGTTAGAGTTTCATTTTTATAGGACAGTTCTTGTTGAAGTTGGAGGTGGCTAACGGGACAGCAAGAGTGACTATGGGAGCCCAGGTAGAAGTGGCCTACAGGAAAGCGTGGGTGCCTTCGGGAAGCAGCCATGTGGACTGCAGTGCCTGTGGAAGGCCGTGATCTGGACCAGTGAGGTAGGCTGGCTGCGGTAAGTGGTCCTCAGAAGCCTTTAGTGATAAGTGCTGGGACTCCATCTGAAAGCACTGAAACAGAAGGGTTTGTTGATTCTTGTAATCAAAGCAAAGAAAGTAAATGTTCCCACCGGGCTCCGGGGACCATGGAAACCTGGGACACCTGATCCTCACAAGCTCTTTATCTTCCCACCTGTCCTTTTCTTTGCTTACTCATCTTGGCTCTTTGATTCTCAGACTAATTTCCACAAGTTAGAGCCTCCAGGGCTAAAACAAAGCCACAGCGATCCTTGTCATGCAAAGATTACTTACGCACATCTCGGAAGAGACATGTCTCCTCACTCAGTTTTTTCAATAAAATTTATTTTTTTCAAAAATTTTATGTTCACATTAAAATGGACTGGATTTTCCATATGTTCCCTGCCCTAGCTGCGAAATAGCCTTCTGTGATAGCAGCATCTTAGTTACTCTTTCGTCGCTGAGACTCAGTACTCAACATCCACAACTTCAGGAAGGAAAGATTTATTTTAGCTCACAGTTTCAGAAAGCCACAGTCCATTCACAGTGGGTGGCTGTAAAATGGCGGAATCACTTAGTGGGGACGTCGCTAGAGCCAGAGACAGAGCCTGTGCTCTGGAGACAGAGATCCCCATAACAGCATGGCAGAACAAAGACCAGCCTGAGAGGAGAGGTGGGACCAGCAAACGCCCCTGAGGTCAAATTCCAAGCATCCTCCATTATCAGCCAGGCACCACCTCCCAACAGTACACAGTATCCAAAAATACATGAGGCTTTTGGGGGGTACTCCAGATCCAAGCCACAATGATCCGTATCTCCCACCACAGTGATATTTTTGTTATAATGAATGAATCGACACTAACACGTCATCACCTAAAGTCCATACTTCACATGAATGTTTAGGTGTGGTGTCATGTGACTGTAATGCATATGTGTCCTTGTTAGAGCACCGCTCAGAGGCGTTGTTCTGCCCTAAATGTCCTCTGCCCTATGCACCCTTCCCCACACTTCCGGCAATGCCTGATTTTTTGAGTCTCCTTTGCTTTTCCTATCACGGTATGTCTCATACTTGGAATCAAACACTACCTCATATTTTCAATGCGTTCTTTAAATTCCAAGATGGCTTTAATTGGCCATGTTGGAGTTGCATTTTTAACTCCAGGATGATTGATTATGCCCCTGCTTTTGCAGGTATAATGTAGTCATAGCTAGTGCCCATTTTGGTCAGAAGGTAATCTTTTTGCCAATCAGCAATGGTCAAGAATAGTGTCATTTTTATTCAAATCTACATTGGTAAAGTAAGAAGAGTAATAATGCCTGGGAAAAGAGGAGTGCTGGTCAAGAGAAAGAAGTGAAAAAAGTGGTGAATTTTTAAAAATGTCCATTAAATAATGGGGATAAGTAAATGGGGTCAACAAATATTTATGGCGTAGACTGAACCAGCAGGACTCAACAGCTCATTGTCAACAAAGGGGGCATGAGAATCTAGGATGCTCCAGAAATTCCTGGTCTGGATACTTTTGAACAAGTAAATCTGACTTACTTCTAAGATTAAGAAGACCCTGTCTTAAAATCAAAAATTAAAAAAGGGCTGAAGATACAGCTTAACTCTCAGGGCCACAAAAAATTAGATAAATAAATACTCCAATGGTAAATAAAATGTTAGCCATTTTACACATACTTATTGGATTTCTTTTACATATGAAAGTGTGTTTTTAATAAGACCTGTTATAGGGGAATATAGAAGACTTAAGCCATTTTGAGGATAACATTTTCGAGTTAGTTTAATTTAAATCCCATCCAATGGACAATTATTTACTGTGTCCTAAGGGAAATGAGCATATTAGCAGATGAGCAAACATGTTTAGTTAATATTCTGTACCATAACAGGGCCAATGGTATTTCAAACAAAAATAAGTGAATTTCACCAATTTGCTATTCTTCTGTTAAACTTTGGCCATTCTGTGATGAATGTGCCTGTCTGCTCAAAATTACGACCTATTAACAAAAGGAAGATGTTGTCTTGCTATGTAAACCATTGGAGGATGAAATGTAATTAATAATCTGTTGTGTAAAATTCAAGAAAATGAATAACCTCAAATACAATCTCCTGCCCCATGTCTAAATTCTCTAAATTCTATTATTCCCAATTTGATTGCACAAAACAATGATATTCCAACAACTCTTTTAAAAAGTCCCCAACAAGAGGCTATAGGGCACATTCTTTGATTTGCTGTGAAACCATTCTCTCTTTTGAGACTTTAGGTATTGCTCCTAAAGTTATATTTATTACCATCTGACATAGTTATATTGGCTGGACATTTAGATATCCAAAAATAGAAATAGCCAATATTGGCTTTAGGCATGTTGTTTTAAGCATGTGACTTCCACATCATTTTCATGTTTGTGTATTTTCTATATATTAATATAAAATAAAAGATTGATTTCTATATCCTGAGTTCCAAGAAAATAACTGATTCTGACTGACCTGTAGGAATATTTTGAACTTAGAATATTTTCTTTATGATGTATGATTTTAAAGTGATTATTTTAGAAAGTTATTATTGTCAACTCCCTTATGCAGAGTGTCTTTTTGAGATTTCTATTTTTCTAACATTTATATTTATTATTATAAGGCACTGCGTTTGCTGTGCCTTAGAGGTTTCAGCTCATTGTACTGCAATCTGTATTGTTTCAAGACAGTCTTATTTCACTTTTAATATCTTCGGTTACCCATTGGTCATTTGTGAGCATACTGTGCGATTTCTGTGGTTTTGTCATGGAGACTTCCTCACGAAGTCTTGCTATTTCCTGCCTTTTCTGCCCACTACAAGACTGACCCCTTATTTTAGTTGTCCCACATCCTGGAGACTCGTGTGTCATTCTTTTCAGTGTCATCTCCAAGTTGACTCCTCTGCTGTGCCTTTAAAAGATTATGCCACTGTTCCGTCATCTGAAATCAACAATCTACATAGTTGGTGTTCAGTAGCCTTTCTCTCCTCAAGACATTATTCCTTACCTGGTATCTTGAGCCAGGAAATTCTTCTGAATACTTTGTCCTTGACCATAATGTTATGTTCACCCAGTTCCCCAGAATTTTCTATCAACTTTTCACCTGTATCATGTTACTCATCCCCTGTAACTTTAGTGCCACTTCCTTGAATCTTTCTTTCTTTCTGTGTTTAGACTTGACTTCACGCTCCATAATTTTAATTCTATAATTGCTGGCCTGATACAGAGGTTTCTTTCCTGCCTCTACCCATGGTTGAATCCAAAATGCCAACCCATACACCTGCTTATCTCCCTCTTCTTTCCTTGCTATTGAATATTTCTGGGCTGAATCAGCTACTGATGCACACTTCCTTACAAACACATGTTCGCCCCCCCCCCCTCAGTCTAGCAATCAGTGCTACTCACCAAACCCTTTACTTGCATTCATTTATGTGTTAATTCATTCTCATGTTAACTGATTGTAACTTTTCATTTATCTTGGACCATCCATCTTGTCCTTCACTCGTTTCCTTTCTGCAGAAACACATGCCTCTCTCAGTGAGCAGATGCCACTTACCTCAGGCACTGTCTGAACTCTCTCTTACCTCAGAAGGTCCTCAGGTATCCAATCAGTTCCCCTGTTTTTAGCAGAGCCCACATACCCTTTCTAATACAGAGCTTAGGAACACAAGCATATGAAGAGTTGTACAAATACTAGGTCTGATCATAAACAACAGTGTGCATTTGAAGTTAAAGAAAACTGTCACAATAAAAGACACATTGCCACTAATCCCCCTCCAAGTCCTCCTCCTCATTTTGAACACAGGTCTCTGGTCATACTTGTTACTTTTTGCAGGGATTCTGGAAGTCTTCTGTTGTAAGTGTGCTTGGTCACACTATCATGGCTGCCTCCATGTCCTCAATCAATTCCAGATCTTTATGTTTACCTTCCAAGGTCATTTTGCCTACATCCAAGGCCCAAACTTTGTATAGTGCCATATCTGGCGAAGGCTTTTATGAGCTTGTCTTTCTATTGAATGGCACTTGATAACAGTACTCACAATATATTTGAACACACTCAGGAAAGGGTACTTCCACATCTGCTTCATAAAGTGGAAAGAAAACTGAAACAAGTGTGTTCAGAGCAAAGAGAAGAAATTTTAAGGGAACTCAATGACCATGTGCCTCACTTTTACTGTAATTAACTTTTAATTTAAGCATTCACTGTATCTTTTCATCACCCTTTGTACATGAGAAAGTTTAACCAGCAAATCTCTCAATTGCCATCCTGAAAACAGTGTTTAGTATTAGTGGGAAAATTTTAATAAGCTCCATGTTTTTGTTGGATGGAAAAAATTGTGTTACTGAACTCAGGCTATCATCTAAACTTCTAGAAAAGAAGCAAGTGGAAAAGGAAGCACTACCAAAGAGAAAAAAAAAAAAAAAAAAAAAAAAAAAAAAAAAAAAAAAAAAAAAAAAAAAAAAAAAAACGAAACATAGCAACTAGAAAGTACAAAAAACTAGAGAACCCTGGAGCAACTAGCCAGAAGATAAATGGCTCAGACTGATGCACAGATCCCACAGCAATCACAAACACAACCTACTGCTTACACTGGCTAATAATTACAAAGGTTACAAAGGCCTTTTAGAAGTTGATCTGTACTTTGATAGATAAATATATGAGATAAACAAAATATTCTGAACAACCTGAAATTTCCTGAAGGTGATAATAAAGAGAAAAAATATTTTCAAGGGGAACAAATACGATAATTTTACAGTATGAGTCATTGAGGAAGATGGCTCAAGCAATCTGTAAGAAACATAATCTAGAGGATTAGAACCAACAGATTAATCAACTACTAGATGTGAGGCCTTGCCATGAGTGCTCTGTGAAGGGAGAAGAGATAGGAACAGGAAGTGGGGTAGGAGTAGGTAATGCCATGTGTCATGAACTCCTGGGGAGGGAGAGAGGACACCAGCACTGGGTAATAGTTCTGCAGATGGTGAGAGGAGAGGTGAGAAACATAAATAATCATGTCTTTGTTACCCAGGGAAATATGGGCCTGCTGGGATGAAATGGTTATGGGCACAGATCCCCAAAGCAGCCGATCAGGCCCACCTTCCCTCCTCCAGAGCCACTGTCTCTGGCTGTGTGCTGCAGGATGCCCAGGTTGTCCGTCATTCTGTAGCTTCCCAAGCTTCCTTTCTGAGCCTCAGAACCACAACTGACGGTCTATGCACAGATCCACCCAAATGTAACCTATAGGTACTTCATGCTATGTCAAAAATCGGTGGTGCTGTTTGTCCTCCAAAATCTCCTTTTCATATATTTCTAGCTAGATCGAGCAAGAGACCGTGGTGACCTGGGTAGCCTGGCTGCTGCCTTCAGGGTTCCTCTGCTTCCTTTCATATACTGAAGCACTGAAGATGGGTGGTCGATGCAAAGACTGATCAATTCTGAAAGTTTATTTTGAGACAGATGACTATACCTAAAACATTTGGATTTTAGAGCAGTTATAGAAAATTGTAGTTTGTTTTATTATGATACCTGGTAGTGAGTATGAAAAAAATTCTTGCATTTTGGGTGTCACTTAATATATACTATGCACCTTATTTTAAATTAATGTTTGGAGAAAAATCATGACCTATTAAGAAACAACCTCAGAACTGACATTGTTTGGCTTTAGGGGCTCAGCCATTAAAAAGTAAGTTAAGTAAGTTGGGTTTTATTATATGTTCTGCTAAAACAGGAAAGACTTGATCTGATGGTGTTTGGCATGTTTATGCTTACACATTTTAAAGTTTTTAAATATTAGTACACTTTTATAATGTTTAAGTTTTCTTTAAAATTGAGGAAATTAGAGAGCAGATTTTGGGTCTTTATTTGCAAGTGTTTTTCTGAGTACAAAAAAAAAAGCCTATGCACAATTCTCCATGCTATTCTTTCTCTTTAAAAATTGGTTTTGGAACAATTGAAACATAAACTAAGGTACTAGGGAAAACTTATTTATCGAGTTAGTATTAGAAGAAATTAGGAACCCTGTTCACTCTCCTCCTCACTTGGTTATGTTTTAACCTCCCTCTTCTGCTTCACTCTCTCTGCCTCCTGCCCTTGCCTCATGCCCCAGTAGAAATACAAATAAAGCAGCCCAGGGCCGCAAATAAAAATTTTAAATTGCTTAATGACCCGATCCACCCTGCTGAGACCGCTGAACAGAAGGAGGTGAGCTAACCACACACTCACATGGAGACAAGCAGTCTCCAAGCATCACGCTTGCTATTTATTCAGGGCTCTGGCTGCTCCCTCCACAAGATTTAGACGATTATTTGATGTGTCCATCCCAAAGTGGAAAGCTGAGTGGACGCCATTTGGACATTTAAACATCTGCAGCCAACTCAGGTTCCGAGGTGCCTCTCAGCTCTCATATTCGGTGGCTCTGATCCATGAGCAATTTATTGAAATTAGCCATACATGATCAAAGAAGAGCTAGACAAAGAAAGAAGAGTAACAAAGATTCAGGGAAAAGGAAGATAATTGCACAAATAAGAATCCTCAATGGCCGGAGGAATGGCACAGCGGTTAAAGCGTGTGCCTTGCAAGCACAAGGGCCTGAGTTTGATTCCCCATCACCATATAAACTAGGTTAGGTGGCACGTGCCTGTAATCCCAACACTCAGGAGGCTGAGGCAGGAGGATTGCTGTGAGTCCAACTCTACCCTGGGCTACACAGTGAGCTCAGGAGCAGCCTGGACTAGAGCAAAACCCTGCTTTTTTTAAAAGAATTCTCAAAAGTAGTTAAAAACTCAGCATTAACACAGGTCAGAGTGAATACATAATTAATATTCCCATGAAAGTTTACCAAGATTCAGTAACAGTGATGGTGTTTCTTTTTTCTGTCTACCATTAACTGAAAGAAATGGAATGACCAGAAAAATTACCAAAGCCAACAATAATTCCATGCAGAGCTAACTCCCATAAAGCTTCTAACCTTTACCAAGCACAGAGCTAGTTCAAAAAACAGGCTTTCAAACTTGTGCCAGACTTCAAAGTCTGAGTGTTTAAGCTCCTCTTCGGCAGCCATGTGGCCGACCAAAGGCACACAGGGTGCTGCCATCTTCACTGATCTCCTCTTCCACCTAATGTCTGTGTTGTGGTATCCGGTAATGGGTTAATACTCTCTCCCGGGTTCTTCAGAGACCTCTTTAGAACAAGCCCACACTATTCACCTTTGTATCCCCAGTACCTACTCCTGTGCGTGAAATACGGTAGAGACATAACAAATCTGGGTTGGATGGCTGAGGAGTACTCGCCACCAGGAACAGAATAATAGTCAACACCCGCTCCTTCCCAAGAGGTTGATGGGAATTCTATGGCCTAAGCCTCGTAACAATATTGCAAGGTAAACATAAACATTCCACTCACAAAGAAAAACAGGCAAAAAGAGTTTATAAACCATTTACCGTTAATCTGGGATTAAACCCTATTCAACTGAATTCCAAAGTCTGGAATTCTGACTATATTCGGCTGCCTCCAATGTTCATTAATATGAATGAAAAAGTACTAAAATGAACGGATTGCAGAAAACCTAAGCATGTTGTTGAATTTGTAGTTGCTTTGGAACTTTCAAAACAGGTAGTCTCTACGAGGAGGTTCAGAATTTGCCTGCCATAAATTAAACAGATAGATACATGTTTTTAATATATAGAGCTATGTCTTGTGCATAAAAAAAAGAATTGAGATATACTAGTAATTTGAAAAAATTAAAAAGTTGTTCTGGATCTGAGAAAATAAAGGCAGGGCTAGACAGTAAAGTGGGGGGAAACAAGAATTTTTTCAGGAACAATTGTAATAGCAGCAAAGGACTTCTAAGTGTACCTAATTTTGAATACAACACAGACCGGGGACAGGGTGGATTTACAGGCAGGAAGCATGGGCAGGGGTCAGTGGACAGACGATCACTCACAGGAAACATCAAGGTGACTGTGGGAGAGGACTTCTTGCTGAAGCAACTGGCCAGAACTCTTGCAGAAGGCAGCAGGGTGATCAGACACCAGCTGGGGACGGTGGGGGTTGAAGAATTCTGTTAAATACTGAATTGTGGTGAGGCGCCATGCATGAGGATTTCTCGCTATACTGTCTTGGCAAGAATCTTGCTCCACCCGGAAAGTGCCAGATTGGATACAAGATTCACAACCTAGAGGACTGCAATAAGGCTGACTTCACTTAGGCTAAAGGGGCGTCTTGTTATCCTAACTGTGGGAAGCTGGTTACTCCTATAATTACATAATTGCTCTTCAGTAGTGCTCAGTAGGGGATATGACATTGATGAAACTCCCAAGCAGTTCTTGAAAGGACAAAACTCAGGTTCCAACTTCGCTCCTCTGTTACTCTTGCACAATACCTATCCAAGTAACAGGATAGGTGCATTTATTGCTGATGAAGGATTTTGTTTTTGTTCCAGTCTCTGTTTTGCATGATGAAGTCCCAAGAGTGAGCAAAAATCTAGTGTCCAGTTGAGCCAGTTTTTCTAGGTTGATGCTTTCCCGATACCTCCTCTAAACATAAAACATAAAATAATAACTACATTTGTGAGGCTGATAGGCAAAGTCACGGCACTGTTCTCTGATCTGTGATAGAAATGGACCAAGAGAAGTAAAACGATTTGCCGGGCATCAAACAAAAAGTCATTGTTGTCCTTCGCGTCCTTCGTTGGCATGCACTTCCTTGGTTTGTATTGGATGAAACTGTTTCAGCTGGCTGTCACCCAAAAGGCTGTTCTTTGCTCACAGAGAGGGAGGTTATTTGAAGAATCTACAAAGAGACAATTTTCATAAGATTTGAGGTAGTGTAACTCTTTCCTCACAGAGTAAGAGCTGTCTCTCAAGCCATCTTCATGTATGGACCACCAGCTTTGCATCATAAAGTAAAGCCTTTATTTCATTAATTCGATAGCACAGAGCAAGAGGAAGTGAGATCATTTTCCCAGCTGGTTTCCAATAACCCCAAACTATATCCAGGTAGAGTATAAATGACACTATTTGTTCATATTGTGAAAAGTTGCATTCTCTCGTGTTTTTGAGAAAAGTTGTATGTTCTTGTGTTTGGGGGGAAAGTTGCTTTCTCTTGTGTTTTTGTGGAAATTGTTTTCTCTTGTGTTTTTTGTGAAAAATTGTATTTTCTCATGACTAAGATATCTCACTAGTACTGGCAACCAAGGGTTGTCAACAACCCCACAGTATTACTATTTTAATGAGTGTGGAGTTTTAGTCACATAGAGGGAAAAAATTCTACAGATCTATTGTACAAAAATGTGTGTACAAGCGGTGAATGATGCTACACTGTACTTCTTAAAATCTGTTAAAAGGGTACATTTTAAGTCACATTTCTGTTTTGTTTTTACCAACCAACAAAATAATTCAGAGTCTAGACCAGAAGGCATGAAAGCAAGTGCTTTTTGCGTGAGAAAGCAAATCAAGGCTTTTCTCTTCCCATTTCATGCTAAAGAGTTAGAGAAATGATTCTCCAAGAGGTAAAATATCAGCAGGGTGTTCTCATTAGCTGTGCTGACTGATGAGAATTTGCAGGGGACGTGGTGTAATCCGGGAGTAGAAGCTGCTGCGTAAACATGCTGTGCTAACAGAAGGGCCCTGTTCGCATGTTGGCATCTGCCCCCTGACCACTTGCGTTCCTGATTTGGAGTCAAACTGTCTAACACAGACTGTGATGCTGGGTACTGGATCGTACGGATTTCGTTGAATAAATGAAGTAAATTTTAGTCATTGCTTTATGTTCATGAAAATGTTTCAAATGCCTAGATTGTCAAATTAGACAGTCTAGCTTTAATTCATTCACATTGAATTCTTTTTGAGGGCATAACCTTAACACTGCCTCTTAATCCAGCCAAGACAGTTGTTCATAAAGCTTCTGTCATATAGGAAAAACATTTTGAAAAAAAATTTTCAAGGCACAGTGACAAAAATTGTCCCAAGTGCCTGCTTAATGTCACCGTTCAAGGGAGGAGGGAATGGTGCTGTTCCCCATGGGGTGATCTTCTGGCCACCACGTCCAATATTCATCCCCCCACCCCCGACTGCAATATGAAAATACACACCTACCTCCTTTAAAAAGTGGTAATGACTTTGTGATCCAAGAGAAATACACTTTTCTTGTTTGATGGAGTGAATGTGTGGGGCTCAGATACTGGCAAGAAAGGATAGAAGGACCAAAGTCAGGGGTGAGAGATTGTTTTCTAAATGTGTAAGAAGCCAGGCATGGTGGCACATGCCTGTAATTCCGGCACTCAGGAGACTGAGGGAGGAGGACTGCTGTGAATTCAAGGCCGGCCTGGGCTGCAAAGAGAGACCCTGTCTCAAAAGCATAAATTAAATTAAATTAAAACTAAATGTGTAAGAAGGAAGGAATGAGGAAAGTTGAGAGGTTTATGAAGAAACCATATTTGGTACAGGATTAAAAATTGTTACTAGTTTCTGCTCTGTTGAAAATCCATTCTATTCAAACGGTTTTTTTCCAAAACATGTCATGCACTTGCAGCGCAATTAAGGTGATTTGCTAGGATTTCAGCATAATTTCATTTATTTGGCCATTCAGAATCATCAAAGTATTTCTACAGCTTTCATCTATGAATTCACCTGTGATTTTTTTCCTCCACTTCCACAGAAAGCAAGTTGTTTTTCATCATAGACTCTTTGACCCTATTCCAATGTGATTAATCTAAAATTTTTACCTTTCCCAATAATTGTGGAGTTTCTGAGGAACTGACTCTCTAGTGCTTTCCCCGAGATCCACCCTCCTTGAACTAGCTATGTTCTCCTCGGAGCAGCTTCCCCCTAATTTACCGATGAATTCCAGGACTTACTTAGCACAATGACTGGCACGTAATAGATGTTCATTACACATGTGTTCGATCTGTGAATGAATGAGCAAAGAGAGCCAAGCATAGACACAATTGTTCAGTGATGACTGCTGTAAGACGCGTGTTTGGAGTTTAACAAAGTGAGATCAAGCAGGTAGCTTTTTAAAACTCATGATTATTTGTGAAATGGACATTGTTCAAGGGAATGGTTAATAAATTAATGCTAGATATACTGTTAAGCTACTGGCAAGCTGAATAGAGTTATTAGAATCAATCCTATCAAAATACTTCGTGAGGATACAAAATGTTACCCTACTTTCAAGACACAAAATAAAGTGCTGATGAGAGATTAATGCAGTTTAACGGGGTCCAAATTATCTTTCTCTGTTACACATATTTTCTGCATATTATGTATACAAACCTAGTGCCTGTTACATATATGTATTCTATTTGTGCTCAATGTATCTGCATGTATACATATGTGCCTTTTCATGTGTTTTGTCTTTTTTTAAGCCTTAGATCTCCTACCTTGGAATTGTATGATTCTTTCTCAGATCATAAAATTATTTGTTATTTTCACTTAGGTTGTTCCACGGTTAAAATTCTGCCTCCCCCCAGGTTTCTGTGAATCAGCAGTACCCTAGAAAGCACTGCCCTCCCTGAGAGTCTGGGGAAGTGGTGGACCACCAGGAACTTGAACAGGAAGCCTGGACAAAGAGAGATTGCCAAGCCCTGGTATTTCTGCTGCAACAGATTTTTAGCACAAACACAAACCCAAGTCTTTGTATTCTTAAAAGCAACAGTTTTCATGTAAGTCCAAGGAACTCACTTTGATTTTATTTGTTTTGGCTAAAGAAATGAAAAGCTTCATTATGATCATGTAAACGTTATTTTTGTAAGAGGACAGTAAAAAAAGAGAGAGAAGTATATGGGAATATCTTTAATCTCACAGGACAGTAAGTATCATTTGAAGTGACTGCTTCAACAGAATTCCAACAACTAAATCTTCTCCAACACCATTCTGTGCTACATCAGAGTCCTAAGCTCTGTAGGTATTTTTGTAACACAGGAGAGTGCAACTTGGTTGTTCAGGCTCAATATTTTAAAAAGAGAAATGACAACTTATCATTTTGCCAGTGATTTAAGAAATCTTTATTTTCTTCAAAAGGTATAACTAAGACTTACCAAGATTTAAAACCTAAATATTTTGGAATAATCAGAAGAACACCATGGGAGAAACAGAGAAAAGGATCGAACCCCACAGAATAAGATGTCTTTCCAAGGTTAAGGTATGGAAGCTTTTGTACATCTGTGTGCGTGCATGCGTGTGTGTGTGTGTGTGTGTGTGTGTGTGTGCGTGCGTGCGTGCATGTATGCACAGAATACTTAACTCAGTCCTTGCAAAATTGCTCATATTCCCAGAAAGTGGTCTAATATTAATATCACACTATTTTATCTATTGCTAATTTCTTGCTTTAAAGTTGGTTTTATAATTGAGAGTGCGTCTAAATCAGGTTGTTAATTATTCAAGCAGTTTTATTAGAAATAGTTTTGAGGGGCTTAAATGGGTTTTAGGATTTTTCAGGTGCACGCTTTGTGGTGGAAGGACCTATTTGCTGTTGTCAGGGATCCATACTGTGCTCCCCCTGGTGGAGCTTCTGATACAGAGACGTGTTGGAGTCACTCCTAGAAGACAGTTCACTGGGCAGAAAAGCTTTACTGATTAGCGTGCAAATATTAATTCACAATAATTCAATAAAATGAATGTTTTCATCAAACTTTGACAACGTAAGTCATCTAAGAGAAAAATGCCTGTTTTGTTAAATGTTTTTTGACTACTTGGGGCAAGTTTTTTTATAGCTCCAAAAACATTCGATTCCATAGTTCCGTGTAGAAGATCCGGGCACATGGTAGCAAGCAAGATGTGAGCTCCAAAGAACCTGGATGGCCACACTCTGTGGCTCTGCAGTTCGCAGCTGACATGGCCTCTTTCTCAGGATGCTTGCTACGTGCAGCTTACTTCAGTGGGTGGTCCATGTTCCTGGCATCTCCAACTTCCTCCGATCTCTATGTAGCTTTGGCTTCACTCCCATAATTTCACAGATCACTTCCTGGCAAGGAATTTGACCTCAAAACACATTTTTGCTCAGCCTCCCAAGCCTTTCTTTGAATTCTAGTCGGAAGGTAGAACCCTCCATGAGCCCGCAGATCTTGCGTAACTTGTAAAATCAGCATGACATTTCAATATCGAACTCTACCACCATCCTGATAGTAGGTGGGCTAGGCCACAGCCATGATGGTCTCTGGGTAATTGAACTCCAGGAAACACTCCCATAGATGGTCCAAGAGAACAAGGCACTTGGGGGTTCTATTCTCAAAGCCAAATTTTTCAAAGATATTTACCCGTTTGTGTCCCTAATCAACCTTGTCATGATGGCATCAGGCCAATTCCTGAGATGTCCTCAAGCCATATATTATAGTGCAAAGTAAGTGAATTCCTTTTAATGATGTTAATCTCTTCAGTAAAGAACTATGGCCTCAACTATGGCCTCAGCTTTCTTTCTGGACAAACTGCACGTTCTTTAAAAACTAAGATCTGCTTTTACTCCCAATTCTCACAGGAGATCTGGCAATGTGTCTTTTACTGTAAAACATTTGTTTCTAAATTTAAATATTCACCATATTTTTTGTCAGAGCTTATATGTGTTGTTTAGAAGGACTGCTTGTTTGTTTATATGTAGAAGGTGCGTGCCTATAAATTAGTAAGGCTGTACCTACTTACA
Source organism: Ctenodactylus gundi (assembly GCA_004027205.1). Classification (NCBI taxonomy): domain Eukaryota; kingdom Metazoa; phylum Chordata; class Mammalia; order Rodentia; family Ctenodactylidae; genus Ctenodactylus; species Ctenodactylus gundi. The sequence goes on from PVKB01000065.1 coordinate 18,950, forward strand.
AAAGTCAATCCTATTGATCACTTAGTCCTATTTGGGTGCTCAAAGAGAAAATATACCATGACAGATGGGAACAGACCACATTTTAAAGTTTCTTACAAGTTTAAGTTGAAAATTAGTCTGTGGCAAAAGATCTTTTATCAATATGTATTAAATGTGTCAAATTATAATTTTAATTATTTTGCATATTTTCTTTTTCCTAGATGTTTCTGCTGGCATTAACCTGTGCATATATATCTAAAACACTATCTGGATCTTACATGAATTCCATGCTGACACAAATAGAGAGGCAATTCAATATCCCAACATCCCTAGTCGGATTTATTAATGGGAGTTTTGAAATTGGTAATGAATTTTTTGTTACTTCTTTTGGTATCTTGTTTTATCTGTGGCGCTTGTCTGAATTTTGTTCTCTTTTATTGCACAGGGTCATTTCGTCTGAATGAGTTATGTATTTTCTGAAATCAAATAGCCTGGCTAAGCTTAGATTAAGCATGGAAATAATTCATTCAACAATTACCTCGAAGTAATACCTAGATTTCACCATGTATCCTATCACTGTCCTTTTTATTCTAACAGTTTCCTGATTATTTGACATGAGTAACAGAGTATTTAATTTATATCTATGTCTATTATTTGGTAATTGTGAAGGAAATCAAGGTCTCTATCTTTGTAGTTAGAAGACACTATGTGAAGACAGAGGATTTGTATTTCAAAAGTAAAACTAGGTGCACTTTCTTCCTATGTGTGTCCAGGACAGAGACAGTTCTCCTTTTCAAGTATAGAGAGAAGACACTACATTGTTGTCTCTCTATTTCAGAAACCGTACCTAGGAAAGAATATAGCTTACTCTTAGGTACTGATTTGGGGTTGGAGGACTACTGAGAAATTATTTTAAAAAAGAGGAAGAGAAGGATTTCTGTGCTTGTGTAGCAAGTGGTACGTCAAGCGCTAAGTACCCGAGTTCAATTCTGCAGCACCACATAAATCAAGCACGGTGACACACACCTGTAATCCCAGCCCTCGGGAGGCTGACACAGGAGCATTACCATGAGTCCAGGACCAGCCTCGGCTGCAGAGTGAGACCCTGTCTCAAAAAATATATATATTCCTTTTGTGAGCAAAGCTACGTGGACATAATGATGCCATTCCTTTCTAGTTATAAGAATAACTTCTACCTTCTTTAAGGTAGAAATCTCCTGTGATATAGTTAACCAAAAATGAGAAGCCAAGTTCAAAGAACTGATACTTGACCTTGGTCTCTGGTGGCCTTGTCCCTCAGGTCTCCCTTGGTATTCTTTGTATGTCCTAGATCCTACTTTGAACTAACTCCTCTGTAGTCTCCAAATACACTCTAACTGAGGGCATGCAGAATCCCAGGGGTTAGGAAAATATTTCCCCACACAGAGGTGATGAGGGGTTAACATAAAGAGGATTCCAATAGAAGAAGCACAGGGGTAAAGCAGCACCAGAGCTTGTGAGGGAAGAGTGCTCAGCCCGCTATTACTAGTTGATGAAGCATTAGAAGCACCTGGCTATGAAGAAGCATCTCTTGGGTTTCATACTGTGGACTTTGCCACAGAAGATCTTTGCCAGGGCACTTGCAGCTGAGTAGCAAGGTGTAGTGTAGTGGAAATAGCAGTGGAAGAGAATGGGGAGGGTTAAAAAAAATAGAATCTGCCAATATTCGCGAATGTTCTAGGACATTTTGAGAGAAATTAAGAGACGTGAAATTAAGAGACAATCTGTAAGGTTGAAGAGAGAAGATGTTTAAGACACACAGGAGATATTTTAATTGTAACTTGCTGGAGAGACCAGGTGCTGTCACTGATCTGAGATGGTGAGATGGGCCCAGCAGCCCTGAGATGGAAGAAAGGCATTGAGATCCCGAATACCTTTGTATGCGATTGCCCCAAATTACTTCACAAAGCAGAAAATACTAACTCTGCCATCGGTGAGTGGGATTCTGCTGGGACGTTCTTAGGACCCGCTAAGACGTGGGATTACTCCCTTCTCAAGACTGTTGAGACACTTTAAATTACAATGAGGGTCTGTTCAGTTGTAGGTCATCAAGAGAAAGTTTTGACCATTAATCCTTCATTTTTACCAAAATCATTTACATTCAAAATTGTAAAAATACAACAGTACTGAAAGAGTTGTGCCCTTCCTTTATTTCTGTCTTTCGCTGCAGCTCCTTCAGTTCTTTCTTCTATTTACCTCCATTTCTTGTTAAGCAGCCAAGGAGGATGATAAGGAATCGTTTCTGAGGGAAACGAAAAATAATTTAGTGCAGATGTCAGGAAACAGCACTCTTTGCTGGAATTTCCCCAGTCAGTTTGACAAGCAGCATTCCTCATTGCCTTGACAACTTACCTGTTGTTTTCTATGCTTTCCTGGGGATTGTTGTACTGAGGCGGCCAGGCAATGTGAAAGGTGACATCACCCTTCAGTGGGGTGCAAAGGCTCTTCCTTTCTTACCTGCTTAATCACCTAGATTTCAACCAGTGGAGAGCTTTCCAAGACATCACCTGCAACACAGATGGTACTGATGATGAAGATTCTAGAATCAGAGAGTGCTTGCCATGGCTACAGGGATGGGACATTTTCCCTCGAAAATAATATGTCAGGCAGGCTTGCAATCTTGGCAATTTGGGGCTGAGGCAGGAGGGTTGCAAGGTAATTGAAGCTCCTCAGTGACTCCTGTCACAAAACTAAAAACAAAAATGGGTTGGAGATACAGCTCAGTGTGACGGCCGGGGCTTGATCCCTACCACACACACGCACGCACGCACACACACACACACACACACACACACACACACACACACACACACGTATCTTTTCTACATACAAGACAGAGTAAGGAGAAACGAGGATTGAACGAAAATCTTCAAAGTATTTGATACCACTTAGAAAATTAACTACTGGAGGAAAGAGTTTTAACTTTCCATATGTAAGAAAAACAACCCATGGGAATATTAAGAAAAAAGAACGGTCATAGAAATAAGATAGGGACCGAGAGGAAATTTTTCAACTTTTACAATTTAAGAAAAATTAGCAATACTTGCACATATCATAAAAGTTTTCTTTATACTTACAAGAGGCAAAGCAAATACTGTTCATTGAATTGAAAATGTACAGTTAGCAGAGAACTTCCATCTATGTGGTTTTTTAGCTCTTAAATCCATACTTGTCAAAGGGCTTGTCCGTCAGAGTAGGATGTCCCCATTAGTTTGTCTGAATAAAGCTTTACCCAAGACATTCAGATAAAATTTTAGGGACTTTTTATGTATCAAATCCAGTCTAAGTCCACTTAGTTGGAGAACTGAAAGTTTGCTTTTTCCACTTAACTTCATAATCTGGTCTAAGAAAATAAGTGGAAATAAAAACAAATCTCTGGCTTGGTCATGTTGAACAATAAAGTCACCTTTGAATAGTGAGTTACCAAAACATGCTTCCATCTACAGGAATCTGAATTTTGTTCCTCTTTTTAAACATAATGAAATATCGCAGTGTTCTGTGGAACAAGCATGGAAGGAGAGTCAAATAGAGGTTGGCACCAACTTTTGTGTCCCATTTCCCATAGTTGGTCACATATGAAAACTTTAAATTCCTTAGAATTATCCTCCAGTCTCAGTCACAGGCTTTCCTTTGTCTACCCTCTTCAAACAATGGTATTCTACAGAGATCTATTTGGGTATCCAGCTACATGGGAAACAGAGTCAACCTTTTGTTTTTTTATATACAGACCAGCACCAATTTCAGATGGTTGTTATAAACGCTACAGAAGAAATGCTGAGTGGGACATTAACTAAGATTTTGCTAAGAGAGCACTTTCTATTTTTCTCCCCTAGGAAACCTTTTGCTGATTATATTTGTGAGTTATTTTGGAACTAAGCTGCACAGACCTATCATGATTGGTATCGGATGTATGGTTATGGGACTAGGTTGTTTCTTAATATCGCTGCCTCATTTCCTCATGAGCCGGTAAGTATTCCTGTCCTCGATGATATTTTAGGTTCAACTTTCACAGGCCAGAAATGAGATTGGAACTTCTGCTCTAGGAGCAATGCTTTCCAAGACCCCGGAGTCCTGAAATGGTGACCGGAAGACATGGGCTGTGTCCTCCCAGCAGGTTTTGTGCTTGATGGCCTCGCTGCACTTACACAGCCACGTTCTGTTGCTCTGTGACACAGGGATCTGGGACACCTCCTTTGTGTTGGGGATTCGGCTGGAATGTTCTTAAGACCTGCTAAGACATGGGATTACCCCCTTCTCAAGACTATTTAGACACTTTAAATTACAATGAGGGTCTGTTCAGTTGTAGGTCATCAAGAGAAAGAAAGTTTTGACCATTAATCCTTCATTTTTACCAAAATCATTTACATTCAAAATTGTAAAAATACAACAGTACTGAAAGAGTTGTGCCCTTCCTTTATTTCTGTCTTTCACTGCAGCTCCTTCAGTTCTTTCTTCTATTAACCTCCATTTCTTGTTATTTTTTAATACTTTAGTTTATATATGAGTTAAATTTCTACTGTAAAATCATAGTCACTGTTTACAATTGTGTGACTATGAAAACATCTTTTCCCAATGAAACATGCTGTTTGTTATCTTTCTGTTGTTAAATCACATGTTTTTGTTCTTTCTGGTTTTAATAACTACCTCTATTTTTATTTAAAGAGATTTTCACTTCTCACTAATACCTCACTATTTAATAGAGCAGATGTTTCTGACAGCTCATAATACCTAAGTTGTTAGCTGTCCTTAGCACGAAGGCTCCTGTCTGTTCTACATAAGGGACAAGCCTAGCTCCCAGCCAAATGCAACCAATAATCTCACTTTTCAGGATGTGGATTTTTAACATAATACCCTTACCCCTCCCCCCACACCCTCTTTCTTAGTATGGTTCCCTTGTCCTCAATTTGCCTTTGTAGATTCAAAGGACATTTTACTCATAATCATAATTTTATTTTTGTTTGTGATACATAATAATAACATTAATCTTGGGAATCTGATGCACATACATATTGCATCTTGCCTTCTTTTTTTTTTACGACCCCATTGCCCTCCCTGCTCTCCTGCTGATCCCCATCCCAGCAGGAGACGTCTCTGGAGTCTAACTCTTCCTTGTGTACACTAGAAACTAAAGTGCGTGAACATTTGATCAGATCTCTCCCAATGCCCCTGCCCGAAGCTCTCCAGGAATGCATTGCCTTGGTATGAGTTTGGAGCATGGTTACTCCCCTCAGGAATTTACAGTTATGTTTCTCATTTCTCCTGACTCTGGAACAGTTCACAGAACCTCTTTCTCGTGCCCAAAATTTTATCCAACTATTTCCTATTATCAGAGCTCCCCAATCACTTTATTCTTGTGGATTATGCCTTTCCATGTTAAAATCCTCTTACTGCCGTTTGGTTGATGTTAGAAATTTTGTTAGAAATAAATGGAACGAGTAACTGAATTTTTAGTGGATAAGTTAAAGGAACAAAGAGCTATGCTGTTTTCTCCCAAATTTTTGAAGGAACCAGAAGTTTCTAAGCAGAAATTTTACCTCTGGTTCTGCCCAAGACCATGTGAAGTAATTTTCAGCTACTATTTAGTTTCTTTCCACTACTGGCCGCAGATCTTGCTCCTTTGAAGCCATAGGAAACAGAGAGCATGGCTCACAGTTCACAGCCAAGCTCTGTGGGGTGATTGGGAAGTTGATCCTTTTCCTTGATGTCCAGTAACACTGCAGTTAGAACTAGTAGGGACACTCAAGCATCATGCTCTTTAGTTTATGTGGTATGTGGAAGGTCAAGTTTCCTCTGGCTTTCTCTTCTAGAAAGAAATAGAGCATCAATTCTAACAAGGACAGATTTAGCTGACCATATTACCCCTGCTTGATGGCATGTAATTTGCTTTCTGGGAAAGGGCCCATGGATCATGTGGTAATCTGCCTACGTGAAATGCCCACACTCTCTTAACTCTTTTGTTCTTATAATAACAAATCATTAAATTATGTTGACCTGGTGACTGAGATTCTTCCAAGACCTGTCTTTATAGTGAGGATTTTTTTTTCTTTCTTTCTTAAGATCTAATGAACTCAGGGAGAGATTATTATTTGAATTCTCAGAAAATGGAGATCATTTTTCTTGTGAGGAAACCTTAGAGCATCAAAAATCAGAGATGTGTTTTGTTGGAGATTTTTTCCTCAAAGCTCTTTATTGTTTTAATTATATACTTTCTTGTATACTTTGGTCCTCATCCCACAGTAATTATCTTCAGGAAATGGTCGCCTAAAAAATTACAAGAGGCCAATGTTGGAACGTTTGAAGGAAGATCATATACACGCAAATAATCTAAGTCTAACTAGAAAGGGCTGGCACATGGTCAGTGAGCAGCCAGAACTCTGTAAACAATATGGATTTAGGGTAACTGGAGTGTCAAAAGATGAAACCTTTACAGGATTTCGTTGTGATTTTTTGTGAAGCAGGAGTCAAGACCGTGCAACATGTTGACGTTGTCTTCATTTGTTCCTTAACATAAATACATCCCTTCTGTGCCTACAGATATGAATATGAATCAACAGTTTCGGTTTCAAGCAATTTGTCCTCAACCAGTTTCTTGTGTATGGAAAATAGAACCCAGATCTCCAGACCAACGTCAGATCCGTCAGGTTGCCTGCTTTATTTCAAAGCTTTCTGTACCATGAATTTGTAGCTAAACACATTCAGATCCGTGGCTTTAAATGAGATATTGTGTAAGACAAATGAACCAAAGAGAGATTCCCTTTCTGAGATTTGTGAGGGGATTACGGAGAAGAATAGGAAGGTCTGTGAGAACGGAATGCAATTTTTCTTAGATTTGCATCTTTTACGATATACGATATCCTTATCTGTTCTTTAAGAGGGCTATTTAGAAGGGAGTGAAAAGTTCCCAACCTTGAGTGCCGGAGACTTAGAAGGGTGAGTTAATGCTCATGACTGGGTCAATAAGATCATGTAAGAGTTGGACATAGAGACAAAGTTCAAGGGATGTGTGTTGATGCTCTGCTGCATGGAAATCCGGGGGAAATCAGGTGAGTATGCTCCACTGGGGAATTTCTCTATCCTTCGTTGTTCTTTCTGCCTCCCTCTCACTTCTTTGACATTAACAGAGACACCACCGTCCAGCTCAGCACAATAGGTGTGCTTCTTAGCAGCTTCTCGTGGGTCCAACCACCAAGGTGCTGGTCTCAGGCTCTTCCTGATGAGGGAGCTAAACAATCTGATAAATTTTAGACTAGAGTCGGCTCTGCTGACTTGCTGAGGGCCAGAGCTCCTCTATGACGAGGATGTTTTTCTGGTGGATTCACGTCTGTTGCAGTAATTCCCAAGGTAAGAGATTCCAGCGCTACCTTGGAATCACTGGGAGCTAAAATAGTGTGAGTTGAAGAACAGCTGTCTGGAAAGTTCTAAGGCATTCATTCATTCATTCATTTGTTTGTTTTGGCAGGTATTAGTAGTGCCAAATAATGAGACTTGTGATGATATATTCATACACATGTCTGACATCTTGGCTACTTTTATCCGTGTTATCTCCTCTTCCTCCCTTCAGATCTGCTTCCCTGTCACGGGAAAACTACCTTCTTGGTTCTGTTCTCTCTTCCTTGTTTGTGAATTTATTTGTATCTACTCATTTTTACATTTTTACATAAGAGGAAGCATGTCTCAGAGACTGGCCTTGGTCCTCACATGATGGCCTCCAGTTCTAGCTACTCATCTGCAAATGACATAATTTTGTTCTTCTTTATGGCTGAATAATATTCCATTGGGTATATCTATACCATGTTTTATCTGTTCATCTACTCATGGGTATCTCTGTATTTGTTTTTTGAGATGAAATGGTTTCAACCAAAGACATATCTAGGTATTTGTCTACGTTGTAATAGTTTTATAAGACTCATCCAAGTCCAAAAAATTGCCTGTGGTCTCTAGACAAATCTCTGTGCTCATCCTAGAACAGAAAATCTGGTCTCCAGAAATGGAGACTAAATTCTTTTGGACTGGGAACAACTGAATGTTGTGCTCCATATCCTGTACGAGTGGAAAGCACCTGGCCCATGTGTAGAAAATGACAGGAAGTTGCTCTTTACTGCCCTGCAGTGGCCCTTGAGACTTGACAGCTCTTTGACTTAGAACAACAGTGGCTAGGAGGCAGATACACATCCTCAGAGTTCTCTCCTCTTGTCCTTTCAACTCACTTTGGCCTACTGTTTATTATTATTCTCAGTAGCTGCCCCAATAATTGGAATGGATTTATCAGAAGTTATTTGGTGGTTGTAGTATATTATAGGCTTTAAAGGAAAAACGATTGCTACCTAGTTACATATTTTTAATTTCTATAGTAATCAGAACTGTAGAGAATTAATCCTCAGTTTAAATCTCATGTTTAAATCTATGTAGTGTAGGTTATAGGGACAGATGATGTACAGATGGGCAAGGCGGGGTGTGTGTGTGTGTGTGCACACAGGCACATGCACGTACATGCATGTGTGTGTGTGCATGTGTGCATGTGCTCATGAAGCAGTACAGGAGTGCAGTAGCACTCATAGCATCTAACTAGCTGGACCAGTAGTCATGAGTAAGCTGACGGTTTTAGGTCACAGAAGCCCTGATTTTTGGTGTTTGCCAAATTTTATGGTGTAAATACTCCTTGAAACAACCAGTGTGCTGGAACTAAACACTGAAATGGGAAGAGGGATGTATAGTTCACTCTCCCAGCCCAGTAGGAATGGCTCCAGAACACCATCTCAGCCTCTTCCATATCCAAGTACTTAAAAAATAACTGATAGCAACAACCAGGGATTCATCTCTGGGATGGCAACACAGTTTATCACCGGCAAGATGCCACAGGCCACAAGAATTATGAAACACTGACCAAAAACTCGAAAGTGAGCATCACTTAACACATTTACTATGTAAGTACTAATGCAATTTACTTTTTTTGTTTTGAATGCAGAGTGCGTGAAGGAAGTTAAATCCTTTATGTGGGTATATGTGCTGGTAGGAAATGTTATCCGTGGAATGGGGGAAACTCCCATCATGCCTTTGGGTATTTCCTACATAGAGGATTTCTCCAAACCTGAAAACTCTCCTTTATATATTGGTAAGTTTGAGAATTGGATTTGCTCCTTTTTGAGTTGGCAAGTTCTTGTAAGGTGGAAATTATTTATGAGCTTCAACCCTTCCTGACTTCTAGAGGGGCGAGCAGAGTACTTTCATGCACTTGGCCTAAATGTTGAATGGGGCAGTTACATGCTAACTCCTCATCAGCCACTTTGCAATATCTACCTCTTGTTTCTGGGCCTACGACTACTCTAGTGCTCCCAAGAGTCCTCTAAACCCTCCATTTCATCAACACCACACTACAGGGTGCCCCCCAAATTTAATTTTTCCTATGTATGACACTTTGGGGACATACTAAAAACATTGGATTATTGCTTGCATAATTTTACTTATAGCATCAGCTGTACTTCAGACATGACAAATTAATCATGGATAAATTTTTGTATTTTCATAAGCATGCCAACCTTTAGGACACACTGTTTATTCAATGTGTTAAGACACTTAGCAGTGTTTCCTCTAAATTATGCCTTAAATTTAAAACTTTAAAAGCCTCCCCATTTTACTATCTCTGTTTCTACTTCTACTCTCATGACTTCACCTATAAATTACTATTCTTTATTACTCATCTTGTATGTACTATTTTCTTGTATCAATTTTTTATCCGCATACTTGCAGTATCATCTTCCACAAATACCATAATCACATCTTTCTCTCCGAGGTTCATGATGCCAACTGGCTTCTTATTCATTTCATCGGGTCTCTTACAAATCTCTGCACCCCATCTACCTATCAAGTTCTCCACGTACAGAGTGTCCCAGTGCTCGCCATTCATATAACAATATTAAGAATATCACATAAAATTTTGTTTGCTCAGGACCAGTTGGTTATAATGTTTAAAGTTAAACTAGTGCTATGAGAAAAATTGTGGAAGCACAAAATGCAGAGGAAAAGTTGAACTTTTGGGGTACCCCATAGCTTTCCTTTATCACAATCTCCTCTCCTTGGCCAGACTTGTTTATCGTTTTCATTAAAACACTTCTGCCACCCGAAAAACAGAAAAGCGAAAGTTAAAATAAAACAATTCAATCTTAACGCTTTTCACGGAACCAGAACTCTGTATGGGGGTGCATAACTATATTATAACTCTGCGTTTTCATTTTCTTTCAGGGTTTATAGAAACAGGAACCATCATCGGTCCTTTGATTGGACTTTTGTTAGGTTCATTCTGTGCAAACATTTACGTAGACACCGGATCTGTGAACACAGGTAATTTAGTATGAGTTATTGTAGGGCCTCATGGACGCAGAGCATCTCAGGTGTATCACTTCTACCATCGTCCCCAGGTACATTGTCTCCACTTGGCCGGTGAGAAAACCAACCAAGAGAAGGTGCCCGTCTTCACACTCCAGTTCCATCAGTCTTTTCATTTCATATCAACCATATAGGTTTTCACTTGCTTTAAACAAATACTCACAGATACGAAAATAGAATTTCAGTTTTTGTAAATTCTTTACAAGTTAGAACAATCTGATTAATTTGTTGCTGGATAACACCATAATACCACCCACTGTCAGATAAGTTCTTAAAATACATGGGTAACTGACTCATAAAACAAGATTTTTACATACTAATTGGATACCGCATGCTACTTTGATGCATGCATGCACTGCATAATGCTTATATCAATTTAAGCATATATCTGTTTTCTCAAACATATTTCTTTATGGTAAAAAAAATTCAAAATCCCTTTGTTTTAGCCTTTTCAACTGCATGGGGCATCATTACTACCTGGAGTCACCCTGTCACACAGGAGCGCGAGCACTCTAGGTCTTCTTGTTTCTAACTTCATCTCGGTACCCAGTGATCAACCTCTTACAAATGTCTATGTTATCTACGATACATAAATTACATGCTAGGAGAAAAACCTGACGCTTACAATTTTTACAATATTTTTGTGGTTTTGCAGGAGGTGATGGGAGCCCTAACAACAATGCTGTGCTTTCCTACAGATGAGCTGACCATAACTCCCATGGACACGCGCTGGGTCGGTGCCTGGTGGTTCGGCTTTCTGATCTGTGCAGGGGTGAACATCCTCACGGCTGTCCCTTTCTTCTTTTTGCCTAAAACGCTTCCAAGGGAAGGACTAGAGAATGACGCCGATGTCGTTAAAAATGACAAGGAAGAGAAAACGGGAGACTGTACCAAGAAGGAAAAACGCGGAATCACTAAAGGCAAATAGAGAACTTTTAAATGCCATTCTTGTTATTTCACAGTGCATTTGTGTGTTTTCACCCGACGGGGCACTACGCTGTGCTCTGCTCAGATAGTTCCCCGTGGCCTGCATGAAATTTTAAATTAATCTGGACACTCAGTAAGCAAACACATTTGGTCCTCTCTGCTTTAAAAACACCCATTTTACAGAAACCATAAATCTATTTTATAAAAAGAAAAACAAAACCAAAATAAGAACAATAGAAAAGAAAAATATAGTAATTGTACTAACTAGAAAATATATTAAATAATATATAAAAATGTATTAATTTTACCATGCAGAAATATATTAATTAATTAATATATTCAATATATTAATCAATATATTAAATATATTGATTGATTAATTATTAATTAATATACTAAAATATATTAATTCTACCAAGTAGAAAGATGCTGTAACCAAATTTCTAGCTCAGAACTGTTCTCTCCATCCCAATTAATATATATTTGTTTCCTTGTATTATACTATAAGATTTCCTTTTTTTCTGACTTAACGTCCATGTTGCCAGGTGATGTTAACTGTCAACATTTGACAAAGGCATGAGCGATCACTTATAAAGCTCCAAAGTGTCCTGATCACAACCATCTCCTCTGATACGAACTTTATCCTTAACGATGAATCTACAATTGGGATTCATTTGTTTGCATGAAACTGCATTTTCTGCTATTCCAAATGGTTTATGCATTACTTATTCATGAATAGATTTTAGGCAATTATAAAGCAAACCAAAAGAATACAAAATAAAGAAATAGAAGGGGATGTGAAGACAGAAAAGTGAAAAGAAATTGGAAACGAGAATTGGGGACAAAGGCTGTAGTGTGACTCAACCAACATTTTTCCATGTTTAAAAGCCAAGAGGTCTCCTCCACGTTTAACAGGCCCAGAGCCAAGTCTGGGTCCTGCCTCCGGCAAATAGATTGCGTGATAAATACAGCTTTGAGCCGTGTAAAACAGGGAAGCGTTCTGGTCAAATCATTTACTGGATTCTTCACACATACAAAATGTATCTGCATCTCTAACCAGGTTCTGTGTGTTGGTGTTTTAAAAAAAAATCTCTAAGGTATGTTCTGTAGTGAACTATTGACAGAACCTCTGAAATGGTTCTGAAGAAGCAGAAAAATTGTAGTTGAATGTTTAATCCCATGAATTCCCACCTATGTTTTCATTTTCAGTGCGCAAAAGCTGGTATTCGAAGGCATACTATCAAATGAGTTTTGCCCTCACTATCAGATTCCCTTGCAGACTGAAAACACAACAGACATCTTCCACTGCAGATGGAAGGGGACAGAGAGAGGTTGACAGAAGAAAAGAGAGGGAATAGAAGAAGAAGAAGAAGGAGGAAGAGAAGGAGGAAGTGGGGGAGGGGGCAGAGCGCTGTTTTGATCTGTTCATAGGTTTTGCTACAAGACAACAGCGGGCACAAGGGTGTCCCCACAAAGGCAAAACTGTCGCGTTCTAATTCGTACCAGTCAGTTGTATCACGGACCTTTAGAAGCTACACAGCAATGACCTGGTCTCCGGCTTCCTAGCAGCCAAGGAGAACCACAAGCATCTGTGCACCGCATAACACACGTCAGGAGGGAGGGTGGTGGTTCCGGAAGAAAACACGAGCCACAAAAGCAGAGCCCATGAGCGCCACAACGTCTGCATCCTTTCCTTGTAGATTTTGTTCCCTTCATGAAAAGCCTCGCGTGCAATCCGATCTACATGCTCTTCATCCTCATCACCGTGCTGCAGTTCAACGCCTTTGTGAACATGTTCTCGTTCATGCCCAAGTACTTGGAGCAGCAGTACGGGAAGTCCACCGCGGAGGCCATCTTCCTCATCGGTACGTGCGGGCGGCCCCGCCCGCGAGACGGGCACAGGGCGGGGCGGAACTACCAATTGCTTAAATTGAAGAGTTCCGGGATATTTCTCTTTCCATTGTCCTGAGAAATCAAGAAAGAATGTGGAAGGGACTGAGCCAGGAGCGCTCTTCCTTCTCGCCTCTCTCCGCTGTTTCTCAGTTTTCAGATAGGCTTCTTATTAATTAGAAGGGAATACAGAGTCAGCTCCTTAGGGGTCTGCATTTTTTCACCTTTGACTTTATTTCATGAAATCCATATTCCCCCTAATTTAGTCCCTTCAGAGTCTGTGCAGTCACACCTGTTCTGATTTTCCTGTGCCTGCACTCACCCCAGGGATTTTTTCCAACTTGGTGTTTCTTCTAAGATGTTTTTACTCTCTTGAAAAATGGCTTTTGCAGGCCATCTGCATCCACATTACCTAGAGGGCTGTGAAAGCTTCAGACCTCTTGACCCCCTGCCTCATACGCATTAAATTTTGGGGGGACCACTAAGAGGAAGAGGGCTGCCCGCAGCAGAAACGCATGGATGGTGGCCTCATGTGAGACCTACGGACTCAGCACAGTGCATCAAATGCATAGTATGACCAGAATGAGAGCAACTGAAGGGCCACGTTCATATGTGTGGATGTGACTGAGATGTATGTGTGGGTGGTGTGTACACACACACACACACAGCAGTCCCACACAATAGAGAGTAATAAATTACTCATCAACTTTTGACTTGCCTACTAGTATCCTGAGAAAAGTGAGGTCATGGTTCCTCCCTATGAGAAACAACACTCTTAAAATATTCTTCAACGTCATGGGGCATTTCAGAAGCTCCCTGTACATAATGAGAGAATAAAAGGGGTTAGTCATAGTAAGGTGGACTAGAGCTCTTTCCTGTACAAGATGCATTAGACCAACATGACAACACGTTTGTTCCCTTGTTGTTCCTTGGTAAAGAACATTTTGCTTGCATTTGTAGGTATTTACAACTTACCTCCCATATGCATTGGATATGTCGTCGGTGGTTTAATTATGAAGAAGTTCAAGATCACTGTGAAACAAGCTGCCCATATAGCATGCTGGCTGTCCATACTCGAGTACCTCCTCTTCTTCTCCTCTTTCTTCATGACCTGTGAGAATTCTCCCGTTGCTGGCATAACTACCTCTTACGAAGGGTATGTGGGTTTCTAATGAACGGCTGGGCATAACCGTAATGGCTGGGCATAATGGCTGGGACAGAGAGGAAAAATAGAGATACAGTGAGTAATGGAAGAGAGGCGAGTGATAAGAAAGATGGGGGGAGAGAGAGACTGAAGCAAGAGAGACAGACAGGGACAAGCAAGGAGAATGAAGAGAGAACAGGAGACCGAGAGAGATGAAGAGCCAGAGTGTCAGAGAGAGATAGAAAGAAAATTGAGTCAGAGATGGAAAGAGAGAGAGAGAGAGAGGGAATGGAAGGAGGCAGAGAGGCCCAGGAACTCCCCTCAACTTCTGCCTGAATCATACAGTATAAGAAAAAAAGTAAATATCTTGACACCCAGAAAATATTTCAATCGAAACCTTTAAGGCGTTGGCAGAAGCCCCTGTGAGTTTTGTTCCACTAAGACATTTCACCTGCCTTATCAAGGCCTCTCTCAGTTTAATTTCTTAAGATACTATATTTTAAGTTGTTAATCATTTATTAATTGCTGAAAATATGATAATCTTTGCTTGTGTGTAACTGAAAATGGTTTAAAAGCCAAGATACAGAGTTGGATGATGGAGGGCAACAGTTATTTATGCACGAGTTGCTCTGTTCTGTGAATGACTTGTAACTTGAATTTGTTCTGTACACTAGTTACATTATTTCCTTAGCTTTGTTTGTTGGAGAACAACAGACAACTCTTGTGAACTGCATCAAAACATAATTTTATACTATGAATTAATGTGTTCTCCAGAATACTTTTTCCATTTCTTGAAAGAGTTCTGCCCTTGTGACATGTTTATTGCTGATAGTCTGTCAGACCTACTTTTTCTTCAGGCTGAAGTGTCAGATGGTGGTTTTGGGAACTGGTCAGAAACTCGCAGGTCTTAAATATTAGGGGGAAATTTCTATTGGACGCTGTTCTTTGCCTCACCGATGAAGCATGTCAGTACACTCCCACTACCAGCATGTGCAGAACTGTGCCGTGAAAAGTCACTTTAGCATTTTCCTGCTTGAGATAGAAATGTCTGTGAATTCTGCTTCTTTTTTCACAAACCCAGTGGTGAAATTAAAGAGAGACAGTTCTTAAAAATGTCTTATAAAGAGAACGTGTGGCGTTTTCCAAAAAGAATGTACAAAAGACAAACTGCAAGCCACACAGAGAGGAAGGCTTTGAACTCAGCTCCAGCCTCCTGCACGAGGCTCTCCTCATTGTCAGAAGGCTGGGCACTCTTGCCCAGGAGGATGTGTTCATTCACTCCAGTAGTCGTTTCTAGAGCCAAATGTCTCCTCCACATTACAGTGGACCTTCGAGGTTGTGATCTTGAAGCTAGCCCTCCCTCATTACTTCCCACCATAGGGCCCACACATCGAGATCAGGTTTTAATTTTTTCAGTCCTAACACTACCTGGGAAAATGCTTCCCACACTGTAGACACGTAATTATTGTTTGGTGATTGATGATGTTTTTATGAAATTATTGAAAAAGTGGTTATGAGAACCCTAAAGCTGGTGCCTTTTCACCCCCACTAGACTATTCAGGTCCACCGATGGACAGTTGGGGGATTTCTGAGGTTTTGTGGGGAGTGGAATGTAACTGAGAATTGAAAAGATTTTTTTTAAATGCTTGAAGAGTCTCTCGGCATTCATACTATTACTTCAAATCGTTTCAGAATTCAACAAGATTTATACATGGGAAATACGGTCCTTGCTGACTGCAATAAAGCTTGCAGCTGTCCGACAAAAACCTGGGACCCTGTGTGTGGAGACAATGGTCTGTCCTATATGTCGGCTTGCCTCGCGGGCTGTGAGGCCTCCGTGGGAACTGGACTGAACATGGTAACACATCTTACTGGTAGACCTTCTATGCACTTGCTGTTTCTGTGAGTGGCGTCTGCATTTGCTGAATTCCCCCAAATCAGTCTTTCCTTAAATTCAGGTTAATTTTTGTGTGAAAAAAATATGTGTATAAGAACACTTGACCACCTTTTATTTTCTATGCCTGAACAGTGGTTTGCAGTTTCACGACAGCTAGATTCTTTTTCAAACAATAAGGACAGAAACACTTAGTGAGATAGAGCTGGAAGTTTTGATCTCAATTGTCTAATTTCTATATTTTTTACATCATTGCAGTTTTTGAGAAGATACATTTAGGAATGTTTTCTTGTCTCAAAAATGTCACCATACTTACAAATTTGAGTGATCAGGATAAAATATGAATTTTAAGATTTTTTTGAGATTAGGGTCTTGCTCTGTAGTTCAAGATGTTCCTGAGCTCACTACACAGCTCAGGCTGGCCTTGAACTTAAGGTAATCCTCCTGTCTCAGCTTCCTGAGTGCTGGGATTACAGGCGTGTGCCAGGATTATGTGGTACTGGGGAATTGAATCTACGGCCTTCAGCTTGTTAAGAAAGCACTCGAACTGCTGTGCCACTCCTCCAGCCCCTAAATTTTGATTCCTAATAAAACCTAGAGCCAATGCGTTGAAAGGGCCTGGTTTTGTGTTTAACATAAATATAGTTCTGGGGGTAGACAAAGATTTTATCAATTCATAAGAATCTACATATAAAAAAACTGCACTTTGAAAGAGATTTTGTTTTTCCAACTTAATGCTATGGCAAAAATAAAGCTTAAATAGCACGCAATTAGGAGAGCTTAAAAATCGCACAATAATTTCACATATTTAGAAGAAAATATCGTTTTTTTTTTTAAATCACCCACCTATGTTTTGTTTTGTGCTATGATCCTGAGAGACACTATCCAGTGCTCGGCCACTGAGCTCCACTTCCGGTTGTCTGCCCTGAAAGGAACTGGCTGTGGAGTCAATATTGGAGAGATGGATTCAAAACTGCGCTTCCTATTGAAATAGAAGCTCTTGGTACGTTGCAGGTGTTCGGGAACTGCAGCTGCATCGGACCATCAGGAAACTGGTCTGCTGTGCTTGGGCTGTGTGACAAAGGCTACAGCTGCGGCCTGATGCTCCAGTACTTCCTCATCTTGTCCACAGTCGCCAGCTTCATTTACTCTCTAGCTGCCATCCCCGGATACATGGTCCTGCTGAGGTGCCAGAGTCCTTTGCTTTATTTGGGCTTCTTTCTGGGCCCTTATTCATGTAACTTCCTTAAAAAAAAAAAAAAACGACTCACTTAGAGCTCATGGTATGTAGAAGCCTTGCCGTACTTCATCACTTATTAAAGGTCTTGAATAAGATGATGTAGTTTTAAAGCTAGCAATGGAAACACGGATTTGTTGCCATTTTCGCCCACTTTTTTGCATTCCTTCCTGATTCCTTGAGTGCATGTACTGTTTAGTGCGGGAAGAAAGTCCTATTTCAGGGTAAACCATACGAAATGGCCATTTTGAGGCCTCACCCCAGGGTCCTGGGATCCCAAGGCCTGCGCCGCGAGGCGAGGCTTTGCTCTTTATCACCCCACTCTTGAACTTGCTCCGATACTCTTTAATTAATTATTTAATACTGGGATCATTTAGTAGAAATTACAGGCCACAATAAGCACATGAGGGAATTTGGGGAGAGAACACAGAAACCTCGATGCAACTCTTAAAATCGAGTTGCTCTGGCGCTTTTTAAAATCATTTTCTTTTGAAAGTGTTTTATTATGGCTTTTTTTCTTACATTCACCACTATAAATTATTAAGTTTCCTGTATTTTATGAACTCAAATAATTTGAATACATATAGGAGTGCTTTGCTCTTGTTTTAGGCTACAGATTGAACCATTAGTATCAAGAACAATTAATTGGAGTAGTCTCAGAGGCTGCAGGGATAGACGTGTATGAGGTGCTCTCTTCTCTGTGATCTTTCATGAAAAGTGATGGGCCCAATGCTAAGAATGAGAAGCCTGCCTCCCCCATGGCCTATGTCCAGTGCTGTTGAGGGAGTATAGTCATTTTCCAATTTTTAGTTTTTATTTATGAATTTATTTATTTTAGGTGTATCAAGTCTGAAGAGAAGTCTCTTGGTGTGGGATTACATGCATTTTGCACAAGAATATTTGGTATGAATCGTTACTTTTCCCAACCTGTCAGACCAATACTAAATGCTCATTAAGAAATTTCTTTGGGGAGAGTGGGAAAGTCCTTGTCACCTTGACAAGATATGTATGTGCACAAAATCCTCAACTTCATTGTAGACCTTAAATCTTGCACTAATACATATCAATAAAATGGGTGAAAAAAGATCCAAAAAGAAAAGAAATTCCTTTGGGATAATAATCTAACAACATCTAACATCCCTTCTGTGTGCGAACACAAATTTAGTGTGAGAACAAAGGACAAACAAGATGGAGAATTTCTCTCTCTCATTATAGTCTTATTTGAGCTTTTATTTTTTATCTTCTAGATTTTTAAATGAACAGGGAACATTTTGCAAAATATACTCATGTTTAACTCAAAATATTTCAGAACATATGTCACTCAGAATCACAAATTCAACATTTTACTCCAGCAATAATTCTGTAGCCTTGTATTCATCATATTGTCTATCCTTTCTAATCTAGAAGCTTTGATTTTGTGATATTTATGGGGAATCCCGAAATATTTCCAAACTCTATGTCTTGATCTTGCCTTGTCTCTTACTTACAGCTGGCATCCCGGCACCTATATATTTTGGAGCTTTAGTGGACTCTACCTGTTTACATTGGGGAACTTTGAAATGTGGTAAGCCCGGGGCATGCAGATTGTATGATTCAACCAACTTCAGGTAAAGATACTGTTTTTACAACTGCATTTTAAGTATAGACTATGCATCACACAGCATTACTCCTTACGTGCTAGAATTGTATTTCCTTGTTACTTCTAAGGTGTTTGAGAAAGATGGCTAGATAGAGGGCAGCCAGTACCCCCCTGCTCCTCCATGAGAGAAAAATGCAAACCTTGTTCAGTGTCTGCGGCCTGGGACAATGGCATAGTAGGAGAAATAAAATGTCCCAGCTTCGGCCACCCCACTTCCACAATGGGAGGCATATCCCTTCTGTAGGACTCAGGGAGGAAGAAAGAATCCCAGCTGGCCTGTCACAGCACATGATGGCAATATCAGCTGCTAAGCAGTGTCCCTGGGCTCCTAGGCCTGCAGCCTGAGCAGGTGGGAGCCTGGGAGAAGGAGCTCATCTCCAAGAGACACTCGAGGTATAGTAACCAGAGCCCTCTTGAGAAGGGGCCTGTTGACTGATTATGGTCTGATATGGGGTCAGAAATTCTTACATCGTCACATCTGTGGGACACCTTCAGACATACAGCTGCCAGCTAAAGGCTGTCACCCTGGGCATAGAACCTGTCACTAACTAGGTACCAACTCACCTGCAGCAAATAGGGTAGGACAGAGCCCAGTGTTTATAGTGCCTGCCTAGCAAGCACACAGTCCTGGTCTCAACTCCTCAGCACCACATATGCTGGACATTATGGCACACACCTGTAATCTCAGTCGAGTGTGAGTTTTGCCATGAGTTTAAGGCCAGCCTGGGCTATGTAGTAAGTACAGGACTACAGAGTGAGACTCTATCTTTAAAAAAAAAATCAGGCTGGAGGACTAGCTCATGTGTTAGAGCACTTCCCTAGAAAGCTCAACGTCCTGAGCGCAATTTCCCAGCACCATATCAGCTGAGTGTGGTGGTACAGGCCTGCAATTCCATCACCGGGGGAGCTGAGGCAGGAGGAGTGCTGTGAGTTCAGGACCAGTCTAGACTACAAATCAGGACCCTGTCTCAAAAATCACAAATAATTAGAAGTAAGGAAAATAAATTTGGACATTCTAGGTAGAAAATTAAAAGCTTATTTCAATAAATATTGGAAGCCATCACCAAGGTCGCTGACAGTAGCTGTTGAATGTCTGTATGCAAGGTCAATTTGTACTGGCCCTGTGGTCTCTGCAGGACTCACAGTGTTCTCGTGTGGCTTTCACAGGTACATCTACCTCGGTCTGCCAGCAGCTATCCGGGGACTCAGCTTTCTTCCCGCCATCTTGATCCTAATTCTTCTGCGGAAGCGCCATCTACCTAGTGAAAATGACACTCCCGAGGGCGAGCTGGCCGACGCCAAGGTTAGAGAGACGGAAAAGGGGTGCAAAGGGGAACCCCAGAACTCCAAGGTTTTGAACAACGAAGAGTTGAAAACTAAACTCTAAGGCCCTGTGCTACCAGCCTTCGCAGAGCTGCCTTCATACTGCACAATGTAATTGTTTTCACATCGTTAGAGGTACAGGAGGCAACTGTCTTTAAGAACCTCAAAAAACTATTTTTATTCAGATAAAAATAGCACTGATAGTACTTCTGAAATACCGGGATGGCACTTAAGGCTTTCCTGTGAGAGACATGACAAGCCACTAAATAGACTTAAGAGTCAGATGCTTTACGTTAAAATAGCAGTTTCTTTTGTTTCCCCATTTTTATTGGTGTAAATTTGCGATACACAGTGGTGACATTAAACTTACATATCGCATCCCCTACCCATCCCCCTTTCTCACCCCCTGTCTCACCTGATTGATTCCTTATTTATATTCTGTGTTTCTCATATTAGAGCTACCATGTGATGTTTAACCTTCTGAGTCTGACTTACTTTTCACTTCACTAAGCACAATTATCTCAACTTGTATCCATTTTCCCACAAATGATGCAAGTCTGTCTTCATAGCAGAGTAGTGCTCCATTGTGTACATATAGCATGTTTTCTTTATCCACTGATCTATTGATAAATACTTTGGCAATTTTGTTTTAACTTAAAGAAAGAATATATTTTCCATGACGCATTTTCAAGGCAGTTCTAAAAATTTTCCATTCTGAAAATCCATTTTATTCCATTGAACTCATGTATTGATTCTAGGGTTTTTCAGAGACTGAAATATTTATCCTACTTATTGAAATATTCTAATTTTGTATATCACTTCCACTTAAACAAAATCTACACCTTCTAGTTCGTTAGAGATTGCTGTTTAACTCTCCATGTTCCTTCCAGACATGACTCTGAATATAGATTATTCATCAATATTTCACCTCATTTCCAATTGTTGTTTTTATTCATATCTTATAGTTGCTCATTTTGTTCAGAGTACTGGCAAACTTAATCAGGTTATTAAAATATTGTAGCAAATACGATTGAATTTTTTTCAGCAATTCAAATTTTATAAAGTTTTTCTTAAAAACAAGTAAGTGAGTCAAAGAATAAAGGGACAATGTGTTAAAATCTTTAAGGGCCATTTGTAGTGCCAGATCCTGTCCAGGAATCATTTTTCTGCAGTCAGGAAGCCTCTTTAGAACACTGTTTATGCTACTCACTGTATTCTAAGTTACAGCAATCAACATTGGTTTCTAAAACTCATCTTAGAGAATGAAACTGAAGTTACTAAAATTCAAGTTACAAATTCAAAACTAAATTTATAAATATTATCATTTTCTAAATTATGGATACAAGAAGGAAAAATGTTAGAGATACAAGAGGTCTTAGAGATAATAGTGCTCTGGTTTAAGACAATATACACATGCATATAAAATGACATACTTCCTTAGAAGGGAGACTGAAAGCAGTGAGTGTCTATATACTGTGGCGATTTGTAAGTAATGTGAAGAGAAAGTGTCCGGTGGGGAAGTATAAAACCAAATGTACTGATGAAGCCTGGAATGGAACTGGGAGTGCAGGAGTCTAACAGTGCGCTGGTCAACTGTCCACATGGTAACAAACACCTGAAATATTTTTAAAAACTGAAAAGGTTTATTGCAACTCATGGTTTTGAAAGTTTCAGTACCTGGCCCCTTGGTCTTGTTGGTTTGCATCCGTGGTGATGCAGCATAGCATGGCAAGAACACATGGGAAGAAGTGGGTGGCTCACCCCGTGGTTGGCTGAGAAGCAGAGATGTAGACAGGTCAGCATACCAGTAGCCCATCCAAGGGCATAGCCCAAACCACCCAACTTCCTCCTGTGAGGCTCTACCTCACAAAGGCTCCAAGACCACCCCATAACATCAAGCTGAGAACCAAACCTTTAACACACGGGCCTTTGAGGGACATTCAAGATCCACACTACACAAACAGAAAGAGGGCCCCCTGAACAATACTTTTCAAGTGAGTAAGATTCCCCGAATGATTGGGCATGTCCTATAAAAAGAAAGGGACTGAGCATATAAGTATGAGGTGGATTTGGGGGTGGGGGAGTTAACAGTTAAAATTTAGGCTTGCGAAGCTTGAGACTTTATGCTTGGATTTTTTTTAATAACTAAGATTCAAGGCAAAGATAATGCTGAAACACGAAAAAGGCTCTAAGATCATGAGAAAACAGAAGTGTAGCTTTGGGGTTGATCTGAAGGCAGCAGATCCAGGGGCTTGTCTCTAGGGTCTGGGGCGATCCAAGAGAAGAGGAGCCCCAAAGCAGCAAGCAAGCATCTGTTTTTTACTTGAGTTTTCTTTGCTCGCTCTCTCTCTCTCTCTCTCTCTCTCTCTTTCTCTCTCTCTTTTCCCTTTGCAAATAAAACATGATTAAAAGGAGATATCTCCTGAAGAATTAGAATTTTAGCCCCAGCACTACAGAGAGAGAATTACACAGTAAAAACACTGACAATAATGAAATAATGAAAAACTGGGTAATGCATTTTACACAAGAAGAAAGGGAAACCAGAAATTCTAACACTTTTTAATAATGCTGAATAGGTTTCTGAGAAAAAAAGTTGTTTTCTCATGGGTGTGTGTTGGTGGTGTTGGCAGAGGGGG
Organism: Ctenodactylus gundi; assembly: GCA_004027205.1. Taxonomy (NCBI): domain Eukaryota; kingdom Metazoa; phylum Chordata; class Mammalia; order Rodentia; family Ctenodactylidae; genus Ctenodactylus; species Ctenodactylus gundi. The sequence continues at coordinate 42,041 of PVKB01000065.1, forward strand.
TAACCAAGGTGCAGAATGCAGGATTCAAGTAATATTAAGTAGGTGCCATCTGGGTGAATAAATATACATAGAAAGCAACTACAGGTAAAGCAAAGCACCAGATAATTCAATCTCTTTGGACAGAGCGTGGAGTCATTAATCAGGTGTGTGTGGGGGAGGGGGGGTGCACACACGCGCACGTCTGTGAATTTCTAATACAGGCCTTGGTAAAAAATGAAGAGAAATGAAAGCACCTGTTCATTACAGCTGTAGGATACCTCTTCAAGCCATGGCAGACAGAAAGGCGAGTGAGAGACAAAGTGCGGAGCTACCTTTCTGGGTCCTCTTTCAGTAATCTGCCCTTTCTGGGTAAAGTCCCAGTGTGCTATGCCTCTGACCAGGCCCCAACATCGAACAGCACATTGGCATTCTACAACTTCCAAACATGGAAGGTTTTTGGAAGATACTCCAGATCCAAACCATAACAAACCACTCCTGGCCCTCAAAGGTTGTGTCCTCCTCCTTATGCAAAATGCATTCAGTCCTTTTCTCTTAAGTGTTGCCAAAGTCTTAACAGTTTCATTAAAGATAGCAGGAGAGCAAGAACTCCAGGAAAGCTGCTCCTAACGAAATCAAAAAGTACTTCTCAGGACTATAATAAAACCTATTGAGTAGAGGTAAAAAATAAAGTAAGGAGATCATAGGCTGGGGAGGCCCCAAGTGAAGTTCTCCCACCAGCTCAGAAGTGTCAGCCCAAGAAGTTGTTAGTTTATTAATTTGTATTTTAGTCTTTTTTTGTTTGACAGTTTGGTTTCTATTTTTATCTTTTTTTATCTTTGATATAGTTCCTTATTTTTCATACAATTGATTAGGTTCCCTTATTTTAATTCTACCTTCGTATTAGGGGTGCCCCTTTTCCTCTCCTACCCTTCCACTAGCATATGTCTCCTTTATTTATTAGCTCCTCAATCTTTCCCTCTCTTTGTCAATTCTCAAAGCTCTGAATATTATTTACAGTGCTTTTCTCTAACTGTTATTCTCTGACTGGAGTAGGAGTATTGTCAGGCTTTTCTCTATCATATAAGTAATATGTACATTCTATTTCTTTTTGGGGGGTGTGGGGGAGACAGGGTGTCACTCTGTAGCCAAGGCTGGTCCTGAGCTCACTAGGAAGCAGAGGCTAGCCTTGGACTCATGGAAATCCTCCTGCCTCAGCATCCCCAGTGCTGAGATTATAGGCGAGTGCCACCACACCCAGCTTATGTGATGCTGGGAAATCAACCCAGGGACTCGAGCTTTCTAGGTAAGTGCTTTAATCACTGTACTATCTATTTCATATCTAAAGCTAACTCCTTTTCCTAGTCAGATTTCTGCCTTCTCCAGTTTCTTTATAAATTGATCTGCTAAGTGTCAATAATTCACAACCATATAGATAGACAAAGAGACATATCTGCTAACAATTTAACTAGTAATAAATAAACTTAGTTTTGTATCTATTACTATAAATAATATAGCAGCACCATGAACAAATTCCTTTAAGGCTACCAAACAACGTGTATAAAAACTTCCATTAGTAGTTTAGATCATAATTAGAAGGCTAAGCAGGGATTGGTTGTATATCACAATATTTAGTTAGCATGAGTAAATAGCTAGCAGATCCCTCAAATTCAAATATTTGATTAAAATTGGGCAATGGAAATGAATAAGTAATTCTCAGATAAAGCTCAAATGGACAGTAATACATGAAAAAATGGTCAACATTCTTAGCCATTAGAGAAATGCAAATCAACACATCACTAAAATATCATGTAAGCCCAAAGAGAATGGTGCATATCAAGAATTCAAACAACGATCAATTCTGGCGAGGCTGTGGGGGAAAAGGAACCCTCTCATACTGCTGGTGGGATCATAAACTTGTACAACCACTATGGCGGGCAGTATAAAAATTCCACATATTAATAAAATAGTAACATTTTTAAATAAATGAGTTTTTTAAAAGTTTCATCACTATTAAAAAATTCAAGTTTTCTCTGAGATGCAAGGCAAACTCTTTGCTGTAAGCTCCTGTGAAAATTAAAGTTAAACACTTCCAAAATGCCCAGTGGCATAGGGTAAACACTCCCGTTCCAGAAGAGAGGAATGGGAAGACAGAATACACATGGACCAAAGCAGGAACAAAACCCAACAAGACAATACCAAATTTTGCAATGCTGTTAAATTCTGTAGCTCTGTGTCCAACACTGTGAGGAAGCTGTGGCAAGAAGTGAGCTCCAAAGGACTTGGGTGATCCTGCCACCACAGCACTGTCTCTGGGCTGGCTCCATTCACACCTGTAGCTTTCCTCAGTAGAACATGTGCTTGATGTGCCCAAGGCCCTGGGCTCCATCCTCAACAGTAAAACCACCACCAATGTGACTGAAACAGAATACAAGGGGGGCTGAGAACCCCCACTCAATTTCACTGATGTCTAAGTTTTAATTCCCAGGAGAAAACATGCTGTGATGAAACTCAGTATATCAACAGATTTTATAATGGAGACGGGTTGAGGGTGTGACTTGTGGGGTTCGTGGCTGGGAGCACATCCTGAATTTGAAGTCACATCATGGTGCCATTACCTTCACAGGTCAGTCTTGGATTCCATGTCCTAAGCACAGTCCACTCAGGAATAGTCAGAGGCACACAAGAGGGAGATGACAGTGGCTACTCATAAACTTCTTATCACTGATATTAACAGTTTTATTTAGATAAAATCTCTAGGAACACACGTGGTGAATTTGAAACATAAATTACCATGGTCCCTTTTAATGAACCAACATTTTATTTTATTAAAATAACCATTGTTTTGTATAGTGTCATGTGACATATCTACTTCATCATTCATGAGTTCTCAAAGAGCAAAATACTTTATTTTCTAAATATTTTGATTCCTTGTACATGATACCTAGATGTCATTAATACTTTTCTTTTTCTTCAATTTAATATTTTCCTTTTAAAGTGAAGACTTTGAAAAATCACTCCCATCTCATAATCTTAAAGTAGACATTTCAACATTTACATGCTGTTACAATATTATAAAATTTGTATTTTATAGAACTAGTCATTTGAGAATTTGTTTATGAATTCACTCATTCAAAATTAATTAACAAAACACCTACTTCGTGTCAGGCCCCAAGCTACATGCTTGGAATTCAGTGGACAGAAGTGACAGCTAATTTTAATTGTCAACTTGGCCGGTTAAGAGACCTTAGAGAGCTGGTAAAGCACTACGTCTTGGTGTGTTTGGGAGGGTGTTTCCAGAGGAGTCTAACATGTGAGTTAGTAGACTTTGTGGAAAAGATATGCTGTGTGAATGGCCACCACCCAACTGTCTAGGGCTAGATGTAATGCAAAGGCAGAGAAAAATAAAATTTGCTCTCTCTCTCTTCTCCTGGAGAGAGGATATCTTATTTCTTCCACATCTAATCATCATAATTTCATACTGTCTGGACTTTGAACATGAAGACTTGCACCACAGGTCACTCAGGGCTCTCAATCTTTTGGCACTCGGCCAAGAGTGGTAATGTCAGCTTCTTTGTGTCTGAGGTCTTTCCTGACAAATTCACAGGCTTGTTTATTCGGTTTTCCATTAGAGGTACACTGTGGGCATGACCAAGAACTGAAAGGTAACATATTACATTGTTGTTTGGAAACACAGCAGCACAGGGATCTTTTTCTTCCCTTAAATACGTGTTTCACTGACTGTTGCAGAAGAAGGTTCAAAATATTCATTCTTATTTAAGGATTCTATCTTTTCTTCATTTGTCACTTTTCCTTCATTTTCCAATGTCTTGGCATCCTTTCCATCAAATTTTTTCTTCACAGTATAAATTGTTACAGCATATATAATAAGTGCTAGAAATTTTAAGGCTGCAACCAAACCCAAATAGGTATATCTATGAAAAGAGACAAAAATAGAGTAGATCACTGTTTCAAATTAAGCGTGATAACTTCCAAAATCTTCAAGTAGGATGCAAATCTTTAAAAAAAAATTTTTAATTATGCATAAAATATGAATACAATTCCAAATGTTCCTTTCATTGAAGCATGGGAAGTTTGCTTATTTTTAAGAGATTATGCTTTTTAATGGTCTTCTAGAAATCTTGCCTAATGTGATAAGACTAAACAGCAATAAAATGCATACAGATTAGAAAGAAAAAAAGTGTCTTTTTTTTTTACAGATAACAAGGATATCTCTACAGAAAGTCTCAAAGAATAGTTAAACACCTTCCTGAAATAATAAATGATTGCATCAAGATCTGCAAGATACAGGCTACCACACCAAAGTGAATTTTGTACATATCAGCAATGAACTAATGAAAAACTTTTTGAGACAGGGTTTCACTCTGTAGCTCAGGCTGGTTCTGATCTCACTATGGAGCAGATCCTAGGCTTGGACACATGACAATCCACCTGCCTCAGTCTTCTGCGTGCTGGGATTACAGGCATGACCCCACCACACCCAGCTTATGTAGTGCTGGGGAATCAAACTCAGGTACGTAGCATTTGACTTAGTGCTTACTAGGTAAACACATTAACCACTGAGCCATTCCTCCAGCCCCTGAACTAATGGAATTTCAAGTTTAAATCATATTACCATTAACACTGGTAGTTCCAAAGTGAAATACCTTGTGTAACTCTAATGTTCAAACAAGATCTCTATGTTGATCACTGCAAAAGTCTAATGAAAGAATCAATGAACTAAACAGAAGAACAGATATCCCACATTCATGGAGAAGACTCAATATTCTTACAGTCCCCAATCTTCCCAACTTTATCCATATACTCAAGGCAATTCACCAAATTAAAATCCCTTTAAATTTAATTTTACATTAATAAAATAAAAAATAAAATTGACCAAAAACTAAACAAACAAAAACATCAGTATAGCCAAAACAATACTGCTGATTAACAATGCTGAAGGATTGACACTATCTGGCCTCAAGACTTAACATTATCTAAATCTACAGGATCCAGTACAGATTGGTTTGATGAAGACAAAGATAAATTGTTCAAAGTAATACAATAGACAGCCCAGAAACTGACCCTCATAAATATACTCAGCTGATCTTTGGCAAAAGAACAAAGGTAGTAAAATAGAACAAAGTTTTTCAACAAACAGTGCTGGAATAATTGAACATCCATATGCACAATAATGAATCTAGATGCAAACCTTATAGCCTTCACACTAATGAACTCAAAATAAATCACAGACCAGTATGTAAAGAACAAAACTATTTAATACTTCTAAAAGGTGACATCAGATAAAAAATGTAGATTACTGAAGGCATGGTGATGGCTTTTCAAGCCCAACACTAAAGGTACAATCCATGAAAAGAAAATGAGAAGATACCATTAAAATAAAATACTTCTCAGCAAAAGAAAATACCAGGAGAATAAAAAGTCCCAGACAAAATTCTAAAGGGCATGCCTGATGAAGAACTATTTTAAATACAAAGTAACTCTTAAAACTCATCTAATTACAAATAATTCAAAGGGGTTAACAGCCAATTCTCCATTGAGAATATACAAAAAGAAAAAAGTATATAGAAAGATGTTTTACATTCTACATCCCTGGAGAAATGTAAATTACAATAAAAATTAGATAACACTACAAACCTATTAGTATCATACAGAAAAATCCAAAACCCTGCAACACTATCATCATTGGTAAAGATTGGGAGCAACAGAAACTCTCTTTCATTGTTTGTATGATTGCAAAATGATACAACCACTTAGGAACACAGACTGACCGCCTCTAAGAAAACGGGACACACTTTAACCGGGACTGCATTCCTTGGTATTTATCCAAAGTTAATGAAAAGTTACATCTACAAAAAAAAGCACACACAGAGGTTCACAGCAGTTTGTGAATAACTGGCAATGCTTGGAGGCAACCAAAATGTTCTTGAGTAGCTTAATGTGTACCCAAACTAGGACACACCCAAATGATAGAATACAATTAATGCGAAAAACAAATGAGCCATCTAGCAACAAAAAGACTTGGATATCGAAATGTGTGTGGCTAAGTTAAAGCTAATCTGAAAAAGCTTCAGAGTTTATTATTCCAACAGTATGATGGTTGGGGAAAAGACAAACTATAAAAAACTCTAAAAGTACCTGTGATTTTCAGAGGTTGAAGGAAAGGAGAGAGAAAAAGACATAACACAGATAATTTTAGGGTGATAGGATGATAAAATTACTTGATATGCTACTAGAGTGAAGGATACGTGTCATCATACATTTGTCTAAAATCACAGTGCACAGAACACCTGGAGTGAACCCTAATAGACAGGATACCCTCTGGAGATAATGATGTAGCAATGTGAGCTCAGCAACGTAACGAATATCCCACTCATGGGGGACAGGTTGATAACAGAGGAGGCTGTGTGTGAGGATTGGGAACACAGGACATATGAATAATCTGTGTGCTTTCTTCTCAATTTTTTAAAATCTCAAGCTGCTTAAAAATAAAGTTTATTAGAAATCATAAGATAGAGGTAAAGCCAAGATGCTAGTGGTTAAGATGCCATGTTATCAGTTACTCTACATGATCAGGATAAAAGACACAGACTTAACATGGGAACTTTCTCTGCACCCTAACCCAGAAAGGCCGAGAATTTCCTGGACACGATCTTTGAGCATATAACCAGAGGGAGGACTTGAGCATCATGAGCATGTGAAAGCAGACTCCCTGAGAAGAGACAGGGAGGCAACAGGCAGGCCTACAGCCAGGAATGCAGGAGGGAGGGCCCTACCCTACAGGCGTAGAGGTGGCAAGTGTCTGTGTGGATCACAACTCTGTCAGTTGCCTAAGGACAGCTAGTGAATTTAGGAGGCTTTGTGCCCCAATCACATTCCCTGGCAATGCGAGGCCAGAATGCTCAGTCATTCTATATGCAGAGCTAAAGTGGGGAGAGATGTTAACTGCAGGGCCTCAGTGAATGGGGAATGTGTGGGTTTAGATAGAGGACCAACCTGAGTAACTGTGGAGGTGGAGTTCTGCGGTGTGAATTACAACCTCAGCCAGTGTCTCCTGATGAGCTGAGGGATGAGAGTTGGACCACTCATACCCCCTAGACATCACGGAGACTAGCTGGTAGCAGAGCACCTCCATAGACAGCTGGGAAACCCCCAGGTCCACTGACTTGATTGAATTCTAAGTAAGTCTGTGAGATCCAGGGCTCTCCTTCACTTCAAGGATATATTATTGGATACATTATTGAGGATAAGGTAGATAAAATGTATCATACCGTCAGTGAGGAATGTAAACTAAAAGGACAAGAAAGACACTAATGGGTGACATAAAGAGAAGGAACCTCAGAATTATAGGGGTGGGTGGGAGAAGGAATGGTACAGTGGATAAAGTGTTTAGCAAGCACAAAGCCCTGGGTTGGATTCTCCAGCACCACATAAACCTGGGCATGGTGGTACATGCCTATAATCCTAGCACTTAGGAGGCTGAGGCAGGGGAATTGCCAAGTCCAAGGCTAGGCTAGTTAGGTCTCCACAATGAGTTCAGGACCAGCCTGGGCTACAAAGTAAGACCCTGTTTCAGAAAAAGAAAGAAAGATAATAGAATGATGGGGGTGTAGGAGAAAATAGAGGACAGAGCAAAAGGCTGAAAGGAAATGTCCAATGAAATTATGGAAGAAAATTTCCCAAATGTAGGGAAATAAAAGAACACTGAACTACAGCAGGCATATAGAACAACAAGTAAACTTGACTAGAAGAGAACATCTTCATGACACATAATTCAAATCTGAGAGACTCAAACGAAGAGAGGCTATTAAAAGTTGTAAAGGGAAAAGAGAGAGTAACTTACAAAAACAAATCTATCAGCACAACCACAGACTTGTAACACAACCTTAAAGACCAGGACGTAATGCAGTAATATCGTCCAAGTGCTAAGAGAATTTAAATGCCAAACCAGATGTCTATATCCAGCAAAACTGTCTTTCAAAATAGAGGGAGAAGTTAAAATTTTTTATGGTAATGACAACCTAAAGGAACTCACACCCACTAGACCAGAAGTGCAGAAAATACTTAAAAGAATTTTAAACAGAAATAGGGAGACCAAAAGCACCAAAGACCCCAGAGAAAAGTAAACAGTAGAAAGAAGAGAATAAACTGGAAAGAGTGTAGATCAAATAATTAACACTGAAGCATCATAACAATGGCAGGTTGTAGTAAATATACCAAGAAAATATTGCTGAATATTAATAATCTCAACTTGCCTATCAAACGACATAGATTGGCTGATTGGATCAAAAATAAAAACCCACAATTTGTTGCTTACAGGAGACACACTACACTCATAAGGAAACACATCAACTGAAATAAAACGACAGAAACCAACACACCATGAAACTGGACCCAGCAAACAAGCAAGGATTCTCAGACACTGCAGATTTAAGTAAAACAGATCAGAAGAGACCAAGATGAACACAATGCACCAGCTAAGGGGAAAATTCAACAGGAAGAAGTCATAATTATCAAAATATATGTTCCCAACATAGGAGCACCCAATTTTGAAAAACAAAAATTACTGGACTTGAAAGGCCAATACAATTATAGTATGGTACTTCAATACTCTACTAGGAAACACAGATGGATCACCTAGAAAGAAAATTAACAATGAAATATTCCAGCTAAGTAACACCATGGAAAACTGGACTCAACAGATCTTCAGAGTGTTCCACCCAACATCAACAGAATACACTTTTTCCCAGCAGCACATGGAACATTCTAAAAAATATACCATACTATATGCCACAAGGCGTATATAATAAGTATGAAGGAGTCAAGATAATTCCTTGCTTAGTTTCAGATCACAGTGGAATAAAATTGAAAAGCAACAGTAAAAGAATCTGCAAAAGCTATACAAGTCCTAGATTAAATGATGAAGGAGACATATCATATGAGAACTTAGTCTTAACTAATTAATGTAATATACCACACTATTAAAAGCAAGAACAAAATCATATCATCATCTCCATTGACGCATAAAAGGCCTCTGACAAAATCCAACATATATTTATGATTTAAAAACCCTCAGGAAAACAGGTATTTACAGACCTTACCTCAAAGTGTAGAAGCCATATATGCAAACCTAGTGCAAATATCATAGTAAGTGTGGAGAAATTGAAAGTATTTCTCCTTAAATCAGGAACCTGACAAAGCTTTCATTTTTATGATACCTATTCAACATACTTCTTGAAACCCTAGCCAGAGCAATCAGGCAAAAGAGTGAAGTTTTTTTTAATTGTATCAGAAAGGAAGAAGTTAAACTATCTTTATTTGCAGCTGATGTGATTATGTACATTGATGACCCCAAACACTCTATCATGAAACTCCACTAGTGAACAAATTCAGCCAAACTGTAGGATAAAAAATTAATACAAAATAGCATTTCTCTATGCTAATAATGAACTCACAAGAAATTGTTGAGAAGAATAACACCATTTTTGATAGCTCATCAAAAAACTAAATACCTATGAGTAAACCTAAGCAAGTGAGGGAACGCTTTAAAGAAAACTATATTACATTGAAAAAAGAAATTGAAGCCATTAGAAAATGGAAAGACATTCCCCATTTCTGGATAAGCAGAATTAATATAGTCAAAAGTATTATAGTACCAAAACTGATATACAGATTCAACGCAATTCCTAGCAAAATATCAACAACTTTTCTTCTCAGAACTTGAAAAAAATCAATCCTTAAATTCATTTGGGACCAAATAAGACTAGAATAGCCAAAATAATCCTGAGTAATAAAGCAAAAACGGGTGGTGTTACAACACTACACATCATGATACAATTAAACTATGATTTTAAAAAAAGTTACCGGCACAAAAATAGACGTGTTGACCAATGGAACAGAACTGAGGATGCAGACACAATCTTAAGTACCCTTAGGTACCTGACCTTTGATAAAGGGGCCAAAAACAACACTGGAAAAGGAAAGCTTTTTCAATAAATGGTGTTGGAAGACTTGCTTATCCACATGCAGAAGAATGAATCTTAACACACATTTATCACCATGCACAAAAATCAAATTAAGGTGGCTCAGAGAACTATTATTAAACATAAGGACTGAACATTTTTGAGGACAAAATAGAAAAAAAAATTAGAAGATGTAGGAATAGGCAAGGACTTTCCTAATAGGACACTTGATGCAAAAGAAGTAGCCCCAGAATCAACAAATGAGACTATTTCAAATTAAGTTTCCACATGGCAAGGATAACTATCAAAAGAATAAAGAGAAAAACTGACAGAATGGGAAAAGAATTACCACCTACACCTTAGACAGAATGCTAATAACTAGAATGTGCAAGGAACTGAAGAAAAATAGACCACTCAAAATCAAAGACCCAAATAAAAAAATGGTCAACTGAAAGGAATAGGCAGTTCTCAGCTAAGGAAGCACAAATAGCCAGAAATACCTGAAAACATGTTCAACATCCTTAACATCAGAGAAATACAAATCAAAACATCACTAAGATATCATCTTACCAGAGTAAGAACAGCATATGTCAAGAACACAAAAAGCCATCGATGCTGGTGTGGCTGTGGGGAAAAGGAACTCTTTTATATTGGTGATGGGACTATACACTGGTACAACCAAAGTGGAGGACAGTGTGGAGATTCCTCAAAAGGATGAAAATCAATATTCTATTCCATCCAGTAATACCTCATATGGTATCTTTTCAAAAGAGTTAAAAGCAATGCGTAACAGAGATACACATATACCCATGCTTACAGAAGCACAACTAACTACAGCTAAAATGTGGGAGACGCCAAAATACCAATTAACAGAATAATGGATACAAAAATTGTGGTACATGTACACAACGGAGAACTACTATTCCATAATGACAGGTAGATTTGAGGCTTTTGTAGGTAAATGGATGCAACTTGAGACCACCATGTTTAGTGAAGCAAGTCAAACACACAAGGTTAAATACTGCATGGTTTCTCTAATATGAGAGACTCAGAATACAGGCACTCTGTAGAACCATATGGTTGTGATGATGGAAATTGGGGGGTTGGGGAAGGTGTCAGAGGGTCAAAAAGAGAAAGGGGAGTGGTTGCAATTATGACATGATATATATGTGCACAAAACACTCAAGGTGAAGGTAACCACTGTATATCTCACACACACACACACACACACACACACACACACACACACACACATATCTTAAAATTGGAAATAGTGTCATTACATAATCATGTAATTTGCACAAAATCACCTGTCATTTGGATCTGGAGTGGCCCCCAAAAGCCTTACATACATATGAACACTGTTTTCTGTTATAAGGCGGGACCTGGCTGGAAAGGGCAGATGCCTGAGACGTGATGTGGAGGGGCATGTGCTAGTTCTTCCCTTCATTCCAGATTTGGTTTTATTTTGCCATTCCATGAGGATCTCGGTCTCCAACTCTGGCTATGGCCCCAGACACTGCTCCAGCCCTGCCATGTGATTCCACCATTTCCCAGACTCCCACACCCACACAGTGAACAAATTGTGTCTTTCTGAAACTGAGCTAAAATAAATCTTTCCTTCCTAAGTTAAGGATGTCAGGTATTGTGTTCCAGCAACAAGAAGGTAACTAGAAATCACTACTCTCTTCTAAAACCCCAATTGATAAAAGTTCTTCTAATATCTGTAATTCATAATTTAATCAGGCATAAATTTACTATTAATATAAGGAGGAACATGTCATTGTAATTGCTTTTCAGATTGCCATCCACTTACCTTTGTACCACCTATCAGATACCTCTCCCTGTGAGGAATATAGAAATATTTTTCCCTTTATCTACCTTGAAATGACCAGTACGCCATCATTATATGACTTCCTAGAGAAGCCAGAGGCAACGGAAAAATAGATAGATGACAGATAGATAGATCAGACAGATAAACATATATATATATGTTTATGATAGTTTATACACATAGATATATACATATATATACATAAGAAATCAAGGAGTTTTCACATCTAAAAATAGCTTTGTGGTAGATGTGAATTTTTGAAAACAATCTGAGCAAGAACTCAAGCTCTACTCCTTTTAGCTGTGTGATTTTAGGCAAGTTATTTATTATCCTTGAATCTTAGCTTACCCATATTTACAAACTAAGCGTTCCTTAAATTATGACTGTAGTTATTATTAATTTATTATCATACTGAAAACTATATCCTTTAGGAATACAGTTAAAGAATAATATATTAATGCAATATATTTATGATGACTTACCCAAAAAATTTGGAGTCGTACAGCCTGCAGGCCCCTCGCGATCCACAACTGGTTGTGGACCACTTCAGACATGTTCTGTCAATCAGGGCCCCAAAATATATTGGTGATAGAATCCCTCCTGCAACATGCAACAAGAATCCATTAGTCAGATTCCCCAGTGCCACATAAAGATGAGCCAGTAATTTCAGTCCACACGAGGCTGAGGTAGGAAGACTGCCGTGAGTTTGAGGCTAGTCTGGGTTATAGGGTGAGTTCAGGAGCAGCCGGACTAAAAGTGAGACCTTATCTCAAAAAAAGAAAGTGGAGCCAAGATGGCAGTGAAAGTTTTGTCAGTGGTTCTACAAGATTAGGCTAGCAGACAAAGATTTAGTAAAGAAACTTCGTCTACACCTTAACGCAGAAAGACAGAGGATCTGTTGGTCCTCAGTGGTGACTAAAGGATCAGAGGAAAAGCAGCAAGGATCATCAGCGTGCAATGGACGCTCCTGGACAAGAAGGAGCCTGGGAGCCTGAAGCAGGCTTGGAATCCAGAAGCGTAAAAGTGGTGCACACCTGGGGAGAAACGCAGCAAGGCCTAAAAGTTGCCAGTGAAGTTTGACGCTCTGTACCTCAGTAGAGCCCCTTGTTCAAGGCTGGCTGGAATGCCATGTTGTCTTGGCTGTGGTGCAAAAGCCTCATCGCTCAGGCCTTAGAGCTCGGGGACTGCAGACTGAAGACCACAGTGGAGAGCTACAGTGGTGGAGGCATGGTGCAGGAATCACAGCCAGCTATTGTTGGCAAGCCCAAAGAGGAGAACAGGATTGCCTGTGGCCCCTGGGAAGCTCTGGAACACCCCCCAACACACAGACACACACACACACACACACACACACACACACACACACACACACACACACACCAAGAACAGAGCAGCTGCACATACAACCAGGACCACCCCTGGACCTGTGGCCTGACGGAATTCTGAATCACCAAGGCAGCAGTACATGGGCAGCAAGGTCTGTCTGTCTGTCTGTCTGTCTGTCTGTCTGTCTGTCTGTCTTTCTTTCTTTTTCTTTGGACTAAAGCCTCACTTCAAAGGTTTTCTAAGGGTATAATCAACATGTATTGTTTAGCAGTGGAGCTAAGTTTTTTCTCTTCTTTTCTCTTTATTCATTCCTCTCTTGCTCTTCCCTCTGTTCCTCTTTTTGTTATTTCCTAAATCTCTTTATCTCTTGACTAGTTCTTTATATACTTTTCAAAAACCTTTTTATTATTCTGAAGATATACAATCACAATCTCCTCTTTACTCACAACTCTCTCTAAACCATCTCTCTCTTCCATATATCATTTTCATTTATCTGCTATCCTTTGAGTGGGGTTGGAGTTTTGTCAGACTTTTCTCTACCCTATAAAAACTTTTCTGATTTCTATTACCCTCTCAAAGTTAACCATTAGTCTTAATCTGCTCTCTACCTACTATAATCATCCTTATTAATAGTATTGCTAAAAATTAACACACAGTCATAAAATGGATAAGTAGGGGAAGCAATAATTGTATTTAGAAATAATTTATTTAGAAATAGGTAAGTAAGGTAGATTTCTCTCTGTTATGTTAGTTTAGTGACATCATGAAAAGTCTCTTCTAATATGCTACCAAATAATCTATATAAAAACTTTCCTTATTAGTATAGATTGAACTTAGAAAGCTAAGAGAGAATTGGCAGTATATATTGATAGCTGATTAGAATAAGTGTATAGCTAGCAGGTATTAAGTATAAACACAGATACAAATATCCATCATACTGTTAAAGAGAATATAGAGGGCAGACCCTCGTAACTATCAATAATTTTTGGTGGTTTTGTAAAGCATGGGTAAGCAATATAGAAGTCTAGTCTATTATTGATTATGATGTAATATGGCTATTAATAGAACTTTTTGATAAGTTAATGTTTGATTTTTTTATATAGATACATTGAGGGTATAGACTGCTCCCATCAATATTAAGGGTAAAATAGTAATAGTATTAAACTGGATATTAGGTTTTGTCGATATTTTATTAATCCTAAATAGTAATGTAAAGATAAGTCATTATTCAAAGTGCAAAGTGTGGATGTCAACATAAGCATTGATCTTCATATCCAACATAAGCCAACAAATATTTTGTCTGTAGACCAAATACAGTTCTGACATCTGTTCCTTCTTCTCCAAAAAGTAGAGGAAATTAGGTAACCAACAGAATATTTGTCATTGAGAAGAACCTCAAAACTGATAGATGAGCAAATAAACAAATACTAAAACCTAAACAAACTCAGAGAAACCCCAAAGGTGAAAACGGTCTAATAAAAGAATCAGTGTAGGACAATCCATTGACACTACCTGAGCTCCAAATCACAGTAACATAACCATGGGAAGGCAATGAAACACCTGCAAAAAGTCCCAACACCCCAGAAGCTACGACCATGGGTCCTGAAGCAGCAGAATCTGTACAAAATGAAGTTTCTTTTTAAAAAAGTAGATCTAAGAGCCAACAAGCTCAAGCAAAACATACAAGAAGTACTACACAGGGAGATCAAAGTGAATATAATCAAAGTAACAATAGTCTTAATAGATAAAAATGCTAAGGAACATAAAGAGGGAACAAAGAGATAAAAACACAATTCAAGAAATGAAAGAAGAGTTCAGTAGAGATGCAGAAAGGATAAAAGCTGAACACCAGGACACAAAAAACTCATAAAAAATAGGAAACTAGCTTTAACATTTCAAAGACACATTATCAGAAATTGAAGATAAGGCAGTTAAACTGGATCATAAGACCGGTGAGCACTGACAAACAAAAATTTAAGAAAGACACTGTTTACAACACTGATGGATGAACTCAAAGAGAAAAAAAAACCTAAGAATTAAGAAGAAAAAGCCTAAGAATTAAGAGGGTGCAAGAGAAAATGGAAGACACAACACAGGGTTAAAATGATATGTTCAATCAAATTATGAAAGAATATTTCCCAAATTTGAAAAAAGAAATGAACATTGAGCTACAGCAGGCATATAGAATATTAAATAATTCTGACCAGGAGATAACATCCCCAGAACACATCATAATTAAAATCCCAGATACTTAGCACAAAGAGAGAATATTAAGAGCTATAAGAGAAAAACAGAAAGTGTCTTACAAACTCATTACGACAGATGCAGATTTCTCTACACAGACTCTAAAGTCCAAGAGATCATGGGGCAATATCATCCACGTGTTAAGATAATAGCAATGCCAACCCTGAATGCTCTATCTAGCAAAATCATCCTTCAAAATACAGAGAGAAGTTTAAATTTTTCATGATAAAAAAAACTAAAGAAAATTCATAACTACTAGACCAACATTGCAAAAAAGTACTTAAAGGAGCACTCAGAAGGATTAGGTAGGAGAACTGCTGTGAGTCCAAGGCAAGCCTGGGCTACACAGTGAGTTCTGCACAAAGCTGGGATACAAAATGAGACTCTGTTTTGAAACAAATACTTAAAGGAATATTAGGCAAAGGTAGAGAGGCCAACAGCATCAAAAACCCCAGAAAAAAGGAAACAATAAAAAGCGTAAGCCAATAAATATTTTGTCTGTATATCAAATACAGTTTTGCAATCTTTTCCTCCTTCATCAAAAAGTGGAAGAGATTAGGTAACCCTAGATCAACCAACACTAGATAAAGGGTGTAGAATGAATCAACATTAAAGCATATCGGTGATCACAGGATGTAGCAAATATACCATAGAAAACTGAATATTAATCATCTCAACTCACCTATCAAAAGATATAGAGTGGCTGATTGGATAAAAAAACACACAATTTGTTGCTTCCAAGAGACACACTACACCCATAAGTAAACATATAGACTGGAAAAAAAAAGAAATCAATACACAATGCTGTTGGACCCAGAAAACAAGCAAGGTTAAATATACTATTTTCATATAGAGCAGATTTAAGCAGATTTAAACTAAAACAGACCAGAAAAGACAAAGATGGACACTACATACTGGTTAAGGGAACAACTCAACAGGAAGAAATCACAATGATCAATATATATGCTTCCAAAATAGAAGCACCCAATTTTGAAAAACAAAAATTACTGGACTTGAAAGGCAAAATAGGGGACATCAATATTTCATTAGCACAGATAGACAGATCAACTAGATAGAAAAATCAAAGAAATATTAAAGATACACCACAGTATGGAAAGATTGGACTTAGCAGATATCTTCAGAGTGTTCCCTACAGCAGCATCAAGAGAATACACTTTTTCCTCTCATCAGCACATGGAACATTATCCAAAATATACCGTAATATATGTCACAAAGCATGTTTTAATAAGTACAAAAGAGTCAAAATAATTCCTTGCTTATTTTCAGATCATCATGGAACATAACTGGAAATCAACAGCAAAATAGTCTACCAAAACCATAGAAATACATTGAGACTAAATAACCCACTAATGAACAAATAATGGGTCACAGAAGAAGTCAAGGAAGGAATCAAAACTTCCTAGAATTAAACGATGAACGAAGCACATCATATGAGAACTTGCGGGACACAATGAAAGCAGTCCAAAGAAATAAATTCATAGCTATCAATGCACATATTAAAAAAACAGAGCAACCCAAAATAAACAATTTAATGAGTTTTAATGATGCACCTCAAGCTTCTAGAGAATCAAGAACAATCTAAATCAAAAAGTACTACAAGAAAAGAAATTTTAAAGGTCAAAGTATAAATTAATTAAATTGAAACTAAAAACTAATCAACGAATCAGTTGGTTCTCCAAAAGAATAAACAAGATTGATAAACCACTGGCTACACTAATCAAAATAGGGAAAGAAGAAGCCTCTATAAATACAACTAGAAATGAAAAGACTAAAATCACAATTGACACTGTCAAAATTCAGAGAATTACAAGAAACTATTTCAAAAACTCACACTTCAACAAATTGCAGAATTTGGATGCGATGGATAAATTTCTAGAAACATATACAATATCAAAATTGAACAAAAAAGATATAAAAACACTAGGTAGACCCGTAACAGCCATGGAAATTGAAGAAGTAATAAGGTCTCTACCCACAAAGCAGAGGCCAGGACTGCATAAACTCACAGCAGATTTTTATATTACTTCAGAGAGGAGCTAACAATAATGCTTCTCAAACTATTCCATGAAGTGGAAAGAGAAGGAATATTGCTAAACTTATTTTTGGAAGCTATTATCCTGATGCCAAAACCAGACAAAGACTTAACCAGAAATGAAAATTACAGACCAATCCCCTAAGAGAAAAAAGATGCAAAAAGTCTCAATCAGATACTTTCAAACAGAATTCAGCATGTTTTAGAAAAATTATACACCACAATCAAGTTGGTTTCATTCCTAGGATGCAAGGATGGTTTAACATGCATAAATTAATTAATGCAACATACCTCATTATTAAAAGCAAGAGCAAGAATCATATGATCACCTCAAATGATGCAAAAAGGCCTTTAACAAAATCCAACTTACATGTATAATTTTTTAAAAACTTGAAAAAAATAGGTATTGACAGACCTTACCTCAAAATGTAGAAGTCATATGTGTAAACCTACTGCGAATACCATGGTAAGTATGGAGAAACTGAAAGCATTTCTCCATAAGTCAGAAGCATGACAAAGCTTTCATTTTTACAGCACCTATTCAATAGATTTCTTTTTTCCCCATTTTATTGATATGTATACGTGCAAAATTTAAGGTTTACAATGGAGTTGAGCCTTTTATATACATATGCATCTTGTCGAGGTGACAAGGGCTTTCCCACTCTCCTCTGAAACCCTAGCCAGAGCAATTAGGTAAAAGAACAAAATAAAGGCAATACATGTCAGAAGGAAATAAGTCAAACTATCCTTTTTGTTGAGGTTATTTTCTACATAGAAACTCCCCAAAACTCCACCCTGTAATGCTTAGAGTTATTAGACAAATTCAGCCAAATTGCAGATTATACATTAATACAAAAAAATCAATAGCATTTCTTTATACTCATAATGAATTTATTGAGAAAGCACTGAGAAGAATAATTCCACTCTCAGTAGCTCCTCAAAAAACTAAACACCTATGAGTAAACCTAACTAAGGAAGTGAAAAACCACTACAAAGAAAAACTATATTAGGCTGAAGAGAGAAATAAAGAGGACATTAGGAAGTGGGAGGACACCCCCAGCTCCTGGATAGGCATAATCAATACAGTCAAACTGGCTGTAGTGCCAAAACTGATACAGAGATTCCATGCAATTCCTACCAGATACCAGCAACTTTTCTCACACAACTTGAGAAATCAATCCTAACATTTATATAGAACAACAACAACAAAAAAGACCCTGAGTAGCCAAAGAAGTCCTAAGTACCAGGACAAAAGCAGGTGACATTATGATTCCAGGTATCACGTTATATTATAAAACAACTATGATTAAAAGTCATTTGTTACTGGCATAAAAACAGACAGATGGATCAATGGAACAGAATTGAGAATACAGAGAGAAACTCGAGAACCCTCAGCCACATGATTTTTGATAAAGAGGCCAAAAAGATTCCCCAGGAAAAGAAGCCTTTTCAATAAATAGTGCTGAAACAATTGGTCACCCACATGCAGAAGAACGATTCTAGAAACACATCAATACAGTGCCAAAATATGCAAAAATCAAATCAAAGTAGATCAAAGGCCTAGATATCAAAACTGAAACACTGAACCTCCTGGAGGACAAAATAGGGACAATTCTGGAAGATGTAGGCAACGACATTCTTAATAAAGCACCAGGTGCAAAAAGAAATAGCTCCCATGCTTAGTGAAGTGAGTCAGAAGCATAAGGTGAAACATCGAATGGTCTCTCTGATATGAGAGTCCCAGAGCACAACTCCTATGGAACTTAAAACGAAAAACAAAGTGAAACAGGGGGGTCGGGTAGGGGAGGAAGGAGGGAGGGGTGGGTAAGGGGAGGGACAAAAGGAGAGTGGGAAAGCCCTTCTCACCTTGACAAGACACATATGTGCATAAAAGGCTCAACTCCACTGTAAACCTTAAAATTTGCACGTATACATATCAATAAAGTGGGGGGGGGGGGGAACAACCCCCAGAATCAACAAATGGGATTATACTAAGTTTAAAAGTGCCTGGATAGCAAAGGAAACTATTAACAAAGTAAAGAGAGAACAACAGAATAGGATAATATTTTTGCTGCCTTCATCTCTGACAAGTAAATAATCACTAGAATATGTTAGGAAGTGAAGAAAAATAAAACCCTCAATATCTAAGACCCAATTAAAAATGGGCAACAGAAATGAATAGGCAATTCTCACCTGAAGAAGTACAAATGGCCAGAAATACTTGAAAAGATATTCAATATCCTTAGCCATTAGAGGAATGCAGATCAAAGCACCACTAAGATTCCATTTTACCTCAATGAGAATGGTGTATACCAAGAATTCAAAGAGCAATAGATGCTGGCAAGGTTGTGAGAAAAAAGAGTCCTTTTACATTGCTGGTGGGACTCTAAACTGGTATAGACCCTATGGAGGTCAGTATGGATATTCCCTCAAAAAGATGAAAGTAAATATTATATTCAACCCAATGAAATTTCTTTTGGGTAACTTTGCAAAAGAGCTAAAAGCAACATATAACAGAGATACAAGTATGCCTATATTTATACCACAACCAGGAACAATAGCCAAATTATGAAAGATGCTGAACTATCCATCAACAGACCAATGGATGCAAAAAATGTGGTATTTGTACACAATGAAATATTACTCATCCATAATGACAGAATATGAGCAACCAAGAATACAGGCAATTCAGAGAATAAAACGGGGAGGAGGAAGAGAACAGGAGGGTCAAACAGCTGGAGCAGAAGGGATTGTAATGATGTCACCATGTATATGTGCACAAAATTCTCAAGATTTATATAACTACTTTATATTGAATATATATATATATATATATGGGGGACATGAATCCATTAATCCAAGGAACACATTTCAGATGGAGCTGGATGCTGTTCTACACTGATCCATTTTGGAGTAAGAGATGTGCAAGATTTTGAAGGACTCTTGTTTTAGACTAAATATACGCAAGAATCAGGATTATCAGCAACTTCAAAGGATTACTGCAGGTAATATCCCTGGCATCTTTCACCAGCCCTGACTCTTCCAAGATACCCAAGAAAGAAGGCGTACAGCAGTCTGTGAACTGTGCTTCCTGCAACACAATAACCTGAGTCCGATTAGGAAAGAAGCATGTGGTAAAACATGGGAGGTACTTTTGCTCATATGTAAGTTTTCTTAGGAAAAAAACAGTTGGAATAGGGAGAGCAGAATTATAACTTTAATGGAGAATGGAAAAAGCCCTGAGCTCAGCTGCTGCAAAGCTAGGGAGTTTATTTTTCCCCCTCTTTCTTCCAGGCAGGGGTGGGTGGGGCTGTGCCCCACTGGCCCTGTGGCCTGTCGCACTCTCACACTCTCAGGATGGGCTGCTTCAATGCTCCGACAAGTTTAAGTCTCAAGATTTAAAGAAGGGGCTCTGTGTTGGGTAAGGGGTCAAGGGAAACACTTCTATCTGAGGCAGTCAGGGAAGAACTCATGGGGGAGATGACATCTGACAGTCACAAGCTGAGTGATATGCAGAGACACATGAGATCACAAGATTATAAGGAGACCAGCAGGGCCAAAATGGGAGCAGGCTATTATCAGAAAGTTAGATTTTCATCTAAGTATGCATTAACTAACCATAGCAACTGGACTGCAAGAGAGGCAGGACCCTACTTTAGGAGAATGAAGAAGGAAGGACTCCCGCTTGGACTCTTTCACTAATGTGAATAAACTTAATATACATTTCAGTAATAAGCACGGTCTTAATCAGTACTGAAATTTTAAATGTGACAACTTACTTTCTACATCCTTTTTCTATGTAATACACTCTGTAGCCCTTTCACAATTTACACTCGTGTTTTAATTAGACAACTGTGTGTGAATTACAAGCTTGGAGCTTGGCCCACATTTTTCTCCCATGGGTGCATTCAAGTGTCATTGAGCCATGGATTGGCAACATCAAGTACAAGTGAGATGGGAAATTACCATTTAACAGTTCAGAACAAACAGAAATATTGCCATCCTACTTCATGTTGCTAGGATAATTTCTCCTATTCTAAGAATCTGCTTAGGATATTAGGAGTCCTGACAATCCAGTTGTTTGTGGCACTGGGGGGCAGGGGAGCTCAGTTGGTTCCAGGATGTCCAGAGGACCAGAACTGGCAGTGTGCACAGAGGCTGCCAGAATTTCTCACAGAGCCCATGGGGGAATATAGGTGAATCTCACAGCACCTCATCACCTACACTTCCCATCCTTTCTGGGTTCTCCTTTCACTTCTGAAGACCAGGGACACCCTCTTTTTAAAGCACTTCCCAGGCAGTATCTCCACAGGCATTGGCCCATAGAGTAATGTTTATTTCTTTGCTCCCAGAGGTCCAGAGCACCAGCTGCTTCCTTTCCTTTTGGCCTCAGTGGTCCCCCGAGCCCATGGTGGGTCTTCTACCCTGTGCCTGGATGGAGGAGTCCCTACTCCCATTCCCTAGGCACACAGAGATGCTTTCTGTAAATCTTACAAAGGGCACCCAGAGGGGTTGGTTTAGACGTTGTTAAAATAACAATGGGCACCTGAGGATAAATAGGAATGGCCACTAAGAGACAGAGGAGGGTACCAGGAGCCCTGGTGAGTCTCTTCACTGAAAATTTGGAAATGGGAGTTTAGCCTCCAGAGCTCCTGGTGCCCCGCTGTGCCAATGAGGCTACCAAAGCCCTGAGATTTGTTTGCTGAGATGATCTCTTGGCCCAACACACCCAATCCCAGAATCTGAGTTCTCCTTCCCATTTGTATTTCGGGCATCCGGAGCTGGTCAGCAACCCCACTCTAGGAGTCCAGCAGGGAAAAGATGTGCAGTCAACGTGGCTTAGTCTTTCTGCCCCATCTCAGCTGGTCTCGTCCCCAGCTGCCTGAAGAGTCACCTACATGATGACACCTCCATTTACAAGGTAGGACCCTGTTGGCCCAGCCTGGGAGAAGTCTTTCCTAAGTGGAAAGAAGTTCAGGAATACCTGACCCTGTGCCACAGAAGGTCATAGAGCTAGGAGGATCCTTTATACTTAACAGAGAGACTTCAGAATTAGCCATCAAAGTCTCCTTGAGATCAACTGATTTTCCTGTCACTTATCTTTAATTACAATAAAAATAGAAAAAGTTCTAATTTATACTCTTCCTAAGCATTCTTAACACTGGAAATTCATTACATTTAGTTTTGGAGCTTTGAAATCATTATTTGTACCTGACTTTAGCACAGTTCTCTTACCTAGTGTGCGTATAGCCAGGGAATGGAAACCCATTGCCAAGGACTTCAGCTCAGGCTGGACACTTCTGAAAGAAGACAAAAGACAAAGGAGCATTAAATAGCTTTAAAATAACAACCTGAGTTCACTATTGAAACAATGCTCAGCATCCTCTGTGTTCACGATTGAAACCCCTACTGAACATGTCAGTATTATGGTAGTCCTCTCAGGAAGAGTCACCACACAAAGTACTGCAAGAAATTAGACGTGCTGCTTCTATTTAATTAAGGAATGTCTTCTTAATACACAAAAATTTAATTTGATCTGTCGCTGTCCCTAAGAAAAAGAAACTACAAGGGCATGCCTGTGAGAGGATGACAGTGGAACCTAAAGTCCCTGACACCAGATGGACAGACAGGACATGCTCAGCATGACACATGAAAATGTCAAAAAGAAGCATTGCTAACTTCTGAACCAATCCTTGTCATACAAATATGAATTTTTTAAAAAATCTTTTTCCCCCTTTAGGCCATGTAAATTGATTATTTTGTCATTCATAAGCTTACTAATGTCTCAGTCACCATTGGAACCCCAAGATTCAAGATCATCTCTGGTCATCCTGGCTCTGATCTTCCCACAAAGTATTACAGCATTAATCCCACCTGTATCCTACTCCTCGTGTCACTCAAAACTCCCATTCTGCCCACAGAATTTCTAGTCTATGACCAGCGGGATCCTTAGAGCCTACACTCCCTGCAGTCCTTCCATGTTGCTGCTCCGAAGCCCGGCTGGCTCCCTAGGATAATCTTCCCTTATAGCGCTTTCAAGCAATGGCTGATTTTCTCCATGCCTGTGACACAGGCCTCTCCTGTATCCCTCAGGCCTCACAGGCCTTCTCATTCTCCTTCCCTGATTTCTCTTCCTGTCCTTGGTCTCTGAAGTTGGAGTGCTTGGGTCTTGGTCCCAGGATCTTCTATGTGAACTGTGTCCCTAGACAATCTCAACACTACCATAAATGCACATATCACCTGGGTATTGCTGATTCCAAAAATGTGCATCCTTGGCTCCATCATTTTTAATGAATGTCAAATTGTGTATGTGACCTTGTCACTAGATATCTAACCAGCCCCTTGGACATACAGAGATTGACCAGGGCTCTGCTTCTCTGTCTCCTCCCACCTACTCTTCCCTGGCTTTTCCCCATTCTGCTCCACAGCACCACCGTCCTCCCAGAGATCAGCCCAGAACCTCTGGAAATTCTTTTTATCATAAGCCATATTCACTCTATCTGTAAATCCTGAAGAAGAAGAAGAAGAAGAAGAAGAAGAAGAAGAAGAAGAAGAAGAAGAAGAAGAAGAAGAAGAAAACAAAGATGAAGACGAAGACGGAGAAGGAGAAGGAGAAGAAGGAGGAGGAGGAGGAGGAGGAAGAGAAAGAGAAAGAGAAAGAGAAAGAAAGAAAGAAAGAAAGAAAGAAAGAAAGAAAGAAAGAAAGACAGAAAGACAGAAAGAAAAACAGACAGACAGACAGAGGAAAAGACTGAGACTCAGATAACCCCACATCCCTTCCAATCAGCATTCTCTCCTTGTGGACAAGGCATTTGCTGATTTCATTCTTGCTACCTCAAACATCTTTCACACAGAGCTAAAGTGAGCATCTAAGTAGGAAAGCGTGCAGGGCAACTCGGTGCCCAAACTCCTGCGGACCTCTCAACACGCTCAGCATGAAAGCAAGGTGCTGACTGCAATGCCTGTGATCTGCACCTTGCCATCTCACTCATGGGCCTTTTCATTCTCTCTTCCTCATCTCTACTGTGATTTTGTACATATCGAGCATGCTCTACCCCAGGGCCTGTGTCTGTGCTACTACCTGGCCCTGATCACTCCTCTCTATCTCTCTGTCAGCATGGCTTGAACCCTCACACATCACCTTTTCATTCAGGCCTCGTATCAAATGATCTGCCCGGTAAAACATCTGAAGTAGCATAGGTCTTAGCTGCTTTCTTGTTGCTGTGACGCAATACCCAACATCCACAACGTAGGGCAAGAAAGATTTTAGCTCACAGATTCAGAAGGTCACAGCCCATTCAAGGGAGGTGGGCAATGGTGGAAGGACATGGCGGCAGCACGGCTAGAGGATGGCAGTTAACTTCATGGCACACGAGAAGCCATGTCTAGCCGGAAAGGGGGACTAACATTCCCACCCCTCCACGTCCGGTCTCAGCATCCTGTCCCTTCGAGGTCATTCTCAGTAACAGGCCACATAGCTGTAATCTACAGCACACCCTAATCCACCACACACCAGTAATCTACCATGCCACACGCCTGCCTTCC
This sequence comes from Ctenodactylus gundi, assembly GCA_004027205.1. Taxonomy (NCBI): domain Eukaryota; kingdom Metazoa; phylum Chordata; class Mammalia; order Rodentia; family Ctenodactylidae; genus Ctenodactylus; species Ctenodactylus gundi. Next base: position 67,002 of record PVKB01000065.1, read on the forward strand.
ACCACACACCTATAAACCAGCCCTCCTGTCCAGGCACCACCTTCTGACAGCACGCAGCATCCACTGGTAATCGACAACGTGCTCATTCATGAGGCTTCTGGGACACATCCAATGCCAAACCAGAGTAGCACAGCCCAGCTGACCCCGTGCCTCTCCCCGTGGTTTTTCTTTAGTGTGTGAGGTTTATCTGATTTTCTATCTACTGCCTGCCTCCTGTTTCTTCTCCTACATCCATCCTCTCCTCCGCCGCCCCAATGGAAGCTAAATAAGGTTGATGCCTTTTAGTCACAGCTGCATCTGCCACCACATGGAACGGTGCCCCACACGCGCAGCGAGGAGACGTGTGAATGGCAGTCACCATCCAGCACGGTCTTGCTTTAACAACAGTCTCGTGAAGTAAGCAAGGAAAAATCCATTAACAGACCGAAGTGTGCAGTTTCTTCGATAGTCAGTTTAATAGAAGTTTTCTTTCAAGAAAATCAAATGCCGGTGAGGTTAATAAATATTTTCCAAAAGTGGTAACATTGCTTTAACCACTTTTTAACAGGATAAAAAATAATGATCAGCAGAGTTAGAACCGTATCTTCTGTAACTCTCTTTCATGAGAATGTAAGAAGTTCAAACCTGCTGCGACTCAAGGCAGAATGACAGATCATTTATATTAATTAATGAATCTTTAATTTGGCCACGGAGAAAGTTTCTCCTTTTGAGGAGACATTGTACATTAAGCAGAAAGGGCTATATCTATGAAAAAACTTAGTGTACATAATTTAGTATGGCTTGGAGCCTGTAGATATTTTTTTAATGTAGTCTTGGTTTATAGGTGTACAGTCATTTTCATCTGTGGGTAGATTAAAAGTTTTGGCATGTTAATGAGTTTTGGCATGTTACTGCTGCCTAAATGTTTCTTTCTACGTATATTAAGAGGTGACCCTTCCTGACAGTCTCTCAGGATGGAAGACAACTCAAAATTAAAACTTCTTGCAGAATGACAAGTGCTTTTACAACTAGGGCACCTACCTCTCGGTCTGTGCCTAACAATTCTTAGCAAGAATAGAAAGTATGGAATTCAGACCCCATAATGGAAGATGCAGAGGCAAAACTATTAGTCAAGATTCCATCAAGGTATCATAATAATCTTACTTAGATGCATTGTTAACTAAAATGTGCCAAAATAGAAACACGGGTTTCTAATATTTTACAAAAAAATATTTGGGGAATTTATTTATGATATATTTTGGGGTACATTTATAATCTAATACATATGAAATTGCTTTTAAAAGTCACACTTACTTCACAAGCAGCAAGATATAAGTGGTGCCTCCCAATGCGGTACAAAAAGCTTGCATGACTTGAATACTTATATAAAAATAATATCTTCTTTTGCAATTATCACTTCTTGGGCATTCACCCAAATAGGCCGAATAATTTGTGCTGGGGAAATCAGATCCTTCAATACAAGTACAGTTATAAAACACCTAAAAAACAGTTTTTGAAATGTTAACACAATCCATTTCCAGAACATGATAATATTATATTATATTGTATTCAAAGAAATCTCATCTATTCAATCAAAAATATTTAGTTTTTTAAAAATCAAAGAAATACAGTTGTGCGATAATTGGATGGTAAGGTAGTTTCCTACATTCCTTATTTTTTTAATTATATTTTAGACAATGTCTCACTTTGTAATTTAGGCTAGTCCTGACTTACTATGTAACCCAGGCTGGCCTTCAACTCCCAGCAATCCTCGTGCCTCAGCCTCTCAAGTCCTGGGATTACAGGCATGTGCCATCACAGCCAGGTACTATGCATTGCTGGGGTCCAACCGCTGAGCCTCAGGCTTCCTAAGCAAGCACCCTAATCACTTAGCTATGCCCCCAACCATAGATTCCTTTCTGAACACAAAATGTAATTCATTATTAACATTTAATTGTTCTTTAATTTTCATGTTAGGAAAGAACTGAAGACATTAGTATTTGAAACCGTGCATCATTTTTTCAATTTTATACATTGTTTTATTTTTCTTCCCACTTTCCTCTGTATACTACACTTGCTATCTTTAACAATCTCTACTAAGTGTCGGGAACATGTCCTGAGGGAGGAATGGCCCAGAGGACTAGAAATGTCACATTTGGTAGCACCCAAAATCTGCAAGGAGAGGTAGCCATCAGCACACAGTGGAGTGTGGGGAAATGCATCCAGACTGGGTGGAGAGGTGGGACAGTGCTAACTTAACAAACAAAAATGACACCCAACAACCCAAGGACAGATAATAAAAGAGAGGACAGTATTACCAGAGAAACTCAGCACATCAGAGTATCTTGACCAGCAGAGCTCAAAGACGGAAGTTAAGAGCACCTGGTTTTGGAGGCTTAATCAGGCAGGCAGTTTTACATAAACACAAGCCTTTTCCAAATTCAGTTCTACTTCTGGGCTAAAGTTTTAGAGTTTACCTTAAACTTATTAAAGCTCAAGTCCAATCACTGAAGAAAGAACTGAGAAAGAATTTGAATCCATACTTGTATGATTCTACCAAGCTTTATTTTCTTATTTTTATTTTTTCCAACTAGGAAGAATATGGAGGAATCATTTACTCAACAAGAACAATGGTCAATAAAAACAAACTTTCATACAAAGAAACTCTTCTTAAATGAGATGGTTTTATTCCAAGGATTTAAGAGAATTTTGCAGTGGCACCAAAATATTGATAAGATGATGTGTCTGTGGGAGACATAACTCATTTGAGGATGCCAGTAACATGTTTTTTCCAGGCTTTCAGCAGTGGGCCATTTGGGGTTGCTCTTAGTAAGAGACACTATAGTCATGAGCATGAGACAGTAACCTTTAAAGGACAGCCATGAGGCCACATGTACAAATTTATTCAGACTCTGGCCCAATTATACAGAAGCAATGATGCTTCATTCTTTGAAGCTTGCCACGTTTTTCCACAGTGCCACTGGTAGGATTACAGGCAAGGGGATAAGAAAAGTTTGAAAACCAAACATAGAAGGATGTGGCAGAGAGCAGCGGTCATACCTGGTTATTTTTATCATGAGATTAACAGCCTGAGGGCCCATAAAATGGTACCTCAACTCTGGGGGATGTTGAATAAACCGGAGGTATGGGGAACCACATAAATGATCCCCAACTAGTGGGAGTTTTCTATGTGATTGCGGCATATCCACAAATCACTTGAGAAGGAAGATTTTGAGTGACAAAGACACTGACATTTTTATGAGGTATTTTGGCAACATGTGAGCAGAATATAAGTTACCCTTGGCAAGAGAAGTGCCAGCCTTGGGGAAATCAAATTGGAAGAGTTAAATGACATAAAAACTCAATTATTTCTTGAAAAGTCAAAAGAGCAGTGAGGGCAATTAAGCTCATCAGAATCCTTATTCAACATTCTACATAGATTTCTGTCCTAAGGAGCAGGTCCTATGGAACTTTCCTCTAATTTTTCAAGAGCAAGATGATTCCAGCTCAGTGGAGACCACTCACTCCTCTCAGGAGATGCTTCCTGGACATGATAAGGGGACTGATATTCCAACACCTCATATTCCTGGCATCTCAACATAAAAATAGTGAAGTCACCTTAAATTAAATTTCAAGTGACAGAAAAAATGAATTGCATTTTAATTTTCTATGAAGCTTTGTGTATACAAAATCACAGTCACTGCAGTGACAGAAAATACTACAAACTTTTCTATCTTTTTTTCCTGGAGAACTTAGTTATGAAAAGGTTTTGTCAGTAGCTGTTAAATCTAATCTTCAGTCTTGATTAAGAAGAGAAGAGAAAGTCTAATGCTTACTGTTTGCTTTTTATTACCACCTGTAGATTTACAACCTGCTAAGCAAGGTGACAAGTAAATGATTCCGTTGTTCCCACAGACTGGTTCCCACTGACGGTTGTCACAATTGCAGTCTGAGTTGCAATAAGAAAGTGGTACATCCATGGGAGATGTTACTGGGTTAATTCTGAAAATATATGACAGACATTTATCAAAACAGAGGAATGTCACTGGATTAACTCTATATATAATAGATAGAGCAAAAATAGAGAAGAAACAACAGGAGAAAAGCAAAGGAGAAGGGAGAGGTGGCAGAGAAGATGAAGACCAGAGAGGAGTTGTGATTTCACTTGGTCACAAGGAATTTAACTGCTCAGGCTGTGTGATACCTAATATTCTTTTCCCCCCAAATTTTTCTCTTTATTAGTATGCACTTGCAATATCTACTACTTGCATTCAGCTTGAGGAATTGGTGCATGTACATCTTGATGACTTTTCCTTTCCTTTCTCCTCCCTTCACCTCTCAAATTCAAAGTTCTGACATTTTAGAGTGATTTATGAAAGCAGGGCTGATGGATAGGAATGATCCACAGCAGGCAGGGGTAGGAGCAAGTGGGAAGACCAATCAGGAGTCACCAGATAAGTATAGAATGATCCTGAGATAAGGAAATATTGGAATATCTAAAGTGTAAAAATTGACATTTCAAAGGATCTAGAGTTTGAAAACTCAGAGCCAACAGTAAGTAGTATTAGGGTGTGGTTACTGCATGGTGACCTGGAGACCTCTGCTTGAATGTGAATCTTCCTACCCTGAAGTCCTCGGCTACATTCAGAAGATACAGTCAGCACAGGAACCTTGCCCTTGATGAGGGTGGGCTGAGAGACCAGGAACAATCGATAAGATATGATAGCAATGGAAATGTCAAGATTGTCCAAGGTCTGACCTCCATCATATACAGGAAGTTATCCATTATACTTACAATGAAAACAGGACATGAAGAAGCAATATTAGCTTATAGAAAAGTATTGAGTACAATGTCAGAAATTGTTCTTTTACCAAGATAGTTACTATTAACAATGTGAACTGCAGATAAAGGTTAATCAGTCACCTTTGGAGGATGTCATTTATATTATACATCACACTCTATACATGATTATAATAGTTAAAACTAAGAATTTTAAAGCCAAAGGTTGAGACAAAGAGTTGGTAGACACAATCCCCAAAATCTGGGTCAGTGAAACATTGCTAGCTACATAATCTGTGTATCTTTGTGAGCCTTAACTTACCCATATGTACAATGAAGATAAAAGTACCTATCACTCATAAGGAATCATTATGTTATAAACCTCTTTAAATAAGAAATGGAAACCTGCTTGTAGTCTCAAATATATATGTCAAAAACTTGCAAATAGTAACTCCTTCCAATTAAAAGAAAATGGAGGACTTCCAGTCAAGATGGAGGCCAAGTAACAGAGCTACACAATGTCTCCTCATTGACCCAATTAAAAAGTCTAGAACTTAATCATTAAACATATGTTCATTCAATGTAGCTAGAACAGAGAGGAGCACTCCAACAACTGAAAGGAGACCAGGAGAAGGTCAGAGATCCTGAAAGAACATCAAAAGTGAAGAAGAAGAAGAAGAAAAAAAAAAAAACAGCAGCCCAGTAAGTCACCCTAAGTGGGCTGCAAATGGCTGGGAGCTGCAGGCATCTGCAAACAGAGGAAAGCCCACATGGAGCCCGGAATCTGACTGGGCTAGGAGAGGAATGAGCACCCCAACAGATGATCATGAGTAGGTCAGAAATTGTGAAGTCATATCAGAAGTGGAAGAAAACAATGTGGCCCTTAGTTTCTGGCACTCGCAGATCACAGACAGAGGAAAGCCCAGAGGCTGGAACCTCAGTCTGAGGTAGGCGCAAATCCCAGAAAAGTGGGAAATGTAGGCAGGTGGCAGCCCCAGCCTCCAAAAAACGAACCCACAAGTAATGTATACTAAAAATGTAACGTGCACTCCCCCTAGAAAAGGCCCCCAGGAGCCCAGGTCAGAAGCAGCTCTCAGCAGCTATAACAGACAATGACCTAAGCAGGAGCCATCTAAAAAAGAAGGGGGAAAAAAAGCCCAAGGCTGAACTCCTTAAGAGTAAAAGCTCAGAAAAGCACATCAGGTCTTTAGGGTCACCCTTAAACAGTGCCTAGGAAGAAACTGGCACAAGAGGCAGAGAGAGGAGAAAAGTCGGGGGGGGTGGGGGGGGGAGTTGATGATCTCCTGAACAGCTCAGTGTAGTGGGCTCTTCTCTAAGGGTAGAGAGCCCCATCTTGGGGTGAGACAGGAGAGCTTTACTGAGGGGGCCAGAGATGAACAAGACATCTCAAAGGCCATCGGACTCTCAGGCCCCCCCTCACTGCCTACTCCCAGCACAGAACTAAGAATCGTGGCTTCCCCCAACACACCATCATAGCCATTCAAAGAAACCTCTCAGCTAAGCTTGTAAAGTGAAGTCCCTCAACACCAGAAACATGGGAAGAAAACAGGGACACATGGCACCTATAGAGATGACTGATACCCCAGAAACTAAGGGCATGGGCCTTGAAATACTGGAACTCACAGGGAAGGAAGTCAAAAGCAAATAAATGAGTAAATCAACCAGTTCAGACAAGATATTCTCAACGAAATGCAAGTATTGATTAGCAGGCTCAAAGAGGATCTTCCTAAGCAAATAATGGTCCTAGTGGAGGAAAAGCTCAATGAGCATATTGAAGCCACAAATTAAAAGTTGGATGAGGTAAATAAAGGAATGCAAGATATGAAGGAATATTTTAATAGAGAAGTGGAAAAATCTTTTTTAAATGGATGAAATTGAGAGCATAAAATTTTATGTAACAACAGGAAAAGATGACTCAGATATTGTGAAGACAAGGCTGAGGAAACAAATGATACAATTGGGCATGACTCCGAAGTTAGAAACGAGCAAAGCAGCTGCATACACCAGCTGATGGGTGATTCAAAGAGAACCAATTCAGAATTATGGGTGTGAGAAAAAGATCAGAAGATAACACCAAAGATATAAAGAATGTATTCATGGAAATAATGCAAGAAAATTTCCCAAATCTGGGAAAAGAAATTAACTTTCAGATACAAGACACATATAGAACACCAAGTAACCTCAACCAGCAATGAGACTCGCCACAACATATTACAATCAAAACCTCAGAAGTACAATATAAAAATAGAATATTAAAAGCAGCAAGAGAAAAACTGACATTATTCTACCAAGGCAAACCCATTTGAATTACTACAGATTTCTCAAGGCAAACTTTAAAGGCTAGGAGAGCCTGGAGCATGATCTTTCAAGCTTTAAAAGACAGTATCAACTCAGGTTGTTATATCCAGCAAAATTATTTCTGAAAATTGAAGAAGAATAAAAAAATTGGGTGGGGGAGGGGGCTGGAGGAATGGCTCAGCGGTTAAAGCACTTTAGCAAGTGCTAAACCAAGCGCTAAGTACCCGAGTTCGATTCCCCCAGCACCACATAAACTGGGTGTGGTGGCACACGTCTGTAATCCCAGCACTCCGGAGGCTTAGACAGGAGGATTGCCATGAGTCCAAGGCCAGCCTGGGCTCTGAAGTGAATTCAGGATCAGCCTGGACCACAGAGCGAGACCCTGTCTCCAAAAAAAAAAAAATCGTAACCAAGAATCCCTTCAGAAATTTGTAACTAGCCCAGCATTACAGAAATTACTTGGAGGAATCTTTGAGAGAAGCAGAGAGGCAAGCAGCACTGAAAAAAAAAAAGAGAGAGAAAGTGTAACAAAAAACACAGATAGGTATTCGAATCATTTGATTGATATTCTTCTAAAACAGTGCCAATTGCCTCATAAAATGTGAATCTCCCCCAAAATTATTATTTTCAATAGTATATAAGTTTACAAAACATAATAATCATATTCAACATGGGCAATTGGTATAAGATCTTTAAAAATATGCATGTATGAAGTTAGGGATGAATAGGTAGGTAAAAGGATAAACTGAATGTGGCAAAATGTTAATAATTAGTGAAATGTGAGTAAACAATTTATGAAAGTTAAAAATATCTGAAATAACTAAGCATTTCTCTCTATTGCTTTAACTGTAGTATATTTATGTGATACCGATTTAAGTTCATTTAATGTAGCAAATGATATAGTCTTAAGCTTGTTTAATGAAGCAATTCATCTATTTGATGTTGAGTGCAAGTTTATCCTCTCTGAAAGAGGCAGAAAGACAAGCAGCACCAAAATACATAGAGGAAATCAAACATCTAAAGAGAAAGTGTAATTTTAAAAAATGGTATTTAAATCATTTGATTGATACACTTCTAAAACAGTACCAGCTGTTCTATACAATCTGTGAAATTTCCCCACATCATTATTATTAGTAATAATATAGTAGTTTGCAAAACATGATAATTACATGGGGAATTGCTATAAAATCTTTAAAAATATATATGCATGAATATATGGATGGATAGGTACACAAAATTATAAAACAAATCTAGCAAAATGTTAATAATTAGTGAAATACAAATAAATAAGTTATAGTTAAAAAATTCTGAAACAACTAAATATGCCATCATATCTGTTACTTTAAGTATATTTATGTGATATGGATTTAAGTTCATTTAATGTAGCAATTTGATATAGTTTTAAGTTCGTTTACTATAGCAATTCACTTATTCAGTCTTTGATGTAAGTTTATACCAAGAAAACTGACTGATGTAATGATAACCTTTTGAATGCACAAACATGTACCTTTCAGTACTCAGCTAAGGCATTTGAAATTTAACTTTTCTTTTTCTTTCTCATATTTACTAGCCTTATGCATTACATGGTTGTAGTTCTTTTCTTATGTATACCGGTGGATAAGGCCAGGTTAAAGAATCTCAACAAAGATATAGCAAAATATAGGGGAAAAAAAGAACTTTTGTCAAATATCCCTATAAAGGGATCTGCTGGACTCAAAGAAGAGGCATCAAGGTTTGACCATTGTAGCCCATTCAAAGCGTAGAAAGCTGAGCTAAAATGCGGTGATTTGGGTGAAATGATTCAGATGCAGAAAATTAAATAAGTTAAGTATTGTATGTTTTCTCTAGCTTGGGAATACAGGCATTCTAAAGAATCACATAGTGTGATAGCGGGAGTTGGGGGTGGTGAGGATGTGGGAGGGCCAAAAATTGGAAGGGATTGTAAAGTTGATAGGATATACATATGCACAAAATATTCAAGCTCATTGTAAACATTATGTATTGCATAGGTATATTCATAACAATAGTGCCAAATAAATAAAAGTACTTTTTGAGAGTTTAATCTTTAAAAAAATTGAATTAAATTTGTTTTCTACCCTTTTGCCTGGTCTTTTCATTGCGTAGTTAACATGTTATGCAGTTGATAATGCGATACATGTACATACCCATCATAGCTCAAGGTTAAGCCAGCAACTGATTTACTTTCACAGACTGCAGCAAAATATGACATATGAAATATGAAGGCTATTAAAGACGTAAAAAGTGAAAATTTGGCAATTCCAACCACAGTTAACTTGAGCTTTTTAATGAGATATCCTCCTAGAAGTGTTCCAGTTGCCATAAAAGGCAAGGTGATGAGCCCTAGAAACAAGAGAGAAGAGTAGCCATTGGAGACATACAGTCTGACACGTCCTCACTACAGATCACAGGCTTCCTCAGCCCAATCCATCCAACCTGTAGAAGGATGGCCAGCCAACGTGGAGGTGGACGGCCAGAATCCCCTGTAGGAGAGGCAAAAGTACTTTCTCCTGTGGCCAAAGATGAGGATTTCATTTCCTCAATCCCCAGGGCAATGACTGAGGACAGTTATACCTGAACAGATGATTTCTATGAGATTTTTTTTCCAGAAAAGAGTAACACCAACACACCATCTTTTTACTTAGGAGACTGTGTCCTCAAATCTTTTACACCATTCAAATGAAGAGTACTAGTACTCAAGGACCCATTCCTAATTTGTCTAGTGCTTTGAAACTTAATACCTGAAGTAAAAACTCCTTATTTTTTAAAACAGAGGAAGAATATTGTCCTCACATTGTATCAAAAATGATTAGGTTGGGTATCAGAGCACACACCTGTAATCATAGTATTCAAGAGGCTGAGGCAGGAAAATTGTCTTGAGTTCAAGGCCAGCCTGTGCTACATGGGGAGTTTAGGACAAGCCTGGACTGCAAAGCAAGACCCCGTCTCAAAAAAAAAAAAGAAAAAGAAAAAGAAAAAGAGAAAGAAAAAAGAAAAAGACAGAAGATCTTTCTCACAACTTTCTATATCATTATCCTGAGAAAAGTTATTAGAGGGGAAGACTTTTAACAAAAAAAAAAAAAATTTGACTGGGTTATTAGGAGTGAAAATGTAGCTCTTACAGATTAAACTTTGATCTTAATCTCAACCAAAGAATCACACCGAATCCTGTGGTCCAGTGCTTTAGAAAATTAATTTTCAACATGTTCTTATTTACTGATAATCTGTTTGCATATTACCTAATAAATAATTTATCAAATATTTACTCCATATCTACAGTGTTTCCATAATGCTGAAGTTGTGGGAAGAAATTTTTTCCTCAATAAGACAGTCTCAAAGATGATGTAGTGAAAGAGGGAATGAGAAAGGGGAAGGGGAGGTAAAAAAATGATTAAGATACCATATGTTTATGTTGAATATAGTTATTATACATCTCAATACATATCAGTAAAAAGAATAATTTGGGGAAATAAGGAGTTTTCATTGTGCCATAGAAATTAGATACTGTAATATAAAATATTCTCAAAATATGTTTGTTTTTATGAGTGCTTTATGTATTTAAATTGTTTTCTATTTAGAAACTTCAATGTCCTGCTTTTTAAAGTACCTCAATCATTATTTCAAAGTCCATGAATTACAGAATTATAATGATCACTTTTTAAAACAATTTCTTTCAATATCTTAGCACTAAGTTAGATCTAATTATGTAAACACCATGTTGTAGTGGGGATCTGGAATGTCCCTCAAAAACCTCATATATTTGAATTTTGTGGAATACCAATGGATTCCATGTACCCCTTATTTTCTTACTGTTAAGAATTGGGGACCAGTGGAAGGGGTGGAGCACTGGAGATTGACCCAGAAGAGGCCAAACACACTGGGGCTTTACCCAGAAGGAACAGATCATTGAAACACGGCCTGGAAGGACATATGCTAGCTCTGCCTTTCCTCACTCGCTGGGCTTCCACTCTCATTATGTCATGAGCATCTTCTCCCTGGTGACACTTCTGCCAAGCCTTCCCACCATTGGCAGCCACCCATGAGTAGACTGAGACCTTCTGAAACTGTGAGCTAAAATTAAGTCTTCCTCCTTTAAGTGTTGGGTGTCAGGTACTGTGTCCCAACAGCAAAACAGGAACTAAGACACACCACGCCTGAATGTTCTATTCAACACACAGCTTTTCCTTTAGAAACTCATTCAATGTGAGAGGCAACTTCAGGTGCAGAACAAAAACTGACAGATTTAATAAGGTTTGAGAAAGTGAATGAAAATTATTTGCCAAAATATAATGTAACAACCAAGTAAATTATCATTTTCTAATACAATTATTAAGTAGTACTTTACATATCAAAGAAATAGGTGAAAATACACCTTACCCAAAGTAAAATTAGCCTCAGACGCTGACTGACCAAACTGCTGTTCTATAAACTTGAAAAGGTAAGTAAAGGCACCAATATAACTGCTGATCTGCGTCACTGTCAAGACCAGATACAAAATATACAAGCGATCGGTAAGAAGTCTTTTCATGGACTGTAAGAAACCTGAAAAACCCAAAAATCTTGTTAATATTTATAATAACTATTATAATATAGCTTAAATATATATTAAATGACAATTATGAATATTATATAAGGTTTATTTTTCTTTTTCCCCATCTTATTAATATGTGTTAGTGCAAAACATAAAGTTTACATTGATCTTGAGCATTTTGTGCACATACATATCATGGAAGTTACAAATTACATAAATATATAACACAGAAAGTGAGAGTACTCTTAAGTCCTGTCAAGTTCTTAGAATATATTCCTTCACTGTTTTTGACGCATATATCAATATTTATTTAGTCAGTTTCATCTCAAAATTAAATCCTACATATATAATAAGTGAGTACTCATGGCATTTACCATAAGCTACATATATGCTAATTCTTTTTCTTTTATTCGTTCACCAAAAATTTGATATTCAGATGAGTATAAAGCAGCGTAGTAAGCATCTGTGTTACAATATATAATGTAATGACTCTTCTTTATGAGCACATAGTAATAGCTATATCGTTACTTTTTTGACAGAAATTTAAATTATCACATAATCAAAACTCAAAGAAAAAAGAACACTAGGGCTCAAAAAAATCTTAAAGATTAATTTAATTGTTTTATTTAGTTATCTCTAGTAAGATCAATTCAGATGTCTTAGACTATCTTCTATAGCTCTTTTTACCCTAGTAAATCTGGCAATATTCTAAATACTTGTATTAAAATGTTAAGAAGGGGCTAAGGAAAATGGCATTGTTTGCCAAGTGAAATTATGATAGGAATAGGACAAAGTCACCATGGCAAAATTTATGTGTCTGTGGCAAAAATTATGTGATCTGAGTGTGTCGGCACCAGGTCATCTGGCTGGATCCAGCCACAGGAGTTGGAGGGGGAAGAGACTACACAGAGAAGCAGCAGCAAGCACCAGAGTCAGGCCAGACAAAACCAGGTACAGTTTTTGAGAAATGGATGATAGCACCTTTGAAAGATCTTACTCACTGTATCTTTACAGAATTTCATTAGATAAGGACAGAACCAATGCTTCCAACTAACAATAACTAAGAAATAGTTGTAATTACGTATTCAAATAAGAAAAGAGCATTCAGAACAAGGACATAAAGAGGATGGAAAAAAGGTAGGGAGATGTATAGTAGAAAGAAACAGCATTCAAGATTATTTCATAGAACTTACTGTGGAAAATAATGGGGCGGGTTGAAAAGGAGTGGAAGGATTTGTAACTTTGCCATGATATATGTAAGTGCACAAAATACTCAAGATCAATGTAAACTTTATGCATTGCACTTATACAAATCAATAAAATGTGAAAAATGACTGGGCCAAATATTAAACTTATCTTCAGTGAACCTCCAAAAAGTCCTGCCACTGATGTGTGAGACACCACATATGATTGGCAGTATTTGTGTAACACAAACTGAGCACATAAATTCATCAAATGACTGAATTTTAGAAGTGGATAACTTTCGTTCCACAAAATCATGGCCTATTCTTAATCCTGAATAAACAGACCAGTATGTAATTTAAGTGACATTAAGCTGAGAGTTTCCAAAACCTGTTGCTATGTTCTCAACAGCTGTCAGTGTTTACATATTTTTTGTAATGAACTGAAACTTTCCTTTATTTCTAAACAATCTTGCTTCTACCTAAGAGCATTTAGAATGAACCCAGTATTTTTTTCTCATCCTGTGCATTCTCAGTTCCTTACACATCTCAGCACCAATGTCTCAAGCACACACCATTGCTCGAGTTAAAGGGAAGGAGAGAAGAATAACATGGGTAAGAAACCAGAAGAAGGTGAATTTGGACCACTCAGGAGAGTTCGCACTCAGGTTTCCATGTCAACTGGAAAGGTTACCAGGGACTCAGGCGTCACTCAGCTTTGGCTTTTACTGCTTCACACACTCTCTCCAACCCAAAACTGCTCCACATCTCACTATTACAACTGTTTCTTTCTAGCTGTGGAGGACTACTCTCTTAGTTCCTGCTTCCTGGTAGCTCTCCACTAGCCCCAAGGGTTTATATTGAAAAGAGAAGCCACACAAATAGAAGACAATCCTGATTCATGCGATCAACTCCAAATATTTTAACCACTACATGCTTTCAGTTGGGAAGTAAATTTTTTTCAATATCATTATCAAAAAAACTCATCTTGCTTCAATTTCTTACAGTCCAAGAAACCTCCCCTGACTTCCTTCTCCTCACTCCATGTCTATGCCTGAGAGTAGGTAAGTTTCACTTGACCTTACAGTCACTAAGGTAGCTTATTGCAATTGTCTCTATAATTCTCAGAGTTGAGTCAATTCTAGGAAAACAGACACAACGTTCTGTCACCAGGGCACAGTAGGGTACCTGGCACCATTTGTGGAATGAGTCAATGAAAAAACACTATATAATACACTATATAATTTTGAAATGAATACATACTCTGTTTCATATGGAGTGGGATTTTTAGACTTTGGTTGATTTCTCCAAGCCAATGTCCACAAATCAAAACCTATTCAGGTTGTTATACTAACTTTATCAGAATTTTTACAATGACAGTTCAGCTAAACAGTGCACAAATTCCAACATCATGCAACGTGTTCATGTTCATTGTGGAACACACACTCTTTCGTTCGTTGGGATTAACAATTCCAAGTTGACTATGAGTATGAAACACTTACCAGTCATATTTACTGCAACACTGTGTCTACGGTTGGTCAAATTAGCTGTTTGACTTATTTCTTCATTTGTTTTGAGCCCATGAAGAGAAGCTGACACTTTTCTTTCTTTCCGTGGTTTATATGGATTTTTAGGAAGAAAAAAGAATGGCATGGAACAGATGATGGACAGTAATCCAGACACAAGGAAACCAAGCCACCAAGCACCAACCCAACGAGCATCCTGAGGAGTGATTCTGATAGTACCTGAAAGAAATCATTAGAAGATGATAGTCAAGAATCATTTTTAATATAAGTTCAGTGTGATATTGACAGTGATTGTTCTCCTCTGCAGATGAACAAAGCAAACCATACTTCACCAATTCTATATTGTCTGCAATCTTATCTTTGTAGTTTGTCATCCTGGAAATTGGCTTAGGTCTACCAATTGATGGCACCTAACAGTTACTATTATCTAAGATCAGCCATAACGTGGTTGTCACAGGCTCAGCTGGTATAATTTGGTGGCTGTTCCAGATGATGTCACTGAAGAGCTGTCAACATTTGGATATTCAATCCCCCAAATGAACTTAAAGCCATGGAAATTACTGAACCCTTATCTTTGTCTGAAAATATCTAGTCCCAGCTACTGAAGTCAAGAATGCACAAGCAAGAAATTTAAAAGTAGTTTGCAGAAATTCTCTGGGCCAAGAGAAGCACTCCCTTCCCTACAACTCTCTTGACAACACAAAGGAAAGAAAAAGGTGGAAAAAAATACACATAATGGAAGTCCAAGTGAAAACTAACCCAGTAAAGATTGGCACTAAATGTTAAGAATAATTTAACAATTTTCTTTCAACAACTATACTTTTTTAAAGTATGCAGAACAGTGATATGCTAATGCCATAGACCAAGTGTAAATAGGATGCTTTCACAAGTATGAAACAAGTATGTTAAGAGCTAAGAAAGCACACAAGACATAGCAAGATGGAAGAACAGGAAGCCATAACTTCTCTTCCCCATGACAAACACATTGGCTCAACAGAAGTACACACGTCTGTTTCATTTCTGAGAAGTTGACAGGCTCCTTTCTGAGCAAGTACAATAAAACAGTTACGCTGAAACCAGTGGGGATGATGGGACCCCACCTTTTCATCATCCCCACCTCAACTGAGTGCCACAGCATCAGGAAGAGCTAGAGTATAATCGGAACTCATGTGGGAAGTTGTCACAGCTCTACTCTTGGCCAACAGAGTCAGTGGAAAAGACAAGGAGTGAACTGAACAGCCAACGTTTTTGTCTTAACAATGCTACACAGTGACCACCTTCTTCCATCCCACCATTTCAGAGCACTGGTAGTGACATACACTCAGCCTCTGGCCCACAGAGGACAAATGGGGTCATGTGACTGGGTGTGTTGCACTCAGCACAGCTGTTGCCACATGGACCTGTGTGGACTGACCAGAAAAGCAAGATTTTTTTTTAACTTTCATAGTTAGTTGGAAAAGAATATCACAGTTAACAGGTGAATTTCATTTGTATTATGATTATTAAGGCATATTTTCTATTTGTATATTTTGAAAAATAGTGAGCGAAAGACTATTGAAAGAAGAAATTCGGTCACTTGGTAGAATGGCGTAGGTGCATAAACATTCTTCCACATTCTCTTGTTGTATTATTACTTACTCAGATCTACGTATCCAATGTCCACGTACATTTTAGCGAACAGAGATGACATCACAAAGCCCAAGATTGGACCAATCATCGTTATTGCATGCAAAGTACCTGAAAATATTATACAACAATGGTATCAGATTCTAAAAACACATGGCTCTAATCTCACATGGTTTTAGAAGTAACATTATATAACATATTTCCCCAAATAATTTTTAGGTGAAAAAATACTAAGAATAATAAAAACAAGATTGTTATTTTAGGGGTAGTAGGAAAAGTAATCAGTAAATTTAGTATTTTGATGCATTACCTAAATAAACAGAAGATTGTCCTTTTTTGGCAAAATCATCAATGTAAGAAACTCCCAGGGGTACTATGGGGGTCTCTCCAATTCCACGAAGCATGTTACCCAGTAGAACATAAATCCACATGTATGACTCAGATTCCTTTTTACAACCTGTGTAGACAGAATTTTAAACGTTCACTTCAACAACCTTATCAGAAACTCAGCTACACCCCATTTACACTTGGTCTATGACGTTAAACCACTACTTAATCCTGCATTTACTTTGGCTGTTTCTTGTAATTTTAAGACACTTTACAGATTTTAAAAATACAGATAATCACAAAGAGCAAATGAAAATGAAGAAAACTTAGGAGCTACCACCACGAAAACAAGTCATTGCTCATGTTTGCTATACATTTTAGTACACATAAAAATATATATAATCTCACTATGGATATTATAGACTTAAATGTCCAGTCTGTAGTTAAAATTTATGTTTGTAGTTAACACTATGTTATAATAAATTCTTTGTATCCTTTCTCTGGGTTGTCTATTTCAGAATTTTGATGTTTGCATAGCACTGAGTTAATCAATCATTTATTTAAGTAACAAAATATTTCTAAGTTTTACTAAGCTATTACTGTGAATAAGGCTTTGTGTATATACTTTTTGTGTATTTCCTTGAGATTAATCAAAACAGCAGAATAAGTGAGTTACATAGATACGAATATTTTTGTTCTCTAATACATTTTGAAAAGTAACTTCTCAAAAGTGTTACAAATTTCCTCCCAACAAGGCTGGAAGAACAGCACACCAATTAAGTCACTTGCCTAGCAAGTACAAGGCCCTGAGTTCAATTCCTCAGCACCACATTGAGCCATGTGTGTTGACATACTTCTATATCCCAGCACTAAGAGGCTGAGCAGTTGGATTGTTGTGAGTCCTAGGCTAGCCTCACCTACATGGTGAGTTCAAGACCAGCCTAGCTACAAAAGGACACCTTGTCTCAAAAAAAGATTTAATCCCAACAATACTAAAAACAGTAAAATCTTTTTCCTTCCTTTATTCTTTTTCTTTTCTTTCCTTTTATCATTTGTTTTCCTGTGGCTTTTTTCCTAAAGAGTAGGAATTCTTTAGTGATATAATTTATAGCTTATGACTTGTGTGATACTAGGTCAAAAATCTATACATGGCATAACAATTTATATTTCCCATAATGAAGTAGCATTTGTATATACTTAGACCAGTTCCTGAGGTTTTTATTTTAAATGCTCAAATCCATTGTCAACTAAAAGCTTCCACTTTTCTTACGTATTTCTGAAAGCTCCTCACATATAATACATATTAGCACTGTGATTCTGTCTGCATGTAAGAGTCAAATGTTTTACTCTTTTTAATCAACTCTCACTATTAAATAACACAATCATTTTTATAAATACACCTAGATTTATAAATTTTAGAATATTTCCACGGTCACCCTTAACTCTTACCTTTATCCTCTATCCCAGGTGATGTTGCAGTGAGTGATAACGTCTGATTGATTAAACATGTTGACAGTGAGCTCTCTGACGAATTAACATGGGTTCCTGTAGAATACCTGTAACTGTAAGAACAACACTAAATTTTCCCTACCTATCAAATATATTCATTTTCCCAGAAACACAGAGGAATTTTTCCCTTTATTTCTGCTTCTTTCTCCAAATGATCAGAACTCTCTGTGCCAATTTTTCAGCCTTTATTTTCAGATAGGTGATAGGGCACAGCAAGGTGGAGCTATCTGGGAACACAGCTCACTCAGGGCTGCACACCCCCACCCAACCCCAGGCGAGGGATCACTGCTTTGCTGTCATCCTAGGACTCCTTACATTCAGGATCAGACAGGAAATGTCCATGTTTCCCAATATCCAAACCCCTCTGGAATGCCCAGTTCACCCACATTCTACACTGACACCCGGACTCTCTTTTGACGATGGACACACACATTCACACAGTAAAGTCTGACTCCTCCAAACTTAGAGAAATTCTAACCTACTTCTACTTGAAGAGGGAGAGTTTAATAAGCAAAACAGAAATGGGATTAGAATAAAGATCAGTGCTAATACACACAAACACTGGAGCTCCTGGAGCTCTACTGGTAGCCAACACCTGGTATGCCACACATTAGGTTCCACTTCAAGTAAAACACATACTTGCTGTACCTTGAGAATTCCACACTCGTTAAAATACAGATACATGATGAAAGATATACTTAATATACAAGACCCTGGGTTATTATTAAGCAAATATGATAATCCGCTCTGGTGCAAGGTGAGGAGTGAGGTGGATCAGAAGATTTCACTTTGAGGATGACATGTGACACAAGCAGACAGAGGAGGGAAAAGCTTTCGAGGCTACAGAAAGAGTGTATGCGTAAGCGTGGCATTATGGCACCATCGGGCTTCTGACCGTGGCCCTCAAATGTGGGGAGCAAAGGAGGATGAAGCCAGAAAATAAGTGAGTACCAACTTAATGAAGAGCATGCATATGCAAATGAATTTACATATGAACCCAGAGTCATGAGGTTTTGTTTTTTTACTATAACAATAGGAAATGTATTTTCCATCACAGCCACATCACACACACACACACACACACACACACACACACACACACACACACACATAACCCAAAGGGAAATTTCACACAATAGCACTTATCCCTACTTAATTTATGATAAGTTCAGTTTTGAGAATTGGAACACGAAATTCTTATGAGACACTAAGATGCAGATATTCACAAAATAGTTGCACATGCAGGTCTTGAATGTTAGAAGAAGTCACTGTCCACAGACAACAGTGGAACTTAAAGCATGCAGTCCACAGAAATCACGCAGAATGAGAAAAGGGTTAGTGAGGAGGCTTAGGAGGTGCTGACGTCACAGTGCCAGCAGCAAAAGGAAGGATGGTGGGAAGAGGCCACCAAGGCGGAAGAAAGTGGAGTAATGAAAAAATAAGAATGCACAGTGTCACCCAGAAGAGACTTCATATAACTATGTAAAAATGTACAGAATATGAAAAACATATCAAATTAGAAAAAAAAAGGCTTAAAAATGGCAAGCAAGAGGTGAGGTTGTTGAATTTGACAATGAGTAAGAAATCTGGCAGGAGTGGTTGTTTCTCCATATCCATTTTTCTCCTTCAATAGTAACTGAACACACAATACAGCTGGGAAACGAAAGTCTAACAATGTCTCCACGTGAAACGGAGCTAACTTGGGGCCTGTGAAGGGGGTTCAGGCGGCAGAAGGCACCCCATGTGACTCTATGCTGCTCTTCTTGGTCTTTTCTTCCCATAGCCTATCACCGCTTCAACACTGACGCCATGTAGACTGCAAGGCTCAAGCCCTCCAAGGTCGACCAAGGTGACAAAACACAGCAGGACTATGTTCCCCTCCCCAACCTAGGAAGGCTTCTCACAATAACTTTCAGGTGAGGAGTCAGCTGAACTCTGACGTGAGCCACTGCTGTGCTCAGTCTTCTCCCAGGAGCATCTGACTCTTACCATCAGAGCACAGTGGTCTCAGGAAGAACTTCGTCTGTGGGAGGGACTGGGACCCAACAGACTGTGAGACTAGCAAAGTCTCACACTGTGGAATCTAAATTCTATGCACAAAAGCATGAACTACATTCCTTAGACCAAAGAGTCAGAAAGCTTCATCATTACCTAGGAACATGCACCCCTTCTTTAGTACTATATATGTTGGAGTCTATGAAAGCCAGGGTGAATAAAGCATGACTACATACAACATACACCCAATCCTATACACAGTCAGGGAGCAAACTTCCCACAATATAGAACTGCCTAGGTAGAAGGAAAATGTTAGGATTTTGCTACCAGGTCTTCAGGTAAGGATCACCAACAGCACAGAGCTGCTCAGCACTTACCGTCCCATGAAGAAATGTGGTAAGGCAGTCAATATGCTTCCAACTCCCATAACAACACACCCAATTCCAATGACCTTTGGCCTGTGTAGCTTGGATCCAAAGTAACTTACAAATACAATCACAAACAAATTTCCTAGAAAGGGAACAAAATTATATTGTATGAATCATTACAGCAAAAACAGAGGACAAAAATTAAGGTTGTATGATATCTTACAACAAATACTGATGATCCCAAATTTATATACAACCTAACAGAGTGTCCTCAGAATCAATGGCAAGTAGAGCACAAAACCATACTCCCTGTCTTCAAAGGTTATACAACTTAGACGAGAACGTAAAACTAAACGTGTAATAAACTAGTTACTGAAAAGTTAGGTAGTCCAAATAAGTAGGGCACGTTTTATTTTTATATTTTTAATAAATAGTTTTAAATACCACATAAGTTTGGAAGGGTTTTCTTGTCTAGAGTTTTATAGATTTTAGGTACTAAAAATATTTGAATAATTTGATAATATTAATGAAGTGGTTAAGCATTGAGCATTGTGCTGTGCATTTCCGGATGCTAAACAACATCCCAGCCCTGATCCTGGATACTTGTTGCACCACCTCTCCTTGAGGCGTGACAACCCCAAATGTCTCCAGATATTGCCTTAGAGGGACAATGGTACCTGGGTTGAGGAGCAGTGGTGTGGAGCACTCATGAGCAGTGGTTTACTCTGCTAGCCTGGTTATTGAATGCAAATAAGAGTTACCCATTTCAAAGCCTCCATCAATGACGCCAGCAATGGAAGAGGGGATGTCAAATCTCCTTTCTATCTGAGTGATGGAACTTTTCATAAGGATTGCACCAAGTGCCTTGCAAACGTAGCTGAATGACAGAGCTGCCAAGAACATCTAAGAAAAAGCAAGAGAAGTTGAGGGAGATTGTTAATCAAAGAACCACACACTGGTTATATATACAAGGAATGAAACAGTTTCTTTTATACTTCAACATATCACTTTTAACACAAAGAGCATACCTATCATTCCCTTCTTAATGTCATCATCACTTTTCTTTGAGGCAGGGTCTCACTCTGGAGTCCAAGCTGGTCCTGAACTCACTAGGGAGACCAGGCTGGCCTCAAACTCAGTCACAACACCTGCCTCTGCCCCTCAACTGCTGGAATTACAGGAGTGTGCTACCATTCACAGCCAATATTTGACGTCCTCTGGGGAATTGAACTCATAACCTTAGTACATGCCAGACAAGTGCTTTAATCACTGAGGTAGGCCCCCAGCCTAAGGCACATGTGGCCACAATACCATACTGTTAGAGCAATGCAGAGAATGTTTTTATTTTTTATTAGTGTCATTAGCTGATTTATAAAAAGTGAGACAATATGCTCAGTGGGCCACTCACTATAGCAAGGTGTTCTTCAATTCCAGGTGGATAAAAAGAGGCCAAGAGAGAGTGAGGGCAGGACAGTGTCAAAGGCAGCATTTCCAGCTGAGAAGTGGAGCTCTGAGTCAGCAAAGCCCATCTACAAACAAGACTCCTGCCTGACACTCACCCTCAGACAGGGTGACGACAGATGTCTTAACTTTCAATCACTCTTCAGGGAGAATTGCTGATGAAGCCTTCCTATCACAGCCCACATCCACACCCTAAGCAAGTTTCTCTTTGCTCTACAATTCTGCCGGCATTATGAAAGGAATACATGCGTCTCTCCCAGATCTATCCATGAAAATCCAGGGCCCATGCAAGAGGACCTAGAGCAGAGACTTGGGAGATTGTTAGATGGTGAGGGTGAAGCTACTAAAGTGAGGCGAATGCCCCTATAAGAAAAGAAATGAGCACGTACATGCTTGCTTTGCTCCTTCTGCCATCTGAGGACACAGCAAGAATGGCCAGCCACTTACACACTGGGACGAAGGTCTTCCAGGAACCTATCTATGCCATTCCCATGATCTCCCACTTCCAAGTCTCCATGAATACGAGACGTACATTCTCATTGCTTACCAGGCTATTCCACCCGCCAGACTGAGCCCGAAGCCCCTGTGGTCACCTCCTGCAGTGCCAGAGGGCTTCACCACCATGTCCACACTTGCTTACAGTAACACCTCCTCATACATCTTCCTGTTTCTGCTCCAGTCCCCCTAACTATTTCTTCTCAACACAGTAGCTACTAAAATCCTTTAACAACAAAAATTAGATTACACTGCCACTCCACACTGTCCTGTGATCCTCATAGTGACAGCTGGTCTTTCGAATGACTACAAACATCTAACTTATTCATCCTGTCTTCCAAATCTCCCCCCATCATCAGCACTCCTTTGCCTTTCTAATCTCATCTTCCCTTACTCTTGTTCCTGCTGCCTCCACTCTAGTCCCTGGAACCTAGGTGCTGTTCCTTAAGCATTCTTGCTGGGTATTGCCTCAGGTTCTCATTCTGCCTTTTTTCAACAGGGACCAGCTTCCTCCTCCATTGTCATGTACTCATTACCAACTTCCTCACATTCCCTAGGTGCTTGCTCAGAGCTCAGCTTTCACAACAAAGCTTCCCTTCACCACTTCGTTTATGATTGGGCCACTCTTCCTTAACATTCCTTTTTATTTTCTTATACACCTAGCATGCATCTTTCTCACTAGAATTTAAACATTGGGGCAGGGGTTTTGATCCACTTTGTTGCTGCCTCTGCAGTGATTGGGACAATTCCTGCCACAAAGGTAATTAGGAGACCCTCACTGAATGAGAACCCGTTGTAGTGTCACACTTAAGGACAAGAGCCCAACGAAACTTTTCCACAGCTGGGAAAATGTGTTCCTGCTCACATAAGCAACTGGCAAGTTACATACACCATCAATGGAAATGAAAAAAAGAGAATAACTGTTAATGTAATGTATTAGAGACAAGAATTGTTACAAAAAACACAGGGAATCACCCAAAAACAAAACACAAGAACTC
Source organism: Ctenodactylus gundi (assembly GCA_004027205.1). Classification (NCBI taxonomy): domain Eukaryota; kingdom Metazoa; phylum Chordata; class Mammalia; order Rodentia; family Ctenodactylidae; genus Ctenodactylus; species Ctenodactylus gundi. The sequence goes on from PVKB01000065.1 coordinate 90,115, forward strand.
AAAAGTTACCAAAACTAGTTCTGCTAAAGTGGTAGTGGGAAAACAGGACTTGTAGGTGAAAGATATTAGACTGACCCAATGGATTTCTACTAAAGTTGTGATGATTTCCTTCTAGAAGAGTCATTTTCAACATCTCATACAGACACATATAATCTTTACATCATAAAACAGGAATGAAAATTGTTCAGGGACTAATCATTTCAAAAAATCATTTTAGTATCCTCAGAATTAAAAAAAAAAAGTTGAGAGGGAATGATTTCAGCTAGAGAGAGAGTAGGCAGCCGTGAGCCCGGTTCCCCACCAGACACGGTGTTAGCAACAGGAAAAAGGGCACCCGTGACAACTTCAGATGCCAACGGCAGGGTTTGCATATCCCAAACCAGCAGTCATACCAACAGAGGACACTGCAAAGGAAAATTCATGACTCTCCCTCTGCACTCTTCCTCTCTCACCAGAACATCTCTCACCAGCCCTGCTCAGTGCAGGTGGGAGGAAGCATTCAAACCCCCCATATCCAGTGTTAGGGGGCATCTTGCTTATATCCCAGTACCTTCAGGAATGGACAGCAGGTTGGGCAGTGAATTTGGTGGATCAGAACTAAGAGGATATGTGCATCAGTCTGCAGTACCAAAAAAAAGACATTAAGGAGAGCTGTAGTACCCCCAGGTTGCTACTGGAGAGATTACAGTACTGCAGAGGGGCCATGGGAGAGGTCTGAACAGAAGTCAGCAAACCTTTTCAGATAAGAGATTATAAACAAACTCTGAGAGGACAGAAATGAATGCACGACCAGGGAAAGGCTGGATTCCACAGGACAAGGGCTCTTGTGACGATGAGTAGGGTAAGTTCTTCAGAAAGCCAGATTTCAAATGCTGGAAGAGCTGGCAAAGGCTTCCAAAGATGAAATCTTAACAATAGAAAGGTATCGTGACATACAAAGAAACGGGAAACTAGACACACTTAGAGAAACAAATCAAGTCTCCTGACACTGTCCCCAAAGAAACAAGAATACAGGAATTGCCAGAAAAAGAACCCAAAATTTCTCCAAATGGGCCCAATGAACTATAAGAGAGTATAGGTAAAACAGGAGCAAACAGTGTAAGCAGCCCTGTGGGAGACTGAGGCATTCAAGAGGGGTGCCCAGCCTGGGCAAGTTAACAAAACCCTCAAAATCTCAAAATCAAAAATAAAAATATGTGGGGAAAATATAAAAATAAAAATAAACTCAGGGTGTAGCTCAGCAGAAAGGCCCAGGGTTCAGTTCCCAGTACCACAAAAGAAAATAGAGTACAGATAAACAACTAAATAAAATCAGAAACATAATTTCAAAAAAGTTAAATTATCAAGATATATATGAAACTGAACGATCACACAAATTCTTGAACTGAAAAATACAATAATTGAACTGAGAAATTCATTAAATAATTTAGGGAAACTGACAATTGAGTTAATCAGGCAGACAAATCAATGAAATCAGAGACAAATCTTCAGAATTACTCAACCAGTGGATTAGAAGGCAAAACACACACACACACACACACACACACACACACACAAACACAGATAGACAGATAGAGATATAGGTGAGCCCCATGAGGCCCATGAGCCCCATGAGCCCCATGAGCCCCAGGGGATTGTGGAACACAGCCAAGCAGATCAACCTATTTTACATGTTACCAGACAATAGGGGAAAAACAAAGAATTTAGTGGAAGAGATAAAGGTCTCAAATTTCCCATATCTGAGGAAAGACGCGAACAGAGAAAGCCAAGAATCTTAAAAAAGTCTCCCTAAAATAATTTTTAAAAAGCTATGCCCTGTCAAAAGTCACTACAAAGAAAGGAATATTTGTTGTTGTTGTTGTTGATGTGATTTAGGTTTGTTCATTTTTGTTTGTTTGCTTTTGATACTGGGCTTAAAGCCCAGGGCCTTCACACTGAGCTACAACCCCAGTGCATTTTTATTTTTTATTGTTTTGAAACAGGGGCCTGTTAAATTACTAAATTGCCCAGGCTGAGCTTAAACTTGCAATCCTTCTGCCTCAGCTGTCCAGAGTGTTGGGACTCCAGGCCAGGCCTGCACCATCAAGCTCAGCTGAAGAGGGAAGGAACCTCGGAAGCAGTTAACAGAAAAGCTGCTGATCAAGAAAAAGAGGAGTTTTGTTTGGAACATCAACGAATTTCTCAAAAGAACTAGTCTAGGAAGAACTGAGAAGCAGTATCAAAAGCACTGAAAGAAAAAAAAACTACCAATAATGAACACTATATTTAACAAAACTGTCATTCAGAATGGAAGGAGAAATCAGTTTCCCTGCAGTTGGCAAAATCTGTGGAACTTTTCACAAGATTTGCCCTGCAAGATATGCTGAAGGGAAAAGGAAGTTTTACAGGTGGAAACAAAAGAATGGTAACAGCTACACAAAACAACCTAAAAATGTGCAAATTTCCTGGTCAAGAGCGACACATAGGCCAATACAGAATCCTGCATTACTGTATTATTTCTGAATCATTTGTAAATCTGGTATGTATTTTTTAAAACTATGAAAAGTAATCATAAATATTAGTGCAAAACAAGCAATTTGCATCATAAATAGCAAAATGGGAGGGGACAGATATGTAAAGTGATACAGTCTTTACCCATAAAGCAGAATGCTTTAACTGATAGGTTGCATGAAATTGCAATGATAACAGTAAAGATGGGAAAAATGTATGTACAGGAATGGAAATGAAATAAAAGCATACCCTGAAGGAAACAGAAAGGAAGTTTGCAAGAAAGATAAAGCCCAACACACGGTACAAGATAGAAAAATAGAGACATCCAGTCAAGATGGAGGCCAAGTAACAGAGCTGCACAATGTCTCCTCAGGGACCTACTTAAAAAGTTGAGAAATGGCCTGTTGAATGTTGCTAGGACAGAGAAGAACATGCTAATAATTGAAAGGAGGCTACAGGAAGGTCAGGAATCCAAAAACACATCAGAAGCAGAATTAAACAGCAGCCTGGGAAGCTACCCCAGGCAGCCTACAAATGGCTGCAAGCTGCCAGCATCCCAGACAGAGGAAAACTTTATGAACTCCAAAACCTCTGACTGAGATAGGATAGGAAAGAGCACCCCAACAACTAAAAGGAGGCAATGTAAAGTTCAGAAATCCTGAAGACAGATCAGAAGTGGCGAAAAACAGCTGTCCAGGAAGCAGCCAGAGAGTGACTGGGTACAGCCCTGCGTTGCAGACATCCACAGACTGAAGAATGCCTGCCCAGAATTTCTGACCAAGGTAAGTGCAGTTCCAGGAGAAGTGGATATTGACAGGAGCTGGAAAGCCCAGCCTCCAAAAAAAATGTCTGCAGGTAGTGCATACTACAAATGCAATGGGAGCTTCCCCTAGAAAAGGCCTTCTGGAGCCTAGATCAAAAGCAGTGCTCGGCATAACAGGCAATAATGATGTAAGGAGGAGCCGTTTAAAAAAAAAAAAGAACCAGAGACTGAACTGTTTAGAGTAAAAGAAAGCTCAGAAGAGCACACCAGGGCTTTTGGGATCACTCTTAAACAGTGCCTAGAAAGAAACTGGCACAAGAGACAGTTGTGGAGGGAACAGAAAGGTCGCTGATCTCCAGAATTGCTCGGGTGGTAGTGAGAGCACCTCTGAGGGTGGAGAGCCGTGCTTTCACGGGAGGGAAACCAGCACAGGTGGGAGAGCCTTGCTAAGGGGGCTGGAGGTGATCTTGACACCCCAGAGGTCATTGGACTATTAGGTCTTCCCTCACTGCCTTCTCCCAGCAGAACTCAGAGGAATTACACCTCCCCACACACACACCCTCATACCCTTTCAAAGAAACCTCTCAGCTAGGCCTTTAGAGCGAAGTCCCTCAACAACAGGAACATGGGAAGAAGACAGGGCAACAGGACACCACAGGAGGGATGCCTGAGACCCCAGAAACTAATGTCATGGGCCCTGAAATAGTGGAACTTACAGGGAAAGAATTCAAAAGCAAATAAATGAGTCAAACAACTGGCGCAAACAAGATATTCTCTAAGAAATGCAAGCAGTAATCAACAGGCTAAAAGAGGATCTTACTAAATAAATACTGGTCCTAATGGATACAAAGCTTACTGAGCATGTAGAAGTCACAAATAAAAAGTTGGATGAGGTAAATAAGAAAATGCAAGATATGAAGGAACATTTTGATAGAGAAGAAAAAATTTTGAAAATAAGTCTAGCTGAAATTCGGGATATGAAACACACACTTGAAGGCAGGGAAAGTCGACCCAAACACTGTGAGGACAGACTTTCAGATTTTGAAGATAAGGCTAAGGAAACAAAGGGTATAATGAGGCATGACTCTAAAATTAGAAATGAACAAAATAGGTGGATATAACAGCTGATGGATGATTCAAACAGAATCAATCTCAGAAAAATGAGTGTAGAAAAAAGAGCAGAAGATAGCATTGAAGGTATGAAGAATTTCTTCACTGAAATCAAGCAAGAAAAATTTCCAAAACTAGCAAAAGTAGTTAATTTTCAAGTACAAGAAGCTTGTAGAAACAAAATAAACTCAACTAACAATGAGACTCACTACAACACATCATAATCAAGTAAAAAGGAATGCAATAAATGAATAAGTACAAGAAATATGCTTTAATAAATATGTCCTAGCACTTGGGAGGCTGAGGCAGGAGGATTGCCATGTGTTCAAGGACAGCCCAGGCTATATAGTTAGCTTAGGACTGGCCTGGACTACAGAACAAGACACTGTATCAATAAATAAAGAAATAAATATCATAAAATGTTCAATTAGAAAGTAATAAAAGCAAGTGTAAAAACAAAGAACAACAAGAAGAAAAAATTGTAGCAAATACGGTATGGGGTATTAGTTCAGCTAGATTAGTAATCACTTCTTTACCCATTTTATTTAAATGTATAAGCACAAATTTTAAGGTTTACAATGAAGTTGAGCATTTTGTGCACCTATGTATCTTGTCAAGGTGACAAGAACTTTCCTGCTCTCCTTTTGTCCTTCTCCCTTCCTCCCCACCCTACCTATCTGGTTCACTTTGATTTTCATTTTAAGTTCCATGAGATAGTTGTGATCTTGGACTCTCATATCAGAGAGACCATTCGATGTTTCACCATCTGCTTCTGACTCACTTCACCAAGCACGACGTAATCACTTTTAATGTTATGCGCTCACTGCATAACCATAACACTGAGTGTCACAGTTGACCAAAAATAAAATCCCAATTACATGTTGTCTACAAGAGATTCACTCCACATATGAAAATAGTTGTAGGTTAAAAAGTAAGTAGATGGAAAGAATATTTTATGCTAACATTAATGAAAAGGAAGGAAGAGTAGCCAAATTAATTTTAAGCAGAACAAACTTTAAAGAAAAATATTATCAGGGATAAAAATGGTATTGTGTAACATTAAAGAAATTAATTCTCCCAGAATTAATAATTATTAGTGTTTGCACCTTACAACAGAGCCACCAAACTACCTGAATCAAAAATTGGCAGAATTGCAAAAATAATAATAGTGGATCCACAGCCACAGCTGGAGACTTTGACACCCCTATATCAGAAATGGACAGATACAGTAGGCAAAAACTGGAAGGACATTGCTTACCTCAACATTATTAATCAACTGGACATAATCAACTAACTACACCCAACCTCGAGACTGCTTATACTATTGTAATCACAATAGTAGTATGGGGTGGAAAAACAGACAAGTAGATCAAAGAAACTAAACAGAGAACCCAAAAATAGACCCTCATAGGTATTGTCAACCAATAACATATTTCATTCATGTAGCCTCTAATAATGGAACAAAGGCAATGCAACGGAGAATAAAAAAGAGTCTTTTTCACCCATATGCAACATAACAAATCTAGACGTAAACATTATACTCTTCTCAACAATTAAATAGATCACAGGCATAAGTAACAAAACACAAAACTACAAAACTCCTAGGAGATAACCTGGGGAAAATCTAGGTCTCAGACTTGGTACCATTCTTAGGTTCAATTCCATGGCAAAATCCATTAAAGAAAATCAATAAGTAGCTAAAATCATGATTGTGCACTGGATCTGGTATGCTCCCAAAGTCTCCTGTATTTGGATGTCATGGATTGTCTACGGAACCATGTGCTGTTGGGAGAATGGGGCCTGGTCTGGAGGGGTGGACTGCAGCCATGAAGACTGGATTACAGGCACACGGTGAAGGCTTGCCACACACTTCGCACCTGAAAGGGGCAGAATGCTGAGGCTGGATCAGGGGCAGATCCCTGGGACAGGCCTGGATGGAGATACATAAACGGCTTCCTGCCTTCTTTATGGAACTAGACTTGACATGCCTTGACTTAGCTTCCTGTTAGCAATGTTGTGAGGCGCTGCCTCGACCTCTGCCTCTGACATGTACTTCCACTGTTGCTGCCACCCCTAAATGAACTGTGACCTTCTAAACTGTGAGCTAAAGTAAACTTTTCCTCCCTTAATTTGTGGATGTTGAGTCTTGAGTCTCATAAATGACGAAGGAACTAAAACAATCATCTTCTCCACAAAAACACCGTCAAGAAAATACAGAAGATATAGACCAAGAAAAAAGGGGAAACCCACATATCCAAGTCCCTTTTCTGACTAGCAGAAGCTATACTCACCTTTTCCTTTCTATTCTCCTTCTTTCCCCTTCTATAATTTTCCCAATAAAGTGTTCTCTTCTAACCTGCCTACCCCCACAAAAAAATGTATAATTGCAAAAGACATATCTGGTACACAACTGTTTTCCAAACTATACAAAGTATTCTTATAATTCAAATAGTATAGTAAGAAAAGAACCTGATTAAGAAAGGGTTCAAAGACCTTAACATGCACCACTCCAAAGAAGACACACAGATGGAAATGAACATATTAAAAGAGCATCTGATACTAGTTGGCTTTTCCATCACTGGAACACTACCAGACACCCACAGCATAAAAGAAGGAAGGTTTGATTTGAGTGATGGTTTCAAGGGATTCAGTCCATGTGTGATTGCCTGGCAACAAGGCAGGAACATCAGGGCAGAAGGTTTGGCAGGACGAAGTTATACAACTCAGGGTGCTGGGGAGCAGAGCAAGAGAGAAAAGAGCCAGAGACCAACGACGGTAGTCTAGATCACATCCCCATGACCCTCCCAGACACACCCAGACTATGTATTATTAATCTCTGGCATTTACTTATTAAGTTCACATATCATGTTCATCTTAGTGACTTTCTCCTTGCTAGAATGGAAGACTCACAGTGTAACGGCATGGTAAAGGGCTTAACAGAAGAACTATTCATCTTTCCATAGTGAGGAAGCCGAGTGAAGTTGGGAACCGCATGGGCAAGGATAAATTCTCTCAGACTACACCCAGTGATCTGACCCTTCCAACTGTGCCCTGCCTCTAAGAGCACATGAGATTTAGATAAAAAGAAGACCACACCCAGCAGGGCAAACATTAAGCTCTACCGTTCCATGTCCACCTGGGAACATGGTGGAGAGGTATGAATTCCAGAGGAATTGGGCAGCACCACCTTTATGGCACTGCTGGCTGAATCACACCAAGTCTCTCTTAGGCTAGTTCTGTGTGTGGCACGAAGCTTTCCCCCAGCCGACATTCGATATTCCTGCCAACTCAGAAGATCAATAACAGTCTGCATACAGATCCTTGCTCATCCTGACACCTTAAAGATTCTGATGTCATGCAAATCCAGTCACTTTAGCCATATGAAATGGAGCTGAGTGGGTGGAATTTGGAGTCAGACAGCCTCAGGTGAGACCCTGATCACTGCCTACCCAGCTCTGGGACCTACAGAACATTTTTTTTCTCATGGATCCCTGGGAGATTATCACATCTCTCTGACAGAATGGTGATAAAGAATAAATCCACTAGCAGAAATAGAACACTGGAAAAAGTTGGCATAATACTGACTGCTCAATACATTAGAGCTACTATGGATACTATGATTGTTTCTCTCCTCTTCATTATTGGGCTGCTGGTAATGGGCTTAGCGCACCATGCTAACTCCCAACTCCCAGCCTCTCTGGCAAGGATGCCACAGGAGGTCATTCCAAAAGTCATCTTTGTTTCAGCCAATCTGTTGTCTCTTTCCTGCATGCTTGCAACTTAAATCGCTGTGATTGGCTCTGTGGTGCAGTAGATAAACGCATTGGATTTCTAGACAAAATCACTGTGACACTCTGTCTTAGTTACTTTTTCATTGATGTGACTCAACACCTAGCATCCACTAACTTAGGAGAGGAAAGGCTTATTTTAGCTTACAGTTTCAGAATGTCACAGTCCATTCAGGGGCAGCCAGCAGCAATGGAAATACATGGCAGCTCCTCACGACATCATAGACGGAAAGGCAAGTCCCATCGAGTCCAGTCTCTCCCCAGATGAAAAAGCTTTAACAATCTTTCTTCTTCCTTCCTTTAATATAACTCAAGTTCCCAGCCTGGTCTCCCACATCCAGATGGGTATTCTTTCCTCATTCTCCAGCCCACAAATCACTCACACTCTAACCCAAGCTAGTTCTTAACTGCCTAATCCAGGCATGGTTCCTGATTGCCTCAAGTTGACATAGTTTTCCAGCACTCATATAATCCTTATGTTACCCCAAGCATACACACAAAATTTCATCTCATGGTAGTCACCAAGACATTTTTTTTTTGTGGCTGTCATCCTGCTTCAGGATTATACAAACATTTTATCAGAACAGATGTTATGAGGAATCTCTTTAAAAATACTTTGTGGTCTCTGAACAGAATTAAAAGGGACTTTGTGTAACATCACTCCAAGGATGACCTCTGTGGTGTTTGTTTAGCTGGATAAGCCTACAGTTCCAACTAAGTAAAAAAAAAAAAAAAAAAAAAAGTAATACTGGTGAAACTTGTCTGTGACTGACGTCTTGATTTCCTCAGTACTTTCTGAGATTTAAAGGTTCTTTACTGGCTCAGGTATTGTCAGTTTCCAAGGTAGGCCACTGTGGGCAAATCCTCCCCTTTCCTGTGTCTTGGTATCTTCATTGTGCCCTGAGATCAACAAGTATTTTTTTCATATGAATGAAAGAGACACTGTGATTTCATGCTCCATGAGTTTGTGACAAAAGCAACAGCAACTAACACTGTACCAACTTGCACATGAAAAAATTAAATGGCTTCCCTAAGTCATTGACTAAGCCTTTTGATCATTGCAGATCTCTTTCCCATTCAGCTAAGATCTCAGGAGGGGGGAAATGCTGCCTTTCGTGGGAGCAATACTGTAATAGGTCAAGATGGCATTGTGAGTCATAAGGCATTACTCTCCTATACTTATACTACTAAAAACATTTTATGTATAATACATAAAAATAACTTACATTAACCACATGTGTAAGTATCATTTGGTACATCAAGAACCAAAAAAAAAATATCAAAATATTGTCAATTTTTCTATATTAATGAATACTTAAGCATCATAAATAACAGCAAAAGGCCTTAATCAGATTTAAAGACATTTAAGTCATATAAAAGAGATACTCGTATATCCATGTTCATAGCAGTGCAACTAACAATAGTTAAACTGTGGAAAACACCAAAATACTCATCAATAGACTAATGGATATATAAATTGTGGTATATGTACACAATGGAATACTGCTTGTCTATAAAGAAGGATAGATTTGAGGCTTTTGTAGGTAAACGGATGCAACTTGAGACCATCATGCTCAGTAGAGTGAGTCAGATGCAGGTTAAATACCAAATGGTTTCTCTAATATGAGAAACTCACATTACAGTTATTTCATAGAACTAAATGGGGAGGGAGAGTGGGAACCAGTGGGGAGGGGGTAGGTGTGGGAAAGTAAAGGGGGAGGCAGAGGATTTGTAATATTCATGCAATATATGTGCATAAACTACTCAATTTCAATGTGGACATTTTAATATCACATATATACATATCAATAAGATGGGTAAAAAATAAATTATAACCTGTACAACTTTAGAAGAAAAAAAGACACTTAAATCAAGAAATGGATCATTGTTAATAGTTGATCAATTTGAAATAGAATGCTCTTTTAAGCAATTGGTTATCTTTTCTATAAATAAAAATTCCCTGTGCTTATACTTGTTAGGAAACATGACAGCCCACCTTGAATTTACTGCAGTCTCTAGTTTTCCTTTTTTTTGAAGATTGTGCCTCTGCTGTTTTATTCATATTCTCCATAATGGATTCCTCCATAATTGAACTTCAGAAATCAGGTGACTATCTTCAATTGTTTTAAATGGTTACTTTGAATTAATCACCTGTCCAGGAAGAAAAGTATAATTTATTTCACTTTAACAAAATGTACAACTTAGAAATAAGAAAACCCATAAAATCAGTATCAACCAAATATTCAATCACTAACAATCGGAGCCAAGTATGTCTCCAACACTGAGCCAGAGAAAGGTTGGTCAAAAAACATGAGATATGAGCACATAAAATTCTGCCACGAGGGAGATTACAAGTTAGTTAGGGAGATAAGCGCACTGAGAAATCTGAAGTTAAGGAAGGCAGATACTATAGACTCATACATTGGGTTACGTGAAGAGAAACCTTACATTTAGAAATGAAAACTATTTTATATTTCTATGTGTCTTAATTACGAGATTTACGGAAACAAATGTATGTTTCTGCTATAAAAAGTGTCACGCTTTGGGTGCTTTTTAATCTGCATTGCACATAATAGATATTAAAAGTGGGTAGAAAATAATCATTCGATGATTTGCAATGAGAAGAATGGCCAAAGATGGTTTTATATGGGAGATAACTCTGCAACCGGACTCAACCCAGGTCAGAATTCAGATTTATTCAAAATCACCAAGTGTACTCAAACTGCTTCTCAGAGGGCCTGGCTCACCATCATCATGGTCATTTAATTTTCAAAGAAAATACATTTATGCAGTTGAAAATGCAAAAGACCAAAAAAATTCTTCCCTCCCCACTACAAGCCTTGTCTGCAATTCAATGGATCATTTTTTTGGCTGTCCTGTGTCCGGTCCACCTGTCTATCTTCTATGCATATCACGTGGATCATCAGAATCCTTCAAGGAGCCCTTACACTGTAGGAAGCAAAATCTCTAGTCCCTACGTGGGGCTCTTGTTTTGTGTCATTTTCAAAAACACCCTCGAAGAAACCTTGAGACGCAGAATCACTTCCCAAGAAGAAAGCTCTCTGCTGACTGACTGACTGACTGATTGATTGATTGATCGTCTCTCTCTCTGCAGTCCAGGCTGGTCCTGAGCTCACTCCGTAGCCCAAGCTGGCCTCTCCAGCCCACAGCAATGCTGCCGCCTCAGCCCTTGCTTTGACAATGTTTTCCCCGCTATTTCCACATGAAATAACCTCCCTCCCACACCCCACACCCTCATGTTCCGGGGAAGTGATACTGTCTAGACACTGTTTCTCTGTGTTCCTCTCCCACACACCTACAAGTCTACACTTTCTTGCCTGATCTTGGAATAAAATACTCAGCCAAAAATTAGAAAGGGAGAGACACTGTTACTCATTTCTCACAGAGGTTCAAGTTTAACTACAAAACACTGAGAAGTGAGATTATAATATAGATTCATTCATTTGAAGGCATGTTTTTCTCTTAATATATTTTTAGGAAGTAGTGGTGGACAGAGAAATGGATATTCAAGACGAGTGTGTACGTAGGACAGAGGCATCGACCCTGGACGTAACCTGGCAACTCCTAGCTGAAAAAAGAAGCCCAGTCCTCCCAGGGTGACTGGTCTGGAGTCCAGGCAGAACCTCACCAGCCTCCACTACCTGTGCCAAGCCTGAACTGTTTCAGAAGTCGCAGAACAGTGCCCTCAAGTGGCAGCCTTGCTAACTTAACAGAAATAGCCTTTCTAACTTCTTGAAGGTGCGTCCAATTGTGGCCCAATATTGTTTTGCCCTTGTTTTTATCCCGAAGAGGAATCATCTTGGTTCATATGTAAAATATATAATACACAGTAACTAGTGTATGTAAGTAATAAAACTTCCTTAATTTTTTATTATAACATTAAAAAAAAGGGCCAACCAACCAACAGTGGGGACAGGCTACCCATGCCTATTAAACAAGACCTTCCTGGGGACCTCCCTGTTCCCGCTTCATCTTGAAAATAACAGTTGTCCCAAAAGAGCAGCCACCTTCCCCATGTGGACAAGAAGAGGTTCATTTCTGGGACCCTGAATTGTGCCAAGGAGCTATGCTGATCTGATGTTCATTTCTCATTTAATTGGAGAAAACAAAATTACCTTGAAAACATTTTCCTCTTCCCTCCCCAAGTCAAATTTCAGTGAAAGTAAGGAAAGTGGAGGTCACTGGGTGACTGTAGAACACTTATATTCTATTTCTCTGCATTTGCCATCTACCCTCCATTATCTGATAAAATGAAAACAAAAACAAGGGAAGCTACCTAACAATTCTACAGAGTTGTTGAAAATAACTGTTTTGCAGTACAGTTTAGAAAGGTTAACTAGAGGTCTGCTTCAGACTCACAGTCCCACTATTCTGAAAAGTTAACAGAAACACAATTAAAAGCTTTCTTTTCATAGCATAAAGAGTTCTTATAATTTATTTTTAAGTAGAAAGCATACTTAGGAGGTGATGGGGGCTCAGAAAATAAGACTAGGCCACCCAAAATATAAATATGATAACATGATGTATCATGATCACTGAACATTTTTTCCTTTGCCACATGTAGAAATTTCTTACATGAAAAACAAGATTAAAATTAAACAATCCTAAAGATTCTTACCTGAACTTAGAATCCTACATCAACTGCAACATGTCCAACCTTTATCCTCTGTGAAATTCCTTCTTTAAATAGTTCGTTGGGTTTTTTTTAATCAGTTCAATGATGATTAACCATCTTGTGAGGTCAATGCCCTAGTCAAATAATAGAAAATTTAGGATTTCTAGCTTACAACAGACATAAGTATGGTTAAAGGTTATGTTAAATAATAATGCAGAATTTATACATTCTTTTAAGTTAATCCTACCTATGAAAGTTTTGTTTCTAGAAATGAGTTGCACTTGTTTATTCAGTTCAGTTATTTGTGTAATATTTGTCTTTAAGTAAGCCAAATATTACATATTATTTAAAGTTTTAAATACCCTTCTGAACAAAAGAGAATTTGAGGCAATTTTTAAACTGTGTCTACAGGTGACATTAGCATTCAGAGAATAAACTATCCACATTTTTCCTTGGTACTTGGGTCAGATTTCAGTAAGATATGGGCAACATTGGGGATCCCACAGGAAATATCAATTAGAACAGGATTTTGCTCAGTGACTATGATAAATTGATTTTAGAAAATATAAGAATTTTAATTCAGTTTTAAGGTATTATTAAGTAGAGATGAAGATTAATTAATTCAATAATTCAATTTTTCTCTCTATTACACCTCCAGCATGAGGCTCAGTTTTGAAAGTTTACTTATAGTATAGTCTTCTCCCTCTCCCTCTCCCTCTTCTCTCTTGCTCTCTCTTTCTCATGTTTGTGTACATACAGTTAGACAGATCATAAAGATATAAAAACACATATATGAAAATAAATTGTTACCTGTTACCACTCCTTCAGGACAAATGTTGATACAGCCACAGTAATATGTATTTAATTCATAAGTCTCAGTTATTTGACCAGTCAGTCCTATTCCTTTATAGTTCTTGAAAGTATGTGAATTATAGAAAGAATCAGACACTATGGAGAAGAGGGAGGATCCCTAAATGTGGAAGACTGAGAAGTGTAGACTTGAAGCTAGTAAAATTGAGGCATAGTCCCTAAAATACTACTCAGCAGAATCAGGTACTCCTTAGTTGGGGAAGGAGGTGTGTTTATAAAAATAGCAAGGCAGCTCTAAGCTTTGGAGATTATGATTCAGTAGAAAGAATGTAAGTATTTTAAATTAACACGTCAATTAATTTCTGTATACTGCCAGATTTTGACACCATCATAGCAAAGATACAAAGTATTTTTCCAACATTTTTATAGTCTCCTTCATTCGGAGTACAGGGACAATGTGGGTGTCCTCATGCTGGGGTGTCCAAAGATACTCATTGTATCCAGAGCACATCCACTTACTTGGAACAAATATATGCAGAGTAGAAACAGCAATTCTATTTAACTAAGAACCTTTAATTTCTAACTAAAGTTGTCAGGGATTAAATTCCTTTATGTTTTCAGAGACCAAAGAGCATTTCCTTCACATTTCTTTAACTCTTAAATAGTCTGTTGTTGTGTAGCTTGTGTGGAAATGAGGGTAATCTGAGGAAAGATATTGAAATAGCTGTATTCCAAGATCAATATTATCCTCTCAGACAGAGATCAATAGAATTGCAAAATTTCCTTCAAACTCTATTAATATTTACTTCAGAGATAATCCCCACAGTTCTGATGAAATATCAGAGTCTTTGAAGTGTGATAAACTTCGAATGCCAATTAGGCTCTAGCAATAAGAACTTGATAAACTCTAACCTTTTTGAACTTCAACATCCACAATCATAAAACCGCACATCAATATTTGAGGTAAGGACACACGTCACCTACAGTGCCTAGGACAATACCTGGCACACTACAGATTCAATACTTAGCTGGAGTCATTCTATGATATCTGCATATTATAAACATGAAAGCAGCTAATTCCTGTGAAATGAAAAGTTGTGTTCAGCCGTTCAGGAGTTTTCTGGGAGCCACCACTCCATGTCCCAGCAAGAGCATTCAAGCTCCCAGCAGCCCACCACCCTCCCATGACCATGTTTGGGAGAGATCCCCAGAAAGCTGCACACTTCCACGACAAGTCCCTGTGCCACTATTCCCAGTGATACTCAGAGCACTCTCATCACCATAGCTAAAATGAGACTGCAAGTGCCTCCTTCACCTTAGTCACCTCCACAAGAAGGTAGGAAGCTCCTGGTCACTCCACACCTCGAATTCCCACAGGGCTCTGTGTTTCCCCGGTGCTGGCCTTCATCTCCTTCATGATTAATCACAAGTAAAATTCCCTTTACCTTAAGACTCCCTCAATATTTTTCTGGTTCATCTTCTAGCTCTTACTCAAATGCAGCCTTTCTCTGGAGATACTGTCCCCACAGCTCTTATGAAGGAGGGGGGGTGTCTTATCTGTCCCCCATATCACTCCAGGCCAGACTTTTCCAATTCATTTCCCCCTACTCCTTCCTTTCCATCTTCCCATTCTCTCCCCCGAGAACCCATGGTTTTGAATCCCATACTAAAAGATTCCACTGCGTATCTCTCTGCTTGCTGGCATCACTGACCACCCTTTAGTCATTCCCACTTACTAAATGAAATTTTTAACTCTCAGTTCAGAGACAAAATCTCAAAGTACTACATATATCATAATTATTGATGATTTTAATCATTTGATAAAAATGCTTCTAAAACAAGGGTCCCCAGCCCTCCAGGCTACAAACCAGTACCCGTCCATAGCCTGGTAGGAACCAGGCTGCACAGCAGAAGGTGAGCAGAAGCTTGGGAGCAACCTCCTGTCGGGTCAAGGACAGTATTAGATTCTCACAGGAACACAAGCTCTACATGGGAGAGACCTAGATGGCATGCTTCTTGTAAGAATCCAATGCTTGATGATGGGACAGGGAGTTGGGATGGTGATGTCGGTACCACAACTTGCCCATCTGCAGAACAAATGTCTTCAATAAAACTGGTCCTTGGTTCCAAAATGATTGAGGATCACTATTCCAATACTGGCTTCTTGGGTATTTTATTTTCCACAATGATCTTGGTCTGTAATCACAGGTAAGGCTGTGTCCTAGACATTTTCACACCAACAACAGCAAAACTCCCATAATGCCAGTTTCGGAGTCAGACCAGAAGCACCCTGGGTCCAGCAATGCTTCCATGAGTGGGTTCTATAATGTGTTTTGCCAAATATTCCACACTTCCATCTCTCTCACATCGTCATTTCCTGCTATATCTACATTAAGTTTTATGGTCATAGTAATAACTCCCTTCTATATATCTTGGAATTGTTTTGATTTTCTTTCATTGATTAAATTGCTTAACAGATCATAGCCTTGGTTGGATCCAGCTCTCTGCTCTGCCCATCTCCAACAGAGCTGAATGCAGCTGATGAACAACCCTCCACTGGGTTGACTTTAAAGTGACATCATGAAGCTAAGTGTGCCTTTTATCTTGACTGAGAATCATACTGTCCCAGTCCAGGTCATCCGCTTTCTGGGTAACTATCCATATCCTCATCTTTCTCTACAAAACTCTAACCTACGCTTTCATGTTCCCACCTTCAGCAGACGATGACATGTATTCCTGAAAGGCATGAAGAAGTGGCCTTCCCAGAATGCCTACACTACACCTATCAACACATAGCAACAGTTCTTGGTGAGATGCATGCATGTTAGCTAAGGTCACCACCACTCGGTACCCGACTGCCCTCTTTTCTTGGGTTTCAAGCACATATATTTTCCCCATCTACAGAGTCCGCACTCAGCATTTCCACCAGTATCTAAATGTTTCATTGCTTTCTCATCTTTCAAAATTCTTCTTTAACCCCAGTTCTTTTCTAGTTCTTGCCCTATTTCCAGACTATTTTTATTTTTCACTCCCAAAAGGATCATTTGCCAATATTGTTTTCAATTTTTTCTTCAAAATATGAAAATTGTTCTGGAGTCCTCCTCACTGACACTCCTATGGGGTTCCAATTTCAAAATAAATGCAGGTTCTGACTGCTCCTCATCACCTCCATAGCCACTGTCCTCCCTGGTCCTCATTTACAGTGGAGTTCCCCAACTCATTTCGCAGCTGCGCTCCTGGGCACTCACCACCTCCTCTCCAGACTACATCCACACAAGTCAATCTCAGCACGGAAGCCAGAGTCATCTTGTCCAAGCAGATCAAGCCTCTCTGCTTAAATTCTCCAATGGCTTTCCACATGGCTCAGTATAAAATCCAAAGAATGGCTTCAAGATCCTGATCTCAAGTCTCTGTACATTCCCTTTCTGTCTGGAGTGCCCTTCTCCAGAAAAGGACAGGGCTCACCCCCTCACACTGTCTAGAACACTACGGAAGATGGCCTTTCTCGGGTCATATTATTAACTCTGGCATTCCAGAGAGACGGCTGCTATTCTATTTTTCTCTCACTACCCATCAAATTCAAATTTTCTTTATTGCCAGCCTCCCCTGCCTCAGCATCCGTAAAAATACAAATATAGTGCACACTACAGAAGGATAAGGATTGGTTTGTGTCTGTTTCATTCACTGCCAATTCCCCTGTGCCTGCCATACTGCCTGACATCTAACAGATGGTTGATAAATATTTTCTGAATCAATACCAGTCCTGTTATGGTCTGAAATATCCTCCAAAATGATAAGATTGTGGAGGTTAATTGCACTAATGGATTAATCCAATGATTTCCTGTGCTGTTAAGAACTGTCTGGTTGAAAGGGCAGATGACTGCGACATGATCTGGAAAAAGAGTATCTCAAGGGCATGACCTCGAAGGTATACCCCCCTCACTAGCTCCACCTTGTTCCCAATATACTTTGTGTCGCCATGGTGTCTTAGTTATTTTCTTTTTCAAGATACGTGACACCTACAACATGAGGGAGGAAACGCTTATCTTAACTCACAGATTCTTAGGCCATTGATAGGCAGCCATCAATGGTAGAAGCACATGGCAGAGGGCATAGTCAGAGAAAAGCTGTTCTCAGCGTAGTGGGACAGGAACAGAGTGAGTGAAAGGCAGAGCTATCAAGAGAGTTATATCCTCCCAGGTCATGCCCCACTGACCCACCCATCCCAGATTATGCTCCAGCCATCCACCCCTCCAACGTCATGCTGCAGTGACCCACCCTTTCCAAGCCATGCCCCAGGGATCTATCCCTCCAAGTTAATGCCCCGGTGACCCACCTCTTCCACATCAGGCCCCAGTGACCCACCCCTTCTGACAAGGCCCTACCTCTTTACAACACAGAAGGGAAATCAGTAGATTAACCTCCATGATTTAATCACATTCCAAACACATGAGACTTTTGGGGAACATTCCAGATCAGATGCTGTGAACCACTTTCCTCCATCAGACTCTTCTGCCAAGCCCTTCTACCATCACCAGCTGACTATGCACGCACAGACCTCTGAACTGCAAGCCAAAAATAAGCCTTTTCTCCCTTAATGTGTGAGTGTAAAGTAGTGAACTGTCTAAGTTACCTATTTGTCACTGGGACAAAATACCTGCCCTCCACAACTTAAAGGAGGGAAGACTTATTTTAGCTCACAGTTCCAGAAGATCTCACACAGTCCATTCAGGGCAGCCAGCCACAGTGGATGCCCATGACAGAGGCTAGAGTGTTGCTTGCAGCATTGCAGACAGAAGCCAAGCAAGGCAGAAGCCTACTGAGGTGGGGAGCCTGGTGATGTCTGGGGACTCAGGCAATGCTGGAGCTATTGCAGGAAAAAGCTGTAACAGTGCTTCTTCTTTTCTCTCATTACTTCAAGCTACCAGCAGCACTGCCTACAGCCATGGTGGAAGACCCAGGATAGGTGTCCTTCCCTCACTTGCCAGCACATAAGTCAGTAACAAAGACCTGAAAGTTCTGTCATCAGTAATGCCCAATCGCAACAAGTTGATATCATCTCTTCCAGTACAGCCCCCACAGGTCCCACTCCCAACAGCACACAATGCCACAGCTATCCCACTAGATTCAAATAAATTTGAGCCTTTTGGGGGACACTTCAGATCCAAACTATGGCAGTAATGTGTTCCACTGATGATAAAGCTACTAAGACAACTTCTTTCTCTGTTCCAAAGGAATCTGTTCTCTAGTCTTCTAACACTATTTTCTGTAATTTTACTACTGAGTCATTATTAATCCCCAGAAACCCAGCCCTCCTCAAAAGTCCATGAATGTTCAAATCACATTCCTGTCTCAGGACCTCTGCATTTCTTTCCTCCCTGTGTAACATTTATTCTCACATGGCTTTCTTTTCAGTTCAGTTATTTTTCTACCCAATCATTGCCCAACAGTCTAATCAAGTTTTCCCCTGGTTTCCCCACATTCTCTGGCACATCCTGAATACACACAGCTGTGCAGTTGTTTTTACAATAGGACAGACTGGCTAGTTTCACCAACTACAGAGAGTTGATGATAAGTTTTGGAGACGAGCAGAGGCCCAGGTGGAAAGGAACCAACATGGCACCTGTACATCAGAAACACAGATAAAGATTCGAGGAGGAGAGATCACCTGTACCGGATGGATAGGTATGAAATTCTCTGGTCAGGAGGTGGAAGCAAACTTCGATCTTCAGAGATGGGTAGCAGCAGGCTTCATCAGTCTGAGTACCAGACCTGGCACTTTGGTACTGAGCTCCTGGTGGCAAAGGAACTTTCCATTCTTCAGTAATGAGCTCCTGCTTGGGGAAATATTTATTCCTTCACTAATCCCGACTTAGAGGAGATTAAGGGCCTTCCCAAATTTAACCCATGCCTAGGACATCACAGTGCTGCTCCATGCAACATCGGGATGGCAAAGTCCACATAATAAGAAATAGATGGTCAAAAGAAGATTCTCTGCTAATATGTCCATGTTATAGAGACCTGCTGGTAAAGTTGATCTGCTCCTCTCCTCCCCCTCCCTCAAAGACGGCCCTGATTGGTTTAGGGTGAGACTTGATAGGGGAGAAAGGACAAGCCACCAGCAATAGAAAGGAGTTTGGGAAGGTTTCCCTATTCTAACGAAAAGACAGCATGACCTGGGAGCCCCGGGATGGGGGGATCATCTAGAACATCTGTTCCAAAGACACACAGCTCTGCATCCTGAGGGATACCTGCTATGTGACTGCTGAATAAACAATGATTACATAGAACTCTGTTCTCAGGATTTGATATCACGCAAGATCACTTGAAAATCTCATGTAAAATATACAAGAAAGTGGAAGGGCAGGGGAGAATTATGGTCTGGTAGGCTGCGAAACAACTTTCAAAAGTATCCATTCTCTGACTGTTGAAACCAGTCAATGTGAATTTATTTGGTGGAAAGGACTTTGCAGGTGTGATTAACAACTGTAACATGGAGTATCCTGGATTCTCCAGATGGGCCCTAAACAAAATTAAGTGTCTTTATATCCAGGTAGCTCTGGTGGGACACACCTGTGATCTCTTCATTCAGGGAAGCTGAGGCAGAAAGATCAAAAGTTTGAAACCAGCTTGGGCAATTTACGGAGACCCCATTTCAAAATATTGGGGGGGGGGGAGGCTGCAATGTAGATCAACGTGAAGCTAGTAGGTTTAATACTCAACACTGGGCAGAAAAGGTGTGCTTTACAAAAGTAGTAGAGGGAAGACTGACTACCTGGAAGGAGCAGGTGATGCAGAGACAGACGCGAAATGGGATCCACATGTTCTGAGCACAGAGAAAAGGGCCACAAGCCAAGGAACGCACAAGGCCACTAGAAGTTGGAATAATTTTTAAAAATAGCTAGGAGAATAAATAGCCAAATCTTCCTCAAGAAAAAAACTCTGCTAACATCTTGACTTCAGCTCAGTAGAATTATTTTCTGACCTGCAACCCACAGATAATCTTAAGAGAATAACTTTGTGTTGTGTAAGTCACTACAGATGTGGCACTTTGTATGCAGCAATGGGAAAATGGTGCAGGTGCCAAATGCTACCCTCACTCCTGTCTTCTCTCCTCCTCCAGGGGCCACCACACTTCCAGAGACTGTTGACAAAGGGACATTCAATCAAAAGCTCCTATATATTGTACATGGAGAATCTTCTGCTGTTAGGGCTTGTGGCAATGCTGTTGTTCCCTACGCAGGACTCAGCCCTCTAGGATACAATCCATGTACCTCTAATATCCTTCTCCATCTCTTGTACATACTTCCTCACCAAATTCTGCCTCTTCAGTGTTCTGCCAGTTACTCCACCCAAAAGCATCTCTCAACGCTGGTGCTCTATGGAAGAAGATACCCGCCTGGATACCACTTCTGTCTTTCCCAAATACATGCCTCTCTCAGTAGTGAGATGAAATTCTCAGTCAAAACTTGGGAAGGCAAGAAGTTGATTATTTTGTTCAACATAAACTGGGATAAGTGATGGAGGGAGGAGTGACAGCTCCAGGAAAGACTGCTCCCAAAGAAATCAACCAGCCAGACAAATAGCTGAAATAAAGCACATATAAGGACTACAAAAAAAAAAAAAAAAAAAAAAAAAAAAAAAAAAAAAAAAAAAAAAAAAAAAAAAAAAAAAAAAAAAAAAACAGAGAGAAGAGGTAAAACCAGAGGTGGTTGTTGATGGGCTGGGGATGACTGGAGTGGCTGGGGTTGTCCCCACCCCTCCTCAGAAGGCTCGCTGTAGAGAATCTATAGAGCCCCTCTGCAGTGCACTCTCAAGTGCACCTTAGAACACAGGACCTAGATTCTAGATCTTAACCCCTTGGAGCAGTGGGAACTGGAACAAATCGGAGACACTGGCTGTGCTTTCCCATGTGGAAGGCACAAGGGTGTTAGGTAGTCAGGCAGCAGTGGCTCCAACAGTGTGCCCTCCGACCCAGCTGCATACTGCAGCTGCAGGAGAGCACAGGAAGCTGGAATGCCCAGGGCTTGCAGCTTGATAACAAGGGTCAGAGGCACAGAGCCATAGAAGGACAGAGAAGAGAGCTGCAACTACCAGGGCGGTAGTCACTGAGAAATAAGATAACGCCACTCACACTCCACTCTCCCTCCATGGGGACAGGAGTATACACCTAGACATTCACTCCAGCTCAGGGGTGGGAGAACCTCCTACCCTAAATGGACCCCCGAGAGGCAGCACACACAGAGAGGGGACAGAAAAAAGACTTGAAAAAGCATGCAAGCTGACTCTGAAGCCATACCTTCCATAGCGGGCAGTTGCCTGTGGCTCAGCCCGGCACTTAATAGCAAACCAAGGCCAGCTGCAGTCTGCTCTCTACGAATGAGGGAGGCCAACCAGATCCCTGACTCCAGCTTTGCTTCAGGTGCAAGAGAATCAGGGACCACCTACTCACTCCTGCCCTTGAGGGACCCAGAGAGGCCACACCCACAGAGAATGGAGAAATGACGTAAACCAGAACAAAACACCGCAGGCTGCTGCTCTGGGTCTACAGCCCAGATCCCGCAGCCGGCACCCGTTTGTGGCTCAACCCGAGGCAGAAAAGGAGGGCATCACCCAGCATACTCCAATCTACCTGAACTGGTGACCAAGCAGGGCAAAGGAGACAAAACCCTGGTGGCCAGCTTTTCTGGGGTGCGGGAGGAGGGGGAAAGAAGCACGGAGAAAACCCCCACCTCTGCACATCACTAAGAAAGGCACAGAATCCTATTGGGGGGAGGGGGGAGATGCACTCCCTACTGCCTGGGAAGACAGGGACGCCCTGGGCACACATCTCTCTGTGAGCCGACTATGCCTGCTCTGTACTCCCCATGCATACCACACCACCTCCCCAACCCTGCATGACCAACCCTCCAGAAAGCGAGAGGGTGCCAGGACTGGCAGCTTCAACCTCAGTGGAAAAAACCTCTCTACAGTGGACAAAGTAACAACTGGCAAGCTGGAAAATACAAACTAGGTGTGTTGCAACAACAAATTCCGCCTCGGTGAGACAGACAGCATATTAAACAACCAAAGAACAACACCCTCCACTACCAGCAAGATGAGAGAACACTGGGGCAAGACGCCACAGAAAGATCTCAGCTCATCCAGGGAGACCCAGATTGAATCAGAGAAAGTTCCAAAATTTCTAAACTTCAGAAAACAAAATATTTAACCTGCTGTAAGAACACAAGACAGGCTCAGATAACAAATGACACAAGATACTTAAAGAGTTTTAAAGAAAAGATTTAACCGAAGAACTTAAGAAAGAAACAAATATAAAACTAGCATTAACTACAGAAGTCAATACAGGAAATAAATGGCAAATCCACTAAAGAACTCCAAAAATATAAAAAGATAAATGAAAAGCATCAAAAGATGAAGACCTCCACGGAAAGTTTAGGGAACAGAATACCCAAAATGAGGAGAGAACTTCTGATTTAGAAAACAAGATCAAAATAATGGTCCAAACTTTTAACAACCATTGAATAATTCAAAGTCAACAAGGAAATAGAATACAATGGAGTATAGAAGACTCAAAGGAACGTAATAACAGGAATACAAGAAAAAATGTAGATCCATACTAAAGAAGTGAGAAACCTGTATGCTGAAGTCATGGAACTTTAAACGAAAGACAAAGGGAAAGAGGGGGATGGGGAGAGGGGGAAGGGAGGGAAGGGAGGGTAGGGGGAGGGACAAAGGGAGAGCAGGAAAGCCCTTGTCACTTTGACAAGGAAAGTATGTGCACAAAATGCTCAACTCCGTTGTAAACCTTAAATTCTGCACGCGTACATATCAATAAAATGGGGGAAAAAAAGAAAACTTCCCATACATAGAAAATGAAATAGACCCACAAGTGACAAAGGCATACATTACACCTACTAGATATGACCAAAACAGAAGCTCCCCAAGACATACTGCAATAAAACTCACTGATATACAAAGCAAAGAGAGAATCCTAAGAGCTGTAAGAGGGAAGAAAAGCAAGTTGCTTATCAAGGCAAACCTATCAAGGTAACAACAGCTTCTCAACATAGATTCTAAGGGCCAGAAGAGGCTGGAGTGAAGTCCTCAAAGCCTTAAAAGATCATAACTGTCAACCAAGACTCCCATATCCAGCAAAAAAAAAAAAATATTTAATATTGACAATGAAATACAAACTTTCCTTGAAAAGAAACCTTGAAGAAATTTAAGATAACAAACCAGCACTACAAAAAATTCTTAAGGGTCTCTGGATAGGGAAACATAGAACAACCACAACAAAATATACAGTGACAGGCTTACCTTTAATAGAGAGAACATCTTTAAAAAGTAAATAAAAGAATTCAATATTTATAGGCAAAATGGCAGGAACTAAGATTCACATATCAATTATATCCCTTAATGCCAATATCCTTAATTTACCAAAGACATAGATTGGATAATTGGATTAAAAACATAGTCTAACCATATGTTGCTTGCAAGAGATTCATTTTAAACATAGAAATAAACATAGACTCAAGGTGAAAGGTTGGAGTTCTATATATCACTCATCTGGGATACAAAAAAAAGCTGGTATTTTGATTTTTTTAAAAAGGGGGGGTCTTTAAGTCAAAGTTGGTCAAAGGGAACAAAGAAGGTGACTTTGTCCTTGTAAAGAAAATTCTGGCAAGAAGAACTAACAATTATAACCATTTATTCCCCAAATATTGATATACCCAACTACATAAAACAAAACTATTGGACTTTAAAAAACAGACTTCGAATCTATAGTAGTGGGAGGCTTTAATACCCCACTCTCCCGAGAAGACAGGTCAACTAGACAAAAAAGTCAACAAAGACGTAACAGATCTGAACTATACCGCAGAAGAAATGGATCTGACACATGCAGAGTCTTTAACCCAACAACAGCAGAATATATCTTCTTCTCAGCTGCCCATGGAACATTCTTCAAAACAGACTATATTCTAGGTCACAAAATAAGCCTAAGCAGATACAAGAAAATTGATATGATTCAATGTACTCTGTCATATCATGGTAGAATAAAACTGGAAATCAACTACAACACAAACAAAAGACAGGTTACAGAAGAAATCAGGGAAGAAATAAAAAAATCTCATAGAGACAAATGATAATGGTACAACAATGCAACCTCTAGGACACAGTGAAGGCAGTGTTCAGAGGGAAATTCATTTCCATGAATGCACATATAAAAAGAACCGAGCAAGCCCATATAGATATTCCAACTATGCAGCTCAGGCCAACATAAGAGCTGATAGAAGAAAAGAAGTTACTAAAATAAGAGCAAAAATTAATGAAATAGGAATGAAGAAAACAATAAAAACAGTAAATAGAGCTAAAAACCTGGGTTTGGGGAGGAAAAGATAAATAAGATTAATAAACCCTTTGCTAAAATCACAAGAAAAAAGAAAGAGAAAACCTACAGCAGCACACTTAGGAATAAAAGAGGAGAAATTACAGCAGTTAACTTGGAAATCCAAAGGATTATAAGAGGAAATAGAAATCTTATTTGATCCAGCTTCTCCTTTACTAGACATATTCCCAAAAGAAATAAAGTTAATCCATCAAAGATACATATACATATCCATGTTTATAGCAGTTCAATTCATAATAACCAAATCCTGGAAACAACCCACCTGCACATCAACAGAAGAATGGTTAAAGATGTGGTACCTATACACAATGGAATATTACACAGCCATAAAGAAAGACAAATATGAAACCTTTGAGTGAAAATGGGACAACCTTGAGTTAATAATGCTTAGTAAATAGACCAAGCACAAAAAACTCACTCTAGATGATATCTCTCTTATAAAATTCATAAAAATAATGACATAAAAAAGCCCCAACACAGATGACAGAGTGGAAAGAGGGCCAATGGATTCCTAGGAAAAAGAGGAATAACTAAAAAGTGGAGGGGAGTATGGATGGGCATTGATTCCCCAAGCCTCGTAACTTTAATATGAGATATAACTTGGAATTCACGCATATAGATATGTATATATGTATACATATATATATATATATATATATATCATAAAAATAAATAATTAAAATAAATAAATTGGATAAGCAAAACAAAATAAGTGGAAAGTTAAAAACATCAGTACAGTTGGACAAAATACCCACTTTTTCTATACGACTGTAGAATTTTGAGCCTAACGTGGAAGCATGTAGCATGAACACACATTTTTTTCAGAGCCTAAAATAACAGACTTTGTAGTGAGCACTAGAGACACAGGATGTGCGTGTGACAGGAGCACAGGTGCTGGGAGCTGGCAGCTCCTCACTGGAGAGAGCAGCCCGGTCCTCCCAGGGTGACAGGGGCAGAGCCTTCTGACCTCTGCTCACCTGTGTCAAGATCTCATTATTTCAGGGGTCACAAAAAAAAAGCAGCTGGTTACATTGAGCTTGAGTAGTTTGTGCACTTACATATCAGGTCAACACTGCCACCCCTTTCCCCTCCTTTTTAGCTCTCCTGCCACCTCCCTTATCTAACCCTTCCACCTCCCCACCCCACCCTCCCCCCCCGCATCCCAGTATCACATCTGTTTGGTTCTATAAAATGCTTATATTCTGAGTCTCTCATGTTAGCGGAGCCATTCGATATTTTTTTTACCTTCTGTGTCTAACTCACTCCCCTTAGCATGAGAGTCTCAAGCTGCATCCATTTACCTCCAGCATCAAATCTACCTGTCTTTATGGAAGAGTAGCACTCCATTGTGTACACATACCGTATTTTTTGTAACCATTGGTTTGTTGATGAATATTTCGGCATCTTCCACAATTTCACTATTGTGAGTTGTGCTTTTGCAAACACTGGTGTCCATGTGTCTGTTATTTGTTGTTTTTAACTTTTTTGGAAAGATGCCCAGAAGAGCTATCATTGGACTGAAAGATACTTTCAGCCTCTCGAGGACTCTCTGATTTCCACAGTGGTTGTGCCAGTTTGCTGTCTCACCAGCAATATAAAAGGGTTCCTTTTCCCCCCACAACTTCGCCAGCATCTATTGCTGTTCAAGTTCCTGATATACACCATCCTCACTGGAAAAAGATGGTATCTTAGTAAAGTTTTGATTTCCATTTCTCTAACGGCTAACATCTTTTCATGTATTTGCTGGCCACTTGAAGTTCTTCATCTGAGAACTGTCTACTCATTTCAGTTGCCTGTTTACCTAGGGGTCGATTGTCTTCAGTTCCTTTTCTAGTTATTAGCCTCTTGTCCAAGGTATGGGTGGTAAAAAAAAAAAAAATTCATTCTTTCAGTTCTCTCTTCCCTCTGTTGAGTTTCCTTTGCTATGTAGAAAACTTTTGATTTGATACAATCCCATTTGTTGATTCTGGCAGCTATCTCTTTGCATCGGATATCCTATTTACAAAGTCCTTATCCGTGCCCACATCTTCTAAAATTTTGCCTATTTTGTCCTTTAAAAAGTCAGTGTTTCAGTTTTAATATCTATGTCTTTAATCCATTTTGATTTGATTTGATACATGGCAATAGGTGTAGTCTGGATGCATTCTTCTGCATATGGATAACTAATTCTCCCAGTACCATCCATTGAAGAGGCTATCCTTTTTTTTCCAGCGTATGTTTTTCGCCCCTGTCTGTTTTTGTGACAGTACCACATGGTTTTGATCACTGTTGCTTTGTAATACAACTTAATGTCCGGAATCATAACGTCACCCACTTTTGTCTTGTTCCTCAAGATTGCTTCAGCTATTGTAGTTCTCTTTTGGTTTCAAATAATAGTCAGGTCTGTTTTTTTCAATTTCTGTGAAATTCAATTTTTGTGAGACAAAAGTTACTGGTATGTTCATAGGAATTGCATTGAATCTGTGTATTAGTTTTGTCACTATTGTCATTTTAACAATACTAATTCTGCCTATCCAGGACAGGGGATGTATTTCCAATATCTAATATCCTCTTCAATTTCTCTTATCAGCATGATGTAGTTTTCTTTATGAGGGTCCTTCACCTCTTTAGTTAAGTTTATTCCCAGGTACTTAATTTTTTGAGGAGCTACTGAGAATAGGATTATTCTTCTCAGCTCTTTCTCAGTGAGTTCATTATTTGTGTGGAGAAAAGCTATTGCTTTTTTATTTTAATTTCATAATCTGTAATTTGGCTGAATTTGTAATTAGTTCTAAGAGTTTCACAGTGGAGATTTGGGAGTCCTGTATGTAGAGAATAATATCTGCAAATAAGGATAGTTTGACTTCTTCCTTTCCAAAACATATTCCCTTTATTTCACTCTTTTGCTTGATTGCTCTGGCTAGGGTGGTGGAAGTGAAAAACCTTGCAATGGTCTCGATTTAAGGGGAAATTCTTTCAATTTCTCCCCACTTATCATGACATTTACCATAGGTGTGGCATATATGGCTTTATCAGTTTGAGGTCAGGTCCTTCTACATCTTTTTTCCTCAGGATTTTTACCTTAAATGGGTGCTGGATCTTGTCAAGGCTTTTTCTGAATCAATTGAGATGATGGTACAATTTTTGTTCTTGCTTTTACTAAAGTGGTGCCTTACATTAATAATTAATATGCATATGTTAAGCCAACCTTGCATGCCAGGAATAAAGCCACTTTGATCATGATGCATAATCACTCTAATAATTTGCTGGATTCTAATTCCCAGTATCTTATAGAGAATTTTTGCATCTATATTCATTATGGAGATTGGTCTATAGTTTTCTCTCTTCATTAAGTCTTTTACTTGTTTTAGTATCAGTGTAATGCTAACTTCCAAAAATAAATTTGACAATATTACTCCTCTTTCGACTTTGGGGAACAGTTTGAGAAGTATTAGTGCTAGCTCTTCTCTGCAATACAAGTAAAATTCTGCTGTGAATCTGTCTGGTCATGGACTTTGACTTTGTGGGTGGAAACTTTATTACTGCCTCAATTTCAATATTTAATATAGGCTTATTTAGAGTTGTTATGTCTTCTTGCTTCAGTTTTGGTATTTCATATGTGTCTAGAAATTGATTTCATCCAAGTTCTCCAATTTGTTGGAGTATAAGTTTTGAAATAGCACATTCTAATTTTCTGAGTTTCAGCATTTCTATTGTGATCTTACCCTCTTCATTTTAAGTTGCATTGACATGGAGTTTTGTTTTTCTTTCTTTGGGTTAGAATATCTAGAAGTTTATCAATCTTGTTTATTCTTTCAAAGAATCAATTCCTTGATATTTAAATTTTGTTTTCGGTTTCCATTTTGATTTCTGCTCTAGTCTTTGTAATTTCTTCTCTTCTACTTTTTGTTTCAGATTGCTCTTGACTCTCTAGCACTTTGAGGTGCTTC
Source organism: Ctenodactylus gundi (assembly GCA_004027205.1). Lineage (NCBI taxonomy): Eukaryota > Metazoa > Chordata > Mammalia > Rodentia > Ctenodactylidae > Ctenodactylus > Ctenodactylus gundi. The sequence continues at coordinate 119,051 of PVKB01000065.1, forward strand.
AGTAATTATTTTATTTGGGACTGCTCTGGGGTTTTTGTTTAGGTTTTTTGTTGTTTTTGTTTTTGTTTGTTTGGTTGGTTGGTTGGTTGGTTTTTTGGTGTGTGCGTGTTTAGCTGTGAATTTCTTCTTAGGACTGCTTTTATTGAATCTCACAGGTTCTGGTATGATGTGCTTCCTTCATCATTTAACTCTAGAAAGCTATTGATTTCTTCTGTAACTTACTGTTTGTTCAGTAGTAAGTTATTTAGTCTGCATGTATTTTTAAAGTTTCTGTAGCTTCTTTTTCTGTTAATTTCATTTTATTCTAATATCTGAAAATAAACAAAAATTGTTTAAATTCCTTTGTACTTATTTAAACATGCCTTATGGCTTATAATATGGTCTATTTAGGAAAATGTTCCACGTGCTGCTGAGAAAAAAAGATATTCTATTGATGTTGGGTTGAATAATCTGGAGATATTCATTAAGTCCAATATTTTCATAGTGTGGTTTATTGTTGTTGCTTTTTTTTCCTAGTTGACCTGTATATCTGTTACAGTAGAATATTAAAATTCCCTATTATAATTGTATTGGAGCCTATTTGGCCCTTCAAGTCCAATAATTTTTGTTTTACAAAATTGTATGCCCCGATGTTGGGAGATTATATATTGATGATTTTAATTTCTTCCTGTTGAGTTGTTCCCTTACCCAGTATACAGTGCATATCTTTGTCTTTCAGAATCTGTTTTGATTTGAAATCTGCTGTGTCTAAGTATAGCTACCCCTGCTTGTTGCCTAGGTCCAGCCTCAAGAAGTGTTAATTTTTATCTTTTTATTTTCAGTCTATATGTTTCCTTATGGATAAAGCATGTCTCTTATAAACAACAAACTCTGGGGTTTTATTTGTTGATCCAATCATATGGTATCACATTTTAAAAAGGTAACGAGAGGTCTGCTTTTTCAAACTTAGTTTAGAAACAGGAGTACAATTGAAGCTTTCACTTTAAAGTATTAATATAGGATCTTCTATAACTCACTGCATAAATCTGAGGGATTCTATCACTAGAAAGATATATTAATAGACATTTAAGACATAGAGTATAAATTTATATAAAACATTAAAACACCTTTTCCTTGCAATTTGTAGAAATTTCTTACTTTGAGGAAATATTGAAATTGAACAACCTCAGAGATTCTTACTTGAACTCAGAATCCTAAGCAATTGCAGCAGGTCCAAACTTATCTGTGTTTAAAGTCCCTCTTTAAATAGTAAGTTGGCTTCTATTTCATCATTTGAGTGATCATTAACCATCTTGTTATGTCACTGTCCCAGGTAAAAAGAAGAAAGAAAATTATTCCACTACTTTTAAGTGCTCACTCCAGACAAAGATAATTTAAAGACCATCACAATAATTTCTCTGAATTTATACATTATTCTATGTTAATATTATTTATAAAGCTTTAATTTGCTATTGACCTGCATTTGTATATTCAGTTAAGTTGACTGCATACCATTTTTTTTCTCTCCAAATGTAAAAACAACATATTTTGCAAGGTATTTAAAGCCTTTTCAAAGAGAAAATAAATAAAAAAAAAATTGAACTGTGTCCACAAGTTGCAGTGGTATCCAGAAGAAGACATATCCTCTTATGGATTGGTACCTTGGCAGGGTTCTGATTGATCTGGGTGATCCTGGGGATTCCTACTGGGGGCAGTAAACTGACAATAAGGCACAAAGAGGGTCTGCTAAGCGGCAAAATCAACATGCTTTAGACAATAAATTTCTGATTTCAAACCTGAAGAAAAAAGGCCAGGGGTTCCTTCAATCAGGTGTCAAGTAAATTTTAGGAAAGTGAAGAGATTGACCCAGGAGGAAGGGTTTTTTAAATTTATCTATTGTTGTTATTTTGGTGTAGGGATGAAGCTAAAACCATTTGTAATTCAGTATGCTCCTACCTACTGTTCTCATGCATTAGCAGATCAAGCAGTTGTGACAAAGATTAGAAAAATCTGGCTAAATAGATATACTATTTGATGTGCTTTCACAAAAGTTAACTTTGCTAACTGTTGTTCTAGTGGATTTTATTTCTTTCCAGCAAGTGGCTTTGCTCCTTTTATGATTTCATCTTAAAATTTGAAGTATCTTTTATAGGTTAAAAAAATACATAGTAATTTGACAACTAAACTGAGGCAAAAACTTAGGGTTTTTTTTCTCATCAACCTACAACAAACATTAAGCAATTCTTCTACAACTTCCTGTTTTCCAAGCAAATGACAGTAAGATCCACCTTATCCTTCATCCATGACCCATATATAAACAAAAGTGAAGAATATTTTTCCTTATATATGTCTTCAAACATTTGCAGAAACCATGCATAAGCACAGCAACATAGGGGTAATTTCCTGGCAGTTAAATTAAGCTTGAGGTTCCTACCATTCAGTAGAGAGGGGTCCTATTGGAAGGATGAACTGAATGTACTCTGGAATGAATGGGTGTTAAGCACAGTGGTGAGAAGGTAACACATTGTGCTGGCTCCCTTGGAGCATGACATTAAACAAGTGGATCCAAGTTTCAGTGAATTTGTGAAAAACTGGAAATGAGCCAACCTCACTAAATCACAACATCTTCCTTTGAAATAACAGAAAGAATAACTATCTGCACATCTAAATTGTTGCAATCTTTAAATGAGGAGATATAAAACGGGGTAGAATCCCACCAATGTATGATTAGCTCTAATGAATAATCATTTATATTCTTTACATGTATTTGGGGAAATCCGCTGTAATATATATGATAGAACAATAACTTGGAGGAAGTTTAGGATCAAGACAGCTCTCTTTCCTTCTCTTATCTGTTTTGTGATGTCTATTTTAATGTTTAATAGCTAGATAGAAAGTGATTCACAATTTTGTGGAAACAAACAGGATAGAAATTCTGAAAAGTAAGAAAGAACTTCATTTCAGAATCACACCTTAAAGAAATTTCTTGGGAGTGCCCAGCAGCACAGGCCAATAATGCCACCACTCTGGGAGGCAGAGGCAGCAGGATCACAAGTTCAAGTCCAACCCATGCAACGTAGTGACTTGGTGAGATCCTGTCTCAAAAATCAAAACTAAGAAAAAAAGGAGGAGGTGAGGTGGCATGAGCTGTAGATGTAGCTCCACGGGAAGACTCTGGTACCACACACACACTCACACACAAAGAAGCTTTCTGTGGCAAAGAATTCAATCGTTTGAGGTAATCAGAGACCCCAAGTTGGAGGAGAGAGAGAAGTGAAATATAGCTGGTAGGAGGAGAAAATCAGGAACAAGGAAGGGTAGCTTAGCAGCTGCAGGAGTCACTGAGGATCCATGAAATTCCTAGGGACTCCAGAACGTTCTGACTAAGTACATGAGTCAGGGAGCCCCAGGGAGCCTAACAACTGGGCTCTCTGAGCCCAGTGAGCTGGTTGGCAGATAGGCACATCCATGTAGATATTGGACCTGACACAGGCCCTTGGCAGTCCAGGGCCTTACTTAGAACACAAAGACATCATGTGAAGTGCACAATAGGGAATAATCACCCCAAGCAGAACTGCACTGAACCAAATACTTTCTAACTGGCCAGGATTCTGGGTTTTCTTTTACTTATATGTGCTTCTTAATGAAACCAAACAGATGCATTCTTCAGTTTAATGAACACTTTTCTGTCTTGAAACTGAAATCTCCCACTGGTCTGGATTTTGCTTGTGAAGCATGGAGTATGCTCCAAATGTATCAGCCTTAGGCATGAAATAAATCAATGCCTGAATTTTAAAATATGGATTTAACCAAGCCAGAAAACGTGTGCAGTACTGTGTAACCTAAACCCAAGCTCTCCTGAGGCTGTTAGAAAATGCAATTCACTGAAAGGACTGTGAGCAGATCCACCTGGGTGACCTCAGGGGAAAACGTCTAATTTAATTGTAAATAATCCCCTAAGAAAGGCTTACTGTAAAGAATCACTCTGATAAAACTTATAGATAAAGGGCTTGTTGGCTCCCATATGTGACATCATTTATGCACTTTTGTGGGTACATTGATTTTTATAAAGAGAAGCAGTTCATCCAACATGCAAATTTTAACCCCTAGTTGTCCTGCCTCTCTCAAGTCTGAGGTGATATATTCATTCTGTCATTTTTCCTACTATTTTTATTAATATACATATGTAATACATAATGTTTACAATGAATTTGGGTATTTTGTGCACATATGTATCATATCAAATTTACAATCCCTTCCCATTTTCTACCCTCCCACCCCCTCCCTATCCCTTCCCCCAACTCCGGCTATCACTTCATGTGGTTCTATAGAATGTCTGTGTCCTGAGTTTTCCAAGTCAGAGAGACTATACAGTACTTAGTATATTAATCTTCTGCACCTATATCATTTCACTTAAGTCACCACTCTAATTCAGCCTCCTATTCCCCAAATGGGTGGTTAGTAGTTAGATGCCTCTTCTCTGAATCCAAACAATCCCTTTATTGGGCTATTTACCAAAATTTTTTTTTCTATATTTTGCTATATCTTTGTTGCTATACTTAAACCTCGCCTTACCCACCAGTTCACATTAGAAAATAACTACAAGCATGTAGTTCAAAAGACTAGTAAATTTGGGAAAGAAGAAAAAAAAGTTAAATTTCAAATGCCTTGGCTGAATACTGAAAGGTACATATTTGTACATTCACAGGGTTATCTTTACATCAATCACTTTCATTAGAATAAATTTTCATCAGTGACCTAGTAAGTGAGTTGCTACAATAAAACAAAGTTAAAACTATATCACTTGCTACATTAAATGAACTTAAATCTATAGCACATAAATATACTTAAATTAACAGATATGAAGGCAAATTTAGTTATTTTAAATTTTAACTTTCATAACTTATTTACTCATATTTCACTGATTACTAACATTCTGCTAGATTTGGTTTATAATTTTATCTGTCTACCCATCCATACATTCGTGCATTTGTATTCTTAAGAGATTTTATGTCAATTCCCCATGTTGCATTATTATTAGAAATTATTCTATTTTGCACACTACTATACTATTACTAATAATGTTGTGGGGAGGTTTCACAGACTTTATAGAATTCAGTCATTTAGTGCTCACTCAAGCCCAGGCTCACAATAGCAGCAATAACTGTTCCTTAACACTTTATGAAAGTTGCAGAAGATTAAAAATAGAAAACAAGGTACACAATAAGAAATTATAGAAGATGGCGGCTGAGTAACAGAGCTGCACAATGTCTTCCATTGGCCTAGTTTAAAAAATTGAGAATTTAGTCATAAAATACCTGTTCAACGTAGCTAGGACAAGGAAGAGCAACCCACCAACTGACTGGAGGCATAGGAAGGTCAGAAATCCTGAAGTCATATCGGAGGTGGAGAAAATCAGCAGCCAACGGTGGCATGGTCCTGAGCTGCTGGCACCCACAGACCACAGACAAAGGAAAGCCTGGAGGCCAGAACTTCAGATTGAGGTAAGCACAAATTCGGGAGAAGTAGGAATCAGCAGCAGCTGGTAGCCCCAGCCTCTGAAAAACAAACCTACAGGTAGTATATACTACAAATGCAATGTGCACTCCCTCTACAAAAGGCATCTGGGAGCCCAGTTCAGAAGCAGTGCTTGGCAGCCATACGAGCAATGACATAAGCAGGAGCCATTAAAAAAAAAAAGCCAAGACTAACCTATTGGAGTAAAAGAAATTTCAGAAGAGCACATCAGGGCTTTTGGGGACACCCTGAAACAGTGCCTAGGAAGACACTGGCATAGAGGCAGTTGCAGAGAGGAGAAAAATGTTGCCGATCTCCTAAATGGATGAATGTAGTGGGTGTACCTCTGAGGGTGGAGTGCCCCGCCCTGGAGGAGGAAGCCAGGACAGGCTGGAGAGCTTTGCTAAGGAGGTCAGAGGTGAACAGGATACCTCAGAGACCATCGGACTGTTAGATCCTCCCTCACTGCCTACTCCTAGCACAGAACCAAGAGGAATTGTGGCTCTCCACCACACACCATCATACTGATCAAAGAAACCTCTCAGCTAAACCTCCATAGCAAAGTCCCTCAACACCAGAAAGGTGAGAAAAAGATAGGTCAACATGGAGATGGCTGAGACCACAAGAACTAATGTCAAGGGCCCTGAAATAGTGGAATTCATAGGGAAGGAAGTCAAAAAAGCAAATAAACAAATCAACCTATTCAAACAAGATATTCTCAAAGAAATGTAAGCATTGATCAGCAGGCTTAAAGAGGATCTTACTAAGCAAATAATGGTCCTAGTGAAGACAAAGATCACTGAGCATACTGAAGCCACAAATAAAAAGTTGGCTAAGGTTAAAAAAAATAAATAAATGCAAGATAGGAAGGAACATTTTAATAAAGAAGTGGAAAATCTCAAAACAAATCTAGATGAAATTGAGGATAATAAAAATATATGTGAGAGCAGGGAAAGATGACTCACATATTGTGAGGACAGAATTTCAGACCTTGCAGACAAAACTGAGAAAACAAATGATATAATTAGGCAAGACTATAAAGTTACACATGGGCCAAGTAGCTCAATACAACAGCTGATGGATGATCCAAAGATAAACCAATCTCAGAATTATGGGTGTATATATGTATATATGGGTGTATGTGTATATTAATAAAAATGATGGGGAAAATGATAATTGAAATTAAGGAAAATCACGATAATGGAACAGAGAGGTGCACTGCATGCAATTTTAGATAGTTGTGAGGGAAGGCCTCTATATTAGTCCGCTTTCTCATCCGTGAAACACAATACCCAACACCCAGAGCTTAGAGGAGGATATGTTTAATCTGACTCACAGTTTCAGGGAAATGGATCCACAGCTGGCTGGCTCCAAGGTAGAAAGAGCATGGTGCAAGTGTGGCAGGGAGCAAAGCTGCTCAGTCTGTGGCGGTCAGGGATCACAGTAGAGGAACACTGCCAGAGAGAAAGGGGACAACAGCCATATACAGGACCTAAGGTCACAACTCCATGACCCACCCAGATACCCACAAGTATGCTCCACCAATCCCAATGAAGGATTCCAAAGCCAATCAAGTACCCAGTCCACCCTAACCACTGAACAGTCTTTTAACTCTGAGTTAAAACAGCGAGGGAGTGTGAGACACACAGCCGATAAAATGTTCTAGGGAGGGAACACCAGCAATGCTTAGACTGGCCAAAAGGCCACTCAGTGTGCTAGAGAACAGAGGAGAGGCCAAAGTGAAGGACAGGGAGGTTGGGAGGCAGGCTCAGGTGACGTAAGGCCGGTAGGAGCTATATACATGTGTCAAACATATGCTGTATCTGTATGATTTTTTTTTTGTTCACATTGTCATTAGGGTTTCCTCAAAACCAGTGCTTAGCCAAGGTTAGTCTACCTTGAACTCCAAAGATCTTGAAGGTCTTCATCTCTTGTTGATTTTTGGCAGGTCTTGGTGGAAAAAGCACAGGACAGAAATCAGGGTCCACTGGCAGCAATCTCAAAGCAGCAAGTCAAGTCCAAGAGTCCACTAGCTCACATTTTTGGCCAGGATTTTCTCACCTTTCAAACCAGCTTCTGAAGCCCTTCTACTGTGAACATTGCAACTTTCGTGAAAACAGGTACTCGATGTCCTTCCGTTGTCTGTACTGTGTCATGAGGTTCTTTGCAGAACATAAGGTGCTGAAGGTTTTCCAAAACCAGGCTTGGAGGCTTAGAAAGCTGGAAAGACTGTCTCAAAAGCAAAAGCAAGGAAAAGGCGAACACAACTGGTGGGAATGTAAGCTAGTATAGCAAGTAGAGAACATGCACGGAGATGCTCAAAAGCTAAAACCACAACTGACATATAACCCAGCCATTTCACTCCGTGCCACATATCCAAAACAGGATGAAATCATTATATCCAAAAAAATATGCTTGCACTCTCATGTTTATTGAAGCCCTATCTACAGAGGTAAAATATGAATAAAAAAGCAGGTCTTTCTAGTGTTGAATGAATAAAGGAAATGTAATCTACATGCACAATGGAATGTTATCCACCACAAAAGTGAATAAAGCCCCCTCATTTACAACAACCCAAATGGAACGAGATGTTGTCAAGTGAGAGAAGTCAGGTATAAGAAAGACAAAACCACAAATTCTCCTCCAACTCCTGAAACTTCTAAGTCAATCCTGTAGGAAAAAAATAACTAGAAGAGTGGACATGAAAGACTGGGGAAAGGCAGCAGGGAAGGAAAGACAGGGAAAACTGTTTAATAAAAGACACTGAAACACAGAGTAGAGGAATTATTTCTGGTGTTTGTTTTGCACAGTAGGGTAATTAGGTTAAAGCAGTCTAAAATATATCTTTCTTTCTTTTCTTTCTGTGCTGACAATGGAACCCACAGCCTTTACACTGAGCTACATTCTCAGACCATTTTTTTTTTTTATTTTTATGTTGAGTCTCATTAAGTCACTATGTTGCCCAGGCGGGATTCCAACCTAAAACCTCCTGCCTCAGCCTCCCAGTGTGCTGGAACTGCAGGCCTGCTATAACACCCGGCTCAGCTTCTATGATGTATATTTTTAAGCTAGAAAAGTATAAAATTCCCAACACATTCAAATAAAATTTGAGGAGACAGAAATGTTTATTATCCTGTTTTGATTACTGCTCAATATGTAAACATATTGAATTTTCATAAGGTACATCAGAAAATTATATAAATATTTTTCAATAAAAAATACATATCCAAAACAACAAAGTACCTTGTCAATGCCACAAATTCACCAGGTCATTTTCTGTTAGTTTGTTTATTTACTAAGTTATTTTGGGTAAACTTTCTGACTCTTTAATCACCTCCTAACATGAGAAATCATTTTTTCCAGTTCACATTATATTCTTTCCTGCTACCCATTTCTAAAACCCATGACATGCATTTCATATTTTTGTTACAGACAAAAACGTTTACCTTTTTTTGCCAATTTTTATGTTAATTGGATTGTGGTGCAGTAACACCACAGAACACAAAGCCTCAAAATGATCTCAGTGGCCTTAAAACTACAAGTATCCTCTGACAGCTCTGCTGTTTGCTGTCAGTTGGAAACAGGCTGCTGTTCTGGGCCATGCTGGCCCAGACTTCTGTGCTCTGGTCTGTGTATTTCCAACGGGGGACACTGGCAGTGCAATACACGTTCTTCTGTCATTGGATCACAGGAGTGAAAGGGAAGCCAGTGGAAAGGTTCAATGTCCCTGGAACTCACATGATAACGCTCTACCAGCCAAAGCATGACAGTCAAGTCAACATAAATAGCGAGTGGTTTCACCTACAGTTAAAGGACTCTGCAAGGTCACATGGCCCTGTTTCAGAGCTCCACAATTGTTCCTATACTCGCTAATTACTTCTCAATCTCTCCTGTTTAACTCCTTCCATGCTGTCCCACCAGCTGGTATGACCAATCTGTGGCCTCAGTTTTTTAATGTTAAAGTTTTAAAATTTTTTAAAGACAGCTTTGATAATTAAAGATGTACTTCATATATACTTTATATGTGGCCCACGATAGTTCTTCACTCAAAAACAAAATAAATGAGCAAAGCCCCAGTAGGCTATGGCTATAACATGTTTCTGCCTTCTTTGCTGTAGAATCTCATTTATTCTCCAAAAGCACCACTCTCAGAAGTCCCCCATCCTAATCTTCCTTTTCGTGAACTTTCATAGTTTTGTGTTTATCATGTCGCACAGTCTGCGCAACCACGGAGGCACCTCCAGTGAGGTCATAAGCTCTTGGGGGGAAAGCATGTTACTTAACATTCACATCTACTACCAACCTTTCCAATATTGCATGCCACCTAAAAATGGAAGAATAAAGAAAAAAGACAAATTGCATGTCACGTATTCAGTGAGAGAATTAACGATGAACCGACATATTAGTAAAGAATGGCCAGTTCTTGTTCTGGAGCACCCCGGACCAGCAGGTTGAGTCATTTCTAGTTAAGAGCAGCACCTTTCTGTCCTCGGGTGTGTCACACAAACTTACTCTCTATGCTGCCATAGGAAAAGCTCCAAAGCAACTTGAAATCTGTGGTTCTGTTAGTTCTAGTATTACTTGAGCAAATATTCATTGAATAAGTGGATTGATCATAAGGTTCCTTCCTGAAATAATGACTTTTGAAATCTTACATTGTGGGGCAAATAGAATAAGTTCAAAACATTCTTACCAGTTAATATGATTCACATCTTGCATGGACTTCGTGATGCAGAAATTAAATAAGCTTCTATGTTCTAAATTATTTTAATACACAGGAAATATAAATTATGAAAATTATATAGAAACATTCTTGAACAATATGCAAAAAGGTAATATCAGCCAATTTTTGGATACACTAATATTCAACCAATATAAATAAGCCAGATAGTAATATACATGTTTGCTTAAGAAAAATTATCCAATGCAGTTCTTCATGTCAGAAGAAAAACTTGTGTCCTTGCACCTAATGAAAGCATGGTAAGTCAAGTGATAACACAGACTAGCTTCCATCCTTTCTTTTTGTGTGTGTGTGGCTTTGACACAGGCTCTTGGTAAGTCACTATGCTGCCCAGACTGGGCTTGGATATGTAATCTTCCTGCATTAGCCTCCCAGAGTGCTAGGATAACAGGCCTGTGTGACTGCATCCATCTATGGATCCATTTTCTCTGAATCTGAGTCTCAAGTGATTGGATTCTCCCTCCCAGAGAGCCAGAAATCGGGAAATATGATGCATCCAGAAAGAATGCGCTGTGCCTCTTGTCTTACATTCAGTCACACAGAGATGACATTTCACCTAACTTTGTCTTTGAGATACTCACGCCAATGCAAACGAGGTGGACAAAAACCTTAGGCATATCCTTTAAAGACTGGCTACAGAGTTCAAGGCCAGATTGGGTTTCATGGTGAGGTTAGAAACAGCCTGCGCTGCAGAGCAAGACCCTGTCTTAAAAATAAATAATAAATAAAATAAGGACTGCTCGGGACTGGGATTGGACATTCGAGAGCTTTATGAATGGACGTTTGTGTGCATTTCATCTGGTCAGTACTCTCCCGTAAATAGTCCTTGAACCAACTGAATTTTAAAATTTTCTACCTAGTCCAATTTTCCATTTGCTTCCACATGCTTTTGTTCTTGTCACTCTTACTTAGTAAAAAGAAATGATTCTTTCTTCATTATTTGATTACATACTCATCCCAAACCTCCTCCTTTGGATTTTATCAGTGTACACAATGTAGAGAGTATTCACAATATATTTTCTGACCAGAGGCAGTTTATTGACAGAAGCGGTGTGTTACAGATCCACAGCCTCACCAGCAATGATTGCTATTTGAGTTCTTGATATATGGTAATCTCTCCGGAGTTAGACGACATCTTAGTGATGTTTTAATTTACATTTCTCTAATGGCTATGAATGTTGAACATCTTTTCGTGTGTTTATTGGCCACTTGAACTTCTTCACCTGAGAACTACCTACTCATTTCTTTTTCCCATTTTCAATAGGGTCTTTGACTTTGACGGGCTTACTATTCTTCAGTTCCCTGTATATTCTGGTTATGAGCTGCCTATCTGAGGTATTGGTGGTGAATATTTTTTCCCAGTCTGTTGTTCTCTTTTTACACTGTTGATAATTTCCTTTGTTATACAGAAGCTTTGTAATTTGACATAATCCCATTTATCAATAATGGGAGCTATTTCTTCTGCTTTTCATATCTTAATAGGAAAGTCTTTGCCTACACCTATTTCTTTTGGATATTTACCTAATTTGTCTCCCAGCAGGTTCAGTGTTTCAGTTTTAATACCTAGGTCTTTGATCCACTTTAATTTGATTTTTGTGCACAGTGTGTGTGTAGATTCATTCTTCTGCATATGGATGTCCAATTTTCCCAGCACCATTTGTTGAAGAGGCTATCCTTTTTCCAGTGTATGCTTTTGGCTTCTTTATTGAAAATTAGGTATTTGAGGGTATCTGAGTTTGTCTCTGCATCCTCAATTGTGTTTCACAGGTCTACCTATCTGTTTTTGTGCTGGTACCATATGGTTTTTACAACCACTGCATTATAGTATAACTTCATCTCTGGAATTATGATGCCTCCTGCCTTAGTATTGTTACTCAAGATTGCTTTGGCTATTCTAGGTCTCCTTTGGTTCCATATGAAGTAAAGGATTATTTTTTTCAAGTTCTATGAAAAAAATTGTTAGTATTTTGATAGGAATTGCATTAAATCTGTGTATCAGTTTTGGCAGTATAGTCATTTTGTCTATATTGATTCTGCCTATCCAAGAACGGGGATGTCTTTTCATTTTCTGATGTCATCTATAACTTCTTTATTCAGTATAATGCAGTTTTTATATATATGGGTCCTTCACTTCCGTGGTTAAGTATGCTCCTAGGTATTTAATTTTTTGCTGGGCTATTGAGAATGGGATTATTCCGAGCTCTTTCTCAGTGAGTTTATTGTTGAGGTAAAGAAAAGCTATTGATTTTTTAGTACTGATTTTGTAGCCTGTGATTTGGTTGAATTTGTTTATTATTTCCAAGAGTTTCATACTGGAGTTTTTGGGGCCTTCTATGTAGATAATCATATCATCTCCAAATAAAAATAGTATGACTTCCTCCTTTCTGATGCATATTTTCTTTATTTCAATTTCTTTCCTGCTTGCTATGGCAAGTGTTTCAAGGATGATGTTGAATAAGCGTGGTAAGAGCATTGTTGTGTTCCTGATTTGAGAGGAAACGCTTTCAATTTTTCTCTATTTATTATGACATTTTCAGTAAGTTTGGCATATGTGGTTTTTATGAGTTTGAGAAATGGCCCTTCTATACCTCTTTTTCTCAGAGTTTTTGTCATGAAAGGGTGTTGAATTATAATAAAGGCTTTTGCTGTATCAATTGAGATGATCATGTGGTTTTTTATTTTGCTTTTATTGATGTGGTTTATTACATTGATTGATTTATGTATGTTGAACTAGCCTTGCATTCCAGGAATAAAGCCTGCTTGATAATGGTGTATGATCATTCTGATTAATTGTTGGATTCTATTTTCCAGAATCTTATTAAGAATTTTTGCATCTATATTCATTAAAGATATTGGTCTATAATTTTCCTTCTTGGTTAAGTCTTTGTGTGGTTTCGGGACTAAGGTTTCGGGACTAGCCTTCAAAAGTGAGTTTGGTAGTACTTTCTCTTTCAACTTCATGGAACAATTTGAGAAGTATTGGAGTTGGTTCTTCCCTGAAATACTAAAAAAAATTCTGCTGTGAATCCATCTGGTCCTGCACTTTTATTTGTAGATAGAGCTTTTATTACTGCTTCAATTTCTCTGTGTGTAATGGAGTTGTTCAAGATTTTTATGCCTTCTTCATTCAATTTTGGTATTTTGTATGTGCCGAGGAAGTCATCCATTTCTTCCCAATTCTCTCACTTGTTGGAATATAGGTGTTCAAAAAAATTTCTTATAATCTAAATTTCTGCAGAGACTGCTATAATTTTACCCTTTTCATTTCTATGTGCACTAATCTGCTTTTTCTTTCCTTCTTTTGGTGAGTTTAGCTAGAGGTTTGTCAATCTTGTTTATTCTTTCAAAGAACCGGCTCTTTGACTCATTATTTGTTTTCATTGTCTTTTTTATTTCAATTTTATTAATTTCAGATCTGATCTTTATAATTTCTTTTCTTCTACTGCTTTATGGCTTAGAATGTTCTTGTTTCTCTAGGGCTTTAAGGTGCATCATTAACATGTTTACTTGTGACTGTTCAGTTCTTTTGATGTGTGCAGTTATGGCTATGAATTTGCCTCTGTGTACCACTTTCATCGCATCCCATAGGTTTTGATATGATGTACTTCCTTCATCATTTAACTCTATAAAATTTTTGATTTCTTCTCTGATTTCTTCTGTGATCCATTGTTTGGTAAGTAGTAAGTTGTTTAGTCTCCATGTATTTGTGTATTTTCTTCTGTTTCTTTTGCTGTTAAGTTCCAGTTTTATTCCAGTATGATCTGAAAGTATACAAGGAATTATATCTACTCATTTGTATTTATTTAAGCATGACATATGACCTAGAACATGGTCTATTTTAGAAAAATTTTCATGTGCTATTGAGAAGAACATGTATTCTGTTGATGTTGGGTGGAAAACTCTGTAAACATCTGTTAAGACCAAGTTTTCTATAGTGTCATTTAACTGTTGTATATCTTTGTGGATTTTCTATCTGGTTGATCTATTTATCTGTGATACTTGAGTATTAAAGTCCCCTACTGTAATTGTATTGAGGTCTATATGTATTTCCTGATCTAATAATTTTTTATTTATAAATGGGTCCTCTAGAGTTGGCAGCATATATATTGATAGTTGTGAATTCTTCCTTTTCTTTTGTTCCCTTAACCAATATACAGTAACCATACACATTGACTTTGTCTCTCCTAATCTGTTTTGTTTTTAAATCTGATGAGTCTGAGATGAATATAGTTTACCCCTGCTTGTTTCCTGGGTCCTATTGCATGAAATACTGAATTCCATCCTTCTATTTTCAATCTATGAGTTTCTTTGTGGGTAAAGTGTGTCTCTTGTAAGCAGATAATTGTGTGTCTTTGTTTTTTGATCCAGTCAGCCAGTCTGTCTTTTAGGTGAATTGAGGCCATTCTCATTCAGAGCAATCATCAAGGTATATTTGGTATGTCCTGTCATTGTCGTAGTTTTTCAGCATTATTTTATTAACTTACTCTTTTGTCAGCCTATTCTCCTCTATCTGTTACCTCTTTTTCTCTAGGGTCATTGGTGTCATTAACCTCTCTTTTGCTAAGTTTCCTTTAAGTATTCTCTGTAATACTGGCTTAGTGGCTGCAATTATTTTTAAGTTTTCTACATCATGGAAACTTTTAATTTCTGCCTCTAATTTAAAAGACAATTTTTGCTAGATTCAGGAGTCTGAGTTTGCACCTATTTTCTCTTAGCACTTGGATGAAAATGCTCTATAATCTCCTGTCTTTTTCGGTCTGTACTGAGAAATCTGCAGTCATCCAGATAAGCTTATCTTTGTAAGCCACCTTGTGTTTTTGTCTTATTGCTTTTAATATTCTTTCTTTGTTTTGGGTCTCTAGTTTTTTAATTATGATGTGTCATGATGAGGTTCTCTTCTGATCAAATTGTTTGTTGTTCTATATGCCTACAGTAGTTCAATGATCATTTCTTTCATTGGGAAATGTTCTTCCCCAATTTCACTGAACATGACCTCTAAGTCTTTCGTTTTGTCCTCAGTTTTCTCCTGCACTCCCACAATTCTGAGGTTGTTTCTCTTTGAGTCATCCATCAGCTGTTGTACCCATTCTCTTTCTTCCTTTATTGATCTGCATTCTTTACTGCCTCTACATTCCAGCTTATCCATTTTATCTTCTAGGTCTGATATTTTAGTCTCAAAATGTTCAGATGGGTTACTTTACTTTTTTCTGTGTGTTTTTTCACATCCTGGAGTCAGCTTTCAATATTTTTATATCTCTGCTGAATTCTTCCCTAATTTCCTTTATTGCCTTCCTTATCTGCTTGTTTGTATCTTCTTTTATTTTCCTCTAATTTCTTGTGAATGTTTGCTGATAGCATAGCTATGTCCTGGTATAGCTCTTTCATTTCCTGTTTCAATTCTAAGAATTTCTGGGCCCAGAAATTATCATCTTTTTTGCTCTTTTCATCTTTGGGTTCTGCTATTTCAATATCCCTCATATTAATTTCTGAGGTGTCAGGTCTTCGTGTAGGTGATTTTTTACCATGTTTCCTCGTGGTTTTGTTACAGTGAGTTGAGGCTCCAATATTATTGATTGGCTTTTTTCTGAGACTCTTGAATTAGACTCTTTCTGTTTTAAGTGTTACCTTGAGAGAGTATTTGCCAATGTAACTTAAATATGAAGATCATTAACAATGTTAGCATCTATAATTTGAGTAAAGGTTTACCCTTACAATATTATCTAATATTAACAACCAATTATCAGAGTCCAGTAACACTGTATATATTCTCCTCACAACAGTAATTGATGCAATATACATTCACTATACATCTAACTGAACCTAGAGTTGACTTATTGAATTGTACTATTGATATTGATATGACACAGACCTTAAAATCATAGTTTTATATTGTTTAACATCTACTCACTAAACTTTTATTCATTTTAGTTACCTGTTAGTTATATATAGTTATACTAACCCAGTATTAATATATATATATATGCATTCCCCACTTAGCATACTAATTACCATCCAAACTGCTCAATATAATTTCTATATACTATTGTGGTGACCTATAAAAGGAATTTGTTCATGGTGCCATTATCTTATTGGTAGAAATACATTACATACACAGAACTTTGTTACTT
This sequence comes from Ctenodactylus gundi, assembly GCA_004027205.1. NCBI lineage: Eukaryota > Metazoa > Chordata > Mammalia > Rodentia > Ctenodactylidae > Ctenodactylus > Ctenodactylus gundi. The sequence goes on from PVKB01000065.1 coordinate 135,416, forward strand.
ATCTGTTTCTAGCCAAATAGTGTACAGTTAGTATGTCTCTACTGGTCTTTCTATATGTATGAGAGTTATTGATACTTATCAGTTCAGATACTAGAGGAGCAGAAGTACAGAGCACGCAGATTAGGATTACGAATTAGTTTTAGGTGGGACTTGAAAAGTAGATAAGTGTTTGTAAGATAGAGAAAAGCCTGGAGATACTCCTACCCCAGCCCAGAGTTGACAAAGAGAGAAAAGCCCTATGAGTAATAGTACTGAGACTTAGGGGAGTGGCAGGGTGGGGGAGAAGTAGAGACAGAAGAAAAACACAAGGAGAAGGGGGAAAAAGAAAAACTAATAAGATAAAGTTGTAGCTAACATCCAGTAATTTGAACCTGATTTTACTGAAGCTCATTACCTCATCTACTTAAACAACCTCCATGTCCAAGATGAATGTGTCCACGCACAGTCCTCAAGGACTCTGACCTCTGGCACTGGAAACAGCCTACCAGAGCTCACTGATACCAACATTCCACAGAAACCAGCCATCTAGAGGCCTCGGTGCAGCCCCACACTGCAGCAAGCCCAGATGTTGGACGCACAAACAGCCTGGAGCTGCTGAGGGTGGGCATGTGGCAGAGCAGTGCAGAGTCCTTTGCTGTGGCACTGCCACCTTCACACCCAGCAGGGCTGTTCTGCTGCAGCTTCTGAAGCACTAAAGCATTGGAAGGAATGATTTCTACTTAATAGTCAGCATGGCCGGTTATGGATGCTGCATGATCAAAAAACACAATATGATAATAACTGGTGGCAAATATCATTTGGCTTATTCACTTGTTAAGGAAATCACCGCTCTTAATAGCACAAAGGGTGTATATAGAAAAGATGTGGTACTATCAGCTCAGAGCCTAATGTTAGAGGTACACAGATATTGTTGACGTACCATCAGAAATGGAAGAACAAAGAGGTGGTGATCTGTACCCTGCTGTTGGTGCCAGAGCTGTGAGGCAATCTTTCTCCTCTACCATCCCTCTGCCTGGGCTCCTGCAAGCTCTGGCCCTCCCAAGGAGTACTGGTTACAGGATTTGGCTTCTAACACCGCGTTGTTGAGCTTGCCTTCTGCTCAGCTCATCCTTAGAATCTCAGAGAGGCCCTAAAGTTTCTCCACATGGCCACTGACCCTATCTGGATGATGTGGCGATCCTAGATAAAGGCTTTGTTATGTTCTTAGTGATTAGCAGCTTCCCATGATCCCCTAAGAAAGGACAGGCTAGTACAGATAGGTAGGACCAGAACAGGGACCTCCAAGGTCCATAAGGAGCTATCAGAGCCCTGGCCTCTCCAAGAAGCAATAAAGGAGGAGTAGCCCAACCAGCCAGCTTATACCACCTACTCTGTTTTCCATAGATGCTCTTAGGTAGTGGGCAGGCTGGAATCATTCTACAACCCCCACCACAGGAGACTACCCAAAACTGCCTGAGCACAAACTGCCCTGCAGGAAGCTGAGCTATCAAAGCTTCATCAAGGGTGCTCGTCCCTCACTCTTATGGTCCCTTCACCCAAGAGCCCACATGACCTCTCCTCTCCTCCTCCAGAGGTTTATTTTCTCATAACCTCTTTGCTTTGACCCTGCAGTGACTCCAACTGATTATTCTTATCAAATCAAGAGCTCTTAAACCTGGACATTCAAAGATCAGGCAATGCCAGCAGTAGCAACATTATGAGTTTTATAAATGTTTTACTTCTTAATTAGCTTTGAATTCAAAAAATTCTAATTTCCCAAGTCACAGACATGTGACAAATGACTTCCACATTCCTTTTGGACAATAAGGAACATTGACACAGGACCAGAGAGCCAAGGTTCCTGGGCAGAGGGCTGGCTCCACAGAAAGCAGGGAATTATAACTGTCCAATTGTCCCAAACACTCAACAGTGTGGCTACTGTTTACCAGAAACTGCGATTTCTTCAAAGATTTAAAATCACAAATTATGGGACAGCCACCTCTGGCATCTCTAAATACACACTTCATCTGACAGAAGAAAAACTATTATTTCTTCTCTGACTGCAGACTCAAACCCAAAATAATACGTGCTTTGTGTGTTCTATCAAATGAGTTACAATATTGCTGTTTGGAAAAATGTGCTCTATGCAATGAGAGACCTAAACTGAACCATACCAAAAATTGGTTAAATTGCATCTCTTATATTTGAAGATGAAATGAGAATACCCCTTTTCATTTTTGTTTTCATATATTTGGTCAAGCATTTTGAGTGAGAATGACTGCTACTACACACAGATTAGATAATTTTGACTCCTGAAGCCTTTAAGTTTCATGTAAGCCTAAATAAATTTCAAGATTAAAATTGAGAAATTTAAACTTTTGTATACATTTGTTTATTAACTTGAAAAATAGTGAATAGGATGATATCATTTGAAAAAAACAAAATTTGTTTTTCTCTTTAAAAGAAGTAAAAATATTTCAGATGCAAACTATCTTAATTTCTGCTCTATGCATGATTAAAACAAAATTAGCCACATCCACGTGCCTTCATAATTTAATATTCTTCTCATATATAAGGAAATATGCTTTATTGTCTTTATATCTGACATTGTTAATACAGGAAATACAGGTGATTTCAATGAAAGAAACAGTATAAACAGTAAGTACTTCTCATTTCTGTACATTTATAATGTACAGTATAATAGCTGGCTGTGGAAAGGATTTATAAATAAACGACTTAAATTTCTTTTCAGTGCAACCTTATTTTTTTAAAGCTCTTAGAAAGTTTAACCACTTGACAAACTGAAATGGAAAATAAGTAACAAGGTGAAAAGTTCTTTCAAGTTACATCACAATAATGTTATATGTGCAAAGGACAGCAACGACCAAATGCAGGAAATTATTTTTTAAAGCATAAAATTGCAAATCTAATTTATTTACACGACACAGAAAAAAATGTGCAAATTGTGTTATAGTAATGTTTCAAGACAAAATACGTCTTTCAGAAGATGTTTTGTTTTGTTTTGTTTTGTTCTTGTTTCTTGTTTTTTTCTAACATGGTCTTGCTCTGTAGTCCAGGCTGGTCTTGAACTCACTATGTAGCCCAGGCTGGCCTCAACCTTAGTGGCAGTCCTCCTGCCTCAGCCTCCTGAGTCCTGGTATAACAGGTGTGCACCACCATGCCTGGCTTATGCAGTACTGAAAATTCAACTCAGGGCCTTGCACTTACTAAGCAATTGCTATTCCTCCAGCCCTGGAAGTTCTAATCATCATTCAAAGAGTGATGTTTCTAAAGATAATTCCCAGTTTTTTTTTAAATAGAAAACAGATGTGGATAATTTTATTACCAATGGTTATGCTAGTAAATGATTAACATGAAGAAGTGCATTGTAATGTACATATATATGTTTATTATAAAATTTAGTGATACCAACATAACAAACATTTTACAAATAAGATTCAATACTCTGTTGTAAATTCAACGTGACCAATTGACCTCCTGGAACACTTCTATCAGCTCTAACTTATATGCTACCAGACCATTTGGCAACTAACCAGTGACTGCAGATTGACTATTGGTTGACATTTCTAATTATGTCAACAAAAAGTACAGGCTGGAACTTCATCTGTTCATCTGCGACACCACTTGAATACATTAAGAGTTACCATTCTGTTGTGGTGGTGGTGGTGACAGTACTAAGGATGGAACCCAGGGCCTTCACACTGAGCTACATTCCCAGCACATTTTTATATTTGATTTCTGAGGCAGGGTCTTGTTAAGTCATTAGGTCACCTGGATTGGGTTTGAACTTATGATCCTCCTGCCTCAGCTTCCTACAGTACAGGGATTATGGACCTGCACCACCAGGCCCAACGCTAGTTCTCTTATACTTAAAGAATGCTTCATTTCCTTGAGCTACTGACAGCGCACTACAATGTACCATGACAGGCACAACATACTTTCAAATTAGTTCCTTTATTAACATTTTCTCTACCACTATTTTCAATTCTAGGAAACAACAAACAACAATACAAAATGAAGCTCTGATATGAATCACTGCCATGTTCCACGCTGTGAATACTCTCATCATGCCCAAGTCTACATTGTCAATGGGATATCACTCAACAAGGCCCCGGAAAGAAACGCACAGGTGTACACCCTTATTGAATACACCCACCTTTAGGTACAAAACATGTCAATGACCTCAAGGGTAGAAACAACAGAATTAGGAAATGAATAAGATATCTTTGTATACAAGGTCTTCTTCTGTAGTCCAATCTGTTCCTGAACTCAATACATAGCAAGGCTGGCCTTGAACTCACAGCAACCCTGCTGCCTCAAATTTCCAAGTGCTGAGAAAATAATTTTTTGAGATAGGATCTTGATCTGTTGTCCAAGCTAGTCCTGATCTCACTATCACTGTCCAATCCATGGTAATCCTCTTTGACTCAGTCTCCTGAGTTCTGGGGTTCCAGGCATGGACCACCATGCCCAGCCATTCTGTGGTGCTATGGGATCAGGTCAAGGCCTACAGCTCCACTAGGCCAGTGCTCTAATGGCTGAGCTATGCCCCTAGCCCAGAAAATAACGAATGTTTAATGTTTATTATTTTTAATACCATCAGAAGAGCTGCAAGAAGAACATGGGAGGCAACCACCCTGCCTGTGTGTGGCTCAGGGGGGCTTTCACTGCCAAGAGGCCTGTCAAGTGAAAAGAGGCAGCAAAGGACCTTCTAGCCACCAGAGAATGGTCAGAAAAGCTCTGAGGTCCAACAAGGCTTTACCTTAGTGAGAAAACCAAGTTCCCAGGAAAGTCCAGGTACGCTGTGAAGTCCAGCTGGTTCAATAAAAGTTACATGAACAAACATTCAAAGGGGAGGATGCAGACAGGGTGAATTTGGGAGCAGGATGAATATGAGAATGCAGCCATGAAGCTTCAGAACCTTGGGTTTGTAGACTCAGAGCAGAGGACACAAGAAAGAACCAGGGACTTCACGGCATTCTAAGCTGAGGTTAGGCGCAGGGACTACATTCTCCAGATGCAGATGCTACTCACCAGAGTACACACAGACAGCCATCCATCATCCGAGGTGGCACCTGTGCTGGGAAGCTTAATACGACGTCTCCCTCTCCTCCACCAAAGTGACTCTGCTAAGGACACCGTCTGGCCATTTTGCCAATGAGGAAGTTGAGCCCACAGGGGCTGACTCACTCAAAGGTTACACATCAATGACTTGCTGGGATCCGATTTGAATCCAGTCATCTGTCTCAAAAACTGTGATACATTAACTGCTTTGTAAAATGTCATTGTTCTCAATTTTCAACAAAGCAGCTCAAAAAATTAAATATTGTCCTGGGAACATAGCCCAGAGGTTAGAGTTCTTGCCCAGCAAATGGAAGGCCCTGAGTTTGATTCTCCAGTGCCACATCAGCTGGGCTTGGTGACTGCAGGCTTGTAATGTCAGAATTTTTGAGGCTGAGACAGGAGGATTACCATGTGTTTGAGGCCAGCCTGTGTTCCATGGTGAATTCAGGACCAGCCTGGACACATGGACTACAGAGTGAGACCCTGCCTCAAGATAAATAAATAATAAAAACAGTCTTTAAACATTCCTGAGGTCAACTTGGAGGAGAATGAGAAGCTAGATTTGATTTGAGAGTTTAAAAGTTAAACCTTTAAAAGTATAAGTAGGGCTGCAAACCAGATATAAGAAAATGAGAGAAACTGATACAAGATAATTTTATCCCTTCATTTCTCCAGATGAATCCTTAACTCCCCAAGCTCATTCACTTATTTTTTGATCATCTTCTGAATTTCCATGCTCATTTCTGCCACCAAACCTTTGACTCATGTCATGGTTTAGATCTAGAGCATCCCCCAAAAGCCTCTTGTTCCTATGGAATCTGTGTACCTTTGGGAGGTGAGGCCTGGCTGGAAAAGGCATATGTTTGGGGCTTGACCTGGAGGGTCATGTGCTGCTTCCACCCCTCCTCCCAGGCTGGTCACAGTACTGCCATGCTTCTGGTAGAACCTCTGCCTCTCAGAGCAACGGCTCTGTCTCTAACTGTTGTTGTGATCCCATCATGTGATTCCACCATTTTCTAGCCATCCCCTGTAAATGGACTGTGACTTCCTAAAACTGTAAGCTAAAATAAGTCTTTCCTCCCTAAAGTTGTGGAGGTTGGGTATTCAGTCACAGGAGTACAAGTAATTAAGTCAAATCATGAGATATTTCTTACCTTGTTTCCCACATCATTCTTCTCAATGTATCCAACTGCCATTGGGCCTTTTGAGTCCTAGAATAAATATCACAAAGCTTTCCTCATCAACTCCTCCTATTATTCTCTTTCATAACTAAATATGCCTCATAATATTTGGCACCACACTGGCTTCTCTTTGGCTCCACAAAACCGTCACCAAGTCAGCACATCCTTTACTTCTAAATTTCCAAGACTCAAAAGGGAGTGAACATTCTATGTCTTCTATTCCTCCACTGTTTCTTAACTCTAAGCCTCTTTTATTTCCAGGAGCCCAATTTTCTTGGCTTCATTCCTGTCCTCACCCCTTGACTCTGCTGCTCACTCTGAGGTTATCAGTCTGAGAAGCCACCTAAGCTCACTTTTAATCCAACCCACCACTACCATTTGTTTCCAGTTCAATCTGTCAGCACTAGGAGGGCACCCACTGCCATCTTTTTCTAGGTCTCTTCCTTGAAAGTTCCTTGCTGGGTGATAATTTCTAAAATGGAATAATCAGGCCAGAGTGGGAAGCAGCTAGATCTGACCACTGCTCATTGGCAAAGGCTAACATTAAAACAAAGAGGGAAACGGAGAGTCCTTCACCTCCCTCTGCATCAGAGAGAGAAGCATCTTGCTGCTGGCTTCCCTTCCACTTGCACCTCCTTTTCCTCTGGGAGCTAGAGCTGCCAGTTCTGGGACTTCATAAGTGGACTCAACCGTCCTAGTACACAGGAGGCTTTGGAATGATGAATCTGGATATCTGGGACAACTTCAGGGCAGTCTCATTGCTCCACCCACTTCCAATTCTTCTGAACACCTGCTACTAACTGAACATGAGAGACACAAAAGGGGCAAGGACTAACCCCCAAGATTAAGGAGTTGGGAGGTAGGTGGAGCAGGCTAAGTATAAATTCAGGGCATGACAAGATGCTGTTGAAATGCATAAACCAACTAGCTCAGTACCTGGGTGAAGACCAGCTTGACAAAACCATGGAATTTGCTAGGGAAAATCACCTGGTGAAAGCATATAAGGAAATGTTCAGAAGAGAAAATGGAATTTCTTGTGAGTGGCAAGGTGTGGTCAATCATAATGAATCATATATTCTCATGTGAAAATAAGCTGGAGATTAGATATAAATGGGCTAAAAATACTATTTACTCCTAGAAATGCTTTGTGTTAATTATAAACTGGAGTTCAAATCACTTACTGAATGGTGAAATGTGAAACTTAGTAAATCAAAGCCTAACGACTATTGTGGGGATCAATAAATATTTGTAATTAGACATATGGCAAATTTTCCTGTTTGTATACAATGTTTATTCTCAGTTTCAAGATTTAAAGAGGTATTGAAACTACAAGTTTGAGTGATTCCTTTGAAAAATAGTATCATAATGTTACAATAGAACTGTTATGGAAAAATATATTAGCAAAGAAAATAGTAAAACAATACTGTATAATGTAAGAATTTATATCAAAAATAAATTTAAAATAATTTAGCCATTTTAAAAATAAATGAATGCACTAAAAATAGTATTTATGGTAAAATTTTGGCTGAGAAGATTGTGTTCAACAATCACATGTTGCCATTTACTGGAAATGTCAAAAGAAACATGCATTTAGACAAGATGGGAAGCAGCTATACTGTTGGTAATTTTAACTAGAGTCCGGAACTGAAAATGGAAATGCTTACAACTGACATACAGAACAATTCAGCATATTGTATTGCCTTATCAAAAATCTTCATGCTCCCACAGGTAAAACATCTTCAATAGGTGAGTGGTGACAGCCAAGAGGCTTCCAAAAATTTCAATCCCTTCCCCTACAAACTGAGAGGACTAGGTGTTTCTTGAAAGCTCCTCAAACCCTCATGAGTTTGAAGACCAGCCACCCCTTTTGGGCAAGGCTGTTATCTCAGAACTATGGGAAGCTGCAACAGGAGGATCCCATGCTAAAGCCTAGCCTGGACAACTTAACAAGACTCTGTCTCCAAACCAAAAGCAAAAATGGACTGAGATGGAGCTCAGTGTGAATGCCCCAGGCTCTGTCTTTAGTATGAAATCAAAACAAAACAACCCACCTCATTGCCCAAAGAAACGAACAAATATTCAACATATCAAATCCAAAAGTGTGTCTGAACTTTGCCTGGGAAGAAGTGAACACTAGAGTACACTCAACCAAGATAGGGCAAAGCAGACAGACAAAAGCAAAAATCACAACAATGTCCAAACAAACCCTGTCCTCTTTTTACCAAACCTCCTTACAAAAACGGCCTTCAGGCTAAGTCACATTAATGCAGAGTTGGTTAGATTCAGAAGAGAGACATCAAGATTTAACTACTGCGAACCCATTCAAGGAATGGGAAGCTGAGGTAGAGTGGTGACTTAAGTGAAATGACTTAGGCGCAGAAGATTAATATGTTAAACACTGTATGGTCTCTCTGACTTGGAAAACCCAGAACACAGACATACTTTGGAACCACATGAATGTGATAGCCAGAGTCGGGGGAAGGGATAGGGAGGGTGTGGGAAGGTAGAAAATGGGAAGGGATTGTAAAGTCGATATGATACATAGATATATGAAACACTCAAATTCATTGTAAATACTATGTATTACATTTGTATATTAATAAAAATAGTGGGGGGGGGGGGAAGTCTGCTGGATAGGGAACCAGGAAATAACCACAACAGAGAACAAGGTGGTATGATTATCCTTAATAGAGAGAACACCAAAAAAAGTAAATAATCAGTTGAATATTTATAGGGTTACAAAATGGCAGGTCTTAAGGCACACATATCAATTATAACCCTAAACGCTCATGGCCTCAACTCACCAATCAAAAGACTTAGATTGGCTAACTGGATTAGGGTTAGGGTTAGGGTTAGAAATGCCTGAGACCCCAGAAATTAATGTCATGGGCCCTGAAATAGTTCAGCACTCAGAGAAGGAAGTCAAAAAGCAAATAAATGTGTCAAACGGTGATTTCAAACAAGATATCCTCAAAGAAATGCAAGTAATGATCAGCAGGCTTAAAGAGGAACTTACTAAACAAATAATGTCCCTAATGGATACAAACCTTACTAAACATATAGAAGCTACAAATAAAAGGTAAGTTGAGGTAAATAAGGAAGTGTGAGATATGCAAAAACATTTTGATAGAGAAGTGGAAATTCTAAAATAAAAATCTAGCTGAAACTCAGGATATTAAAAAAAAAAAAGTCTGAAAGCAGGGAAGTTGATTTGAACATTGCGAGGACAAAATTTCAGACCCTGAACACAAGGCCGAGGAAATAAATGCTATAATTAGGCATGACTCCAAAATTAGAAATGACAAAAATAGCTGGATGCAACAGCTGATTATCAAACAGCTTAATTATCAAAGATAATTAATTTCATAATTATGGTTGTGGGAGAAAAAGCAGAAAAAGAATTCATTCACTAAAATCACACTAAAAAGTTTCTCAAATCTAGGAAAAGAAAGTAATTTTCAGGTATAAGAAGCTTATAGAATACCAAATAACCACAACCAGTAATGAGACTCACCACAACATATCATAATCAAAACCTCAGAAATACAACATAAAGAGTGAATATTAAAAACAGCAAGAACAGGCATTATTCTGCCAAGGCAAATCCATCCGAACTACCACAGATTTCTCTGTGCAAACTTTAAAGGCCAGGAAAGCCTGAAGCAATATCATTCAAGCTTTAAAAGACAACAAGTGTCAAACCACGTTGTTGTATCCAGGAAAATTATCCCTGAAAATTGAATGAGAAGAACTTTTTTATGGCCAGGAATTCTTTAAAAAAATTGTAACCACTAGCCCAGCATTGCAGAAAATACTTGAAAGAATCTTTGAGAGAGATGAGCAGCACTAAAAAAACATGGAGGAAAAAAAAAGCATCTAAAGAGAAAGTGTAACCAAAAAAAAAAAAAATAGATTGGTATTTGAATCATTTGATTAGTATCCTACTAAAATAGTACCAGCTTCCTCATAAAATCTGTGAAACTTGAGGGTGTGAAAGGGCCAGTAAGGGGAAAAGGAAGGATTATGTTGACAAGATATATATATATATATATATATATATATATATATATATATGCTCAAAATACTCCAGCTCAATGTATTGTGTATCATGTATATATTAATAAAAACTGGAAATAAAATTATAAGATAATCATATAATTTGTAAGTAATCACCTTTTGTCATTTGGATCTGGAGTGTCCCCAAAATCCTATGAATACTGTGTACTGTTGGGAAGGAAGTAGGACCTGGCTGGAAGGGGTGGAGGCTTGGGACTTCACTTGGAGGAGCATGTTCTGGTTCCATCCTTCACCCCAGACTTGTTTTTATTTTGCCATGCCATAAAGATCTCTGTCTCCAACTCTGGCTATGCCCAGAACCCTAGCTCCAGCCCTGCCATGTGATTCCACCATTTGCCAGTTGACCACCCAAAGTGAACAAATTGTGGCCTCTGTCGTGGTGTGCATCTGGGTGTCCCCCAAAAGCCTCACGTTCCTATAAATACTGTGTAGGGTTGGGAGGCGGGGCCTGGCTGGAAGGGGCGGGTGCTTGGGGATTGACCTGGAGGGCGCGTGCTGGCCCCGCCCTTCCTCCAAGTCTCTCTCTCTTCCACCATGCTGTGAAGATCTCTGTCGCTGGAGCTCTGGCTCTGGTCCTACTCAGCCCTGCCATGTGCTTCTACCAATTTCCAACCTCCCACTGTGAATGGACTATGACCTTCTGAAACTGTAAGCTACAATAAATCTTTCTTACCTAAAGTTGTGCACATCAGGTATTGAGTCAGAGCATGGAAAAGAAAAGATGGAGGTTGCCGCCTGCTGCGATGTTCCAAGTGCAGGGCCATCCAAGCCCTCTGAAATGCCTATCTTCTCTGTGTGCTGGACCTGCCACCATAGGATTTAACCTTTGTCCTGCTTGGCTTAGGAATTGTTTTGGTCCTATTACCTTTTATCCTCCTATTCTGCCCTTCAGGAATGGAAATGTTTACCCTATTTCATTTTATGTTGGAAGTGTTTAACTCTTTGGCTTTAACCAAAAACCAAAAGAAGCTCAAAGCTAAAAGTTTGTCTTAGATCTCAGAGAAGACCGTAGACCTGGGGTTTCTTTAACAGTGCTGGAATTGTTAAGACTTTGATAACTCTTGGAGAAATACTAAATACATTTGCTTAAAGAAATAAACATGACTCTTTTGGGGGCTGTGATAAAATGTTGTGGTCTGGAGTGTCCCCCAAAAGCCTCATGTTCCTATGGACCCCGTGTAGGGTTGGCACCTGAGGCCTGGCTGGAGAGGTGTAGATACTTAGAATTTGACCTACAGAGGCATGTGCTAGTTCCGCCTTCCCTCCCAATTTCTCCCAGTTCCACCATGCTGTGAGGATCTCTGTTGCCTGGGCAGCTATTGCTCCAGCTGAAGCCCCACTATGTAATTCCACCATTTTCCAGCCACCCACCCATGAACAGACTGTGACCTTCTGAAAGTGTAAGCTAAAATCTTTTCACCCTAAGTTGTAGATGTTGAGTATTGAGTCACAACGACAAAAAAAGTAACCAAAACACTTTATGAACCTGTAAGCTAAGATAAATCTTTCCTCCATAAGTTACCGATATCAGGTGTTCTGCTCCAGAAACAAAAAAGGTAACCAAGACACAACTGGAAAAGCCAATGTCCTGTTTTAAAACCCCACTTGATAAAAGTTTTTCTAATACCTATACCTTATAATTAAATCAGGCATAAATTCACTATTAATTTAAGAAGTAACATATTGTAATTGCTTTTCAAATTGCCATCCACCTGGCTTTCTATCACATATAAAATACCTCTCACTATGACAGATTTAGAAATATTTTCTCTTTTTTCACTTTGACATGACCAGTCCTTCATTCATCATTATATCACTTCTTAGAGAAGCCTGAGGCAATGGAAAAACAGATGATTGATAGACAGACAGATAGGCATAATTGCCATAAGTATGCTTATGATAGTTTGTACACATACATACATACATATATATACATATTTATACACAAATACATGTACATATGTAGAGAGAAAAGCATTCACAGAGTTTCACATAAAAAATAGTATCAGAGTATGATGAGAATTTTTAAAAACCAAAAAGTTGTAAGTGAAGACTCTTTTCTCCTTCCTCTCTTACTTTTTCCTGTTTGTTAGTTTCTGAATCTCTCCCTCCCTCTCTTGACTAGCTCTTTTTCTTTTAGCTACAGCTATGTGATTTTAGGCAAGTAATTTATTATCCTTGAATCTTAGTTTACTCATATTTGAGGGGAAAAGTCAGAAACATGCATTCCTAAACTTTCTAAAAGTTTTACGTCGAAATTTCATATTGCCTGATACAGTAGTAATTACAAGCTAAGGGTTCATTAAACTATGGCTTTAGTTATTAGTCCATTATCAGACTGAAAATGGTATCCTTTAGGAATACAGTTAAAGGAAAACATATTAAGGCAATATATTTATGATGACTTACTCAAAAAATTTGGAGTTGTACATATGGCAGGAACCTTGCATTTCACAGCTGATGGTAGACCACTTCAGACACATTCTGTCAATCAGGGACCCAAAATATACTGGTGCCAGAATCCTTCCTACAACATGCAACAAGAATCCATTAATCACATTCCCCAGTGCCATATAAGGACGAGTCAGCACTCATGACGCTAAGGCAGAAAGATTGCCATAATTTGAGGTCATCCTGGGCTACATGGTGAGTTCAGGACCAGGCAGGACTTGAAGTAAGACCTATCTTAAAATTTAAAAAGGCAGAGCCAAGATAGCAACAGTGAAGGCTTGTTTCATCAGTGAGTCTTTAAGTTTAGGTTAGCAGACAAAGATTTAGTAAAGTCAAAAAAGCACTGCTTAGTCCTGAATCAATCTGTCATACAAATATGAGTTTAAAAACATCTTCTCTCTCTTTAGGCCATGTTGATTGATTATTTTGTCATTCATAAGCTTACTAACGTCTCAGTCACCAGTGGAACCGCAAGATTCAAGATCATCTCTGGTCATCCTGGCTCTGATCTTCCCACAAAGTATTACAGCATTAATCCCACCTGTATCCTACTCCTCATGTCACTCAAAACTCCCATTCTGCCCACAGAATTTCTAGTCTATGACCAGCGGGATCCTTAGAGTCTACACTCCTTGCTGCTCCAAAGCCCAGCTGGCTCCCAAGGATAATCTTCCCTTACAGCGCTTTCAAGCAGTGCCTGCTTTTCTTCACACGTGTGATACAGGCCTCCCCTGTATTCCTCAGGCCTCACAGGACTTCTCTCTCATTCTCCTTCCCTGATTTCTCTTCCTGTGCTTGGTTCCTAAAGTTAAAGCTTTTGGTTCTGAGTCCCAGGATGTTCTACAAGAACCGTGTCTCTAGACAATCTCAACACTACCGTAAATGTTCATACCATCTGGGTATTGCTGATTCCAAAATGTGCATCATTGGCTCCATTATTTTTAATGAATGTCGAATTGTGTATATGAAACTGTCACTAGATATCTAACCTGCCCCTTGGACATACAAAGATTGACCAGGACCCTGATTCTCCTGCTTCTCCATCTCCTCCCACCTACTCTTTCCTAGTTTTTTTCCCATTCTGCTCCACCATCCTCCCAGAAATCAGCCCAAACCTTGGGATCATCATGAAATTCTTTTTTATTCATATGTCACATATATTCTCTCTGCAAACCTTATTGCCCTGCCTGGAGAAAAAAAAAATCAAGAAGAAAGATGAAGAAAGAAAAGAGAAGAGAAGAGAAGAGGAAGAATGAGGAGGAGGAGAAGAGCAGGAAGGGGAAGAGGAGGAAAGGAGGAAGAAGAAGATGATGACGATGATGGCAATGACAATGACTGAGTCTCAGATCAATCCCACATCCCTACAATCAGTATCCTGGGTCAGGCCTTTCTGGACAAGGGGCAGAGCATTTTTGCTGATTTCATTCCTGCTACTTCAAACATCTTTCACACAGAGCTAAAGTGAGCATCTAAGTAGGAAAGCGTGCAGGACAACTCAGTGCCCAAACTCCTGCGGACCTCTCAACACACTCAGCACAGGTGCTGACTGCAATGCCTGTGACCTGCACCACGCCACCTCACTCATGGGCCTTTTCATTCTCTCTTCCTCATCTCTACTGTGATTTTGTACATATCGAGCATGCTCTACCCCAGGGCCTGTGTCTGTGCTACTACCTGGCCCTGATCACTCCTCTCTATCTCTCTGTCAGCATGGCTTGAACCCTCACACATCACCTTTTCATTCAGGCCTCGTATCAAATGACCTGACCGGTAAAACATCTGAAGTAGCACAGGTCTTAGCTACTCTCTTGTTGCTGTGACGCAATACCCAACATCCACAACGTAGGGCAAGAAAGATTTTAGCTCACAGATTCAGAAGGTCACAGCCTATTCAAGGGAGGTGGGCAATGGTGGAAGGACATGGCGGCAGCACAGCTAGAGGATGGCAGTTAACCTCATGGCACACGGGAAGCCATGTCTAGCCGGAAAGGGGGACTAGCATTCCCCACCCCTCCACGTCCGGTCTCAGCATCCTGTCCCTTTGAGATCATTCTCAGTAACAGGCCACATAGCTGTAATCTACAGCACACCCTAATCCACCACACACCGGTAATCTACCGTGCCACACGCCTGCCTTCCACCACACACCTATAAACCAGCCCTCCTGTCCAGGCACCACCTTCTGACAGCACGCAGCATCCACTGGTAATCGACAACGTGCTCATTCATGAGGCTTCTGGGACACATCCAATGCCAAACCAGAGTAGCACGGCCCAGCTGACCCCGTGCCTCTCCCCGTGGTTTTTCTTTAGTGTGTGAGGTTTATCTGATTTTCTATCTACTGCCTGCCTCCTGTTTCTTCTCCTACATCCATCCTCTCCTCCGCCGCCCCAATGGAAGCTAAATAAGGTTGATGCCTTTTAGTCACAGCTGCATCCGCCACCACATGGAACGGTGCCCCACACGCACAGCGAGGAGACGTGTGAATGGCAGTCACCATCCAGCACGGTCTTGCTTTAACAACAGTCTCGTGAAGTAAGCAAGGAAAAGTCCATTAATAGACCGAAGTTCGCAGTTTCTTCTATAGTCAGTTTAATAGAAGTTTTCTTTCAATAAAATCAAATGCTGGTGAAGTTAATAAATGATTTTTATAAGTGGTAACATTGATTTAACCACTTTTTAACAGGATAAAAGATCAGCAGGGATAGAACCGTCTCTTCTATAACTCTTTCGCGAGAATGTAAGAAGCTAAAACCTGCTGCGACTCAAAGTAGAATGACAGATGATGGTTTATGTAAATTAAAGAATCTATATTTTGGGCATAAGGAAAGTTTCTCCTTTTGAGGAGACACTGTATATTAACTGGAAAGGACTGTATAATTAAATAATTTAGTGTACATAATTTAGTAAGATTTGGAGTTAGTAGATTTTTTTAAATATAAACTTTGTTTATAGGTCTACACTCATTTTTTCCATGATTTTATTAATAAACATATGCAACACATATTGTTTACAATGAACTTGAGTACTTCCATTGCTGCCAGCTGCCCCTGAGTGGACTGTGATCTTCTGAAACTGTGATTTAAAATAAACCTTTCCTCCCCTAAATTTGTGGACGTTGGGTATTGAGTCACAGTAATGAAAAAGTAACTAAGACAGGGTCCTTCACCTCCTTAGTTTACTCCCAAATATTTAAATTTTGAAGAGCTACTGAGAATGGGATTATTCTTCTCAGTTCTTTTTCAGTGAGTTCATTATTAGTGTAAAGGAATGCTTTTGGTTTTATTTTAATTTCATAATCTGTAATTCACCTGAATTTGTTTATTAATTCTAAATGGTTCATGGTAGAGTTCTGGGGGGTCTTCTATGTAGAGAATAACATCGTCTGCAAATAAGGATAGTTTTACTTCTTCCTTTCTGAAATACAGTACCTTTATTTCACTGTCTTGCTTGATTGCTCTGGCTAGGGTTTCAAGAGCTATGCTGAATCGGAGTGGTGAAAGTGAAAGCCTTGTCATGTTCCTGATTTAAGGGGAAATTATTTCAATTTCTCCCCATTTATCATGACACTTACTATAGGTGTGGCACATATGGCTTTATCGGTTTGAGGTAAGGTCCTTCTACATCTCTTTTCCTCAGAGCTGTTATTATGAATGTTAGATTTTTGTCAAGGCCTTTTCTGCATCAAGTGGGATGATCATACAATTTTTTCCTTGATTTTATTAATGTGGTACATTACATTAATTATTAATTGATTTATGTATAGTCAACCAATCTTCCATCCCAGGAATAAAACCAATTTGATCATGGTGTATGACCTTTCTAATTACTTGCTGCGTTCTATTTCCCAGTATCTTAATAAGAATTTTTGCATCTATATTCTTTAAGGAGATTTCACTATTGTTTTCTTTCCTGAGTAAGTCTGCCTGTTTTTGGTATCAGCTTAATGCTAACATCTAAAAATAAGTATTGCAATATGCAAGGTATTGAAAACCTTTTCGAAGAGAAAATAATTCAAAGTAATTTTTTAAATGTGTCTACAGGTTATACTGGTGTCCAGAAAATGAAATGTCCTCTTATGGATTGGTACCTGGAAAGGGTTCTGATATGATGTGGCTGATCCAGGGGATCCCAACTGCCTGGGGGGCCAGTTAACTACCAACGAATTACAAGCAGGGTCTGCTAAGTGGCTAAATCAACATGTTTTGCATGATAAACTTCTTACCTCCAACCTACAGAAAGAAAGCCAGCGGTTCCTTCAATCAAGTATCAAATTGATTTTAGGAAAATGAAGAGACCAACCCAGTAGAAAGGGTTTCTCTGTTTTGTTTTGTAAATTTTACTGCTATTTGGACATAAGGAAGAAGCTAAAACCATTCGTAATTCAGTATTTTCCTTCCTACTTTTCTCAGGCATTGGCAGATAAAGTAGTTGTGACAGAGATCAAAAAATCTGGCTAAAATATACACTATCTACTGTGTTTTCAGAAAAAAAAATTGCTAACTGTTGTTCTAACAGATTTTATCTCATTTCAGCAAGTAATTTTGAACCTTTTATGATTCTACATAAAACTTCAAGTATCTTTTATAGGTTAAAAAAAATCTAGTTACTTCACCACTAGACCCAGATAGGAACTTGGGTATTTTTCCTCATCAACCGACAATACACATTAGCCAAATCTTCTCCTAGGACTTTCTTTTTCCCAAGCAAGTGACAGTAAGACCTATCTTATCCTTTATCCATGCCCCATATTTAAAAATGAGTGAAGAATTTTGCCTTTTATGTTTCCAAACATTTGCAGAAGCCACACATAAACAGAGCAACCTAGGAGTAACTTTCTGACAGCCAAATTAAGTTTGCAGTACCTGTCATTCAGTAGAGATGAGTCATACTAGAAGCTCAAGATCTGGAGCTCACGTGTAAGTGCTAGACTAAAGATGTCACTTCTGGGTACTGTCAGTGGAGGGAGGCAGAAAAAAATATTTGAAGATAGAAAACATTTCTTCTTGTAAACCCAGCCCTCCAGGAGGATACTACAAGAGGTTTACAAATACTAACCCAGCCTAGACAAGAGTGACTTAGTGAGACTTTGTCTCAAAATTTAAAATAGTAATAACAATAATAAAACCAAAAAGGGCTAGGAATATATCTCAGTGAGAAAGCCCTGGGTTCAATCTGTAGTGCTACAAAGAAAAGGAGAAAAAAATAGAGAAATTTCTTCAAAAAATGCATGGAAAAATTCAGATAGATAAAAATTCAGAAGTGAAGACAAGGAGAAAAGAGCCTGGGAAGAAACAGTCAGGGAGAAGGAGGGAACCCGAAACAGAATGTGCCCAGAGGTGGAGAGAGCACAAGTAGAAAAACCAAGGGCTGAAGAAAACCAAGAATGACACCTCATGTACTAAATGACAGCTCTGTAATTTGCAAGTCAGATCTTTGAAGGATGAATTGAATGCACTGTGGAATGAATTTGCACTGAACATGGAAATAAGAAGGTTGGTGGCAAGAGGGCGGACGGCCTGTGCCAGCTCCCTTAGAGCATATTACACAGGAAGATCCAAACTCCAGCGACTTTGCGACACTGTGGAAATGAGCTAACCTCCCTAAATCACAGCATCTTCTTCAGGAATAACACAAAAAAATAATTACCTGCACATCTATAATGTTCCAGTCTTTCAGTGAGGTGACATAGTATAAAATAGGGTAATACCTCGCCAATGCGTAGCATCTAATGAATAATTATCCATACTCTTTACAAGTGTTTGGGGAAATCTGCTATAATATATATTATACAACAATAACTAGAGGGAAATCTAGGATCAAGAGAGCTGTCTTTTCTCCTCTTACCTGTTTTGCTGATGTTTATTTTAATGTTTAACAGCTAGAAAGAAAGAAATTCGCCATTCCATAGCTACTTAGCTACTTTTTCATTGCTGTGACTCAATACCTGACACCCACAATCTTAGGAAAAGAAAGGTTTATTTTAGTCCACAGTCTCGAAGGTCACAGTCCATTCAGGGGCGGCCGGCAACAATCGAAGTACATGGCAGAGACAGGTGGAGGCAGCTTCCCCGGCCAAACAGGAAGACAAGCTGAGGCTAGTTGAGACTAGTCCCCGTCCTCCAGGAAGGCAGGTGCAGCTTATGTATCCTTTCAGGTCTCCGCCCAGTAACCAGTCCCTCCTGCATCCCGGTGTGGCCACTACACACCATTAATCCTAACTTAACTGCAACCCACCCCTTCAGACCAGACCCCAATCTAGCAACATCACATGGTTCCATTAAAATACATGAGACTTTTGGGGGACACTCCAGATCCTAACCACAACAAATAGGACAAAAAGTCTGAAAATTAAAAGAGAACTTTATTTCAGAATCATATCTTTAACAAATTTCCTGGGAGCATGCAGAAGAACAGGCCTATAATGCCAACACTCTGGGAGGCTGAGGCAGGAAAACCACAAGTTCAAGTCCAATCCATGTGAGTTAGTAACTTAGTGAAACCACATCTCAAAATCAAAACTAAGGGAAAAAAAGAAGTTAGTGGGGCAGGGGGCTGGAGATATAGCTCCATGTGAAGACTCTGGGTTGGATCTCTAGTACCACACACGCAAACACACACACACACACATGCATGTACGCACATACACGAACACACACAGAAGCTTCCAGTGTGCAAAGAATTTAATTGCTCGAGATACTCAGAGACCACAAGTTGGAGGAGAGAGAGAAGTGAAATATAGCTGGTAGGAGGAGGAAATCAGGGATAAGGAAGGGTAGCCTAGCAGCAGCAGATGCCACCAGGAATCCACGAAATTCCTAGGGACTCCAGAATGTTCTGACTAAGTAAAAGAATCAGGGAGCCCTGGGGAGCCTAACAACTGGGCTCTCTGAGATCAGTGAGCCAGCTGGCAAGTAGGCACATCCACGTAGATATTGGACCTGACACAGGCCCTTGGCAGTCCAGGGCCTTACTTAGAACACAAAGACATCATGTGAAGTGCACAACAGGGAATAATCACCCCAAGCAGAACTGCACTGAACCAAATACTTTCTAACTGGCCAAGATTCTGGGTTTTCTTTTACTCATATGTGCTTCTTAATGAAACCAAACAGATGCATTCTTCAGTTTACTGAACACTTTTCTGTCTTGAAACTGAAATCTCCCACTGGTCTGGATTTTGCTTGTGAAGCAAGAGTATGTTCCAATTGTGTCAGACTTAGGCATGAAAACAACCAATGCCTGGATTTTTAAATATGGATTTAGCCAAACCAGAACCGGCCCACAGCACTGTGTAACCTAAGCCTGAGCTGTCCTGTGTCTGACTGATGAAAACACAATTCACTAAAAGGTCTGTGTGCACATCCGTCAGGGAAAAATGTCTAATTAATTGTAAATAATCCTCTATGAAAGGCTTATTGTAAAGAGCCACTCTAATGAAACTTATAAATGAAAAGTTTGTTAGCTCCCATATGTGACATCATTTATGCACTTTTGTGGGTATGTTGATTTTTCATAGTAGAGAAGCAGTTTCTCCAACTGCAAATTCTAATCCCCACTTGTTTTGCTTATAAGTTTGGAGTGATGTATTCATTCCATCATTGGGTGTCAACTCTAGCCCATGGTCATGACATCGAGAATAACTGTTCCTTGACATGTTATGAAAGTTGCAGATAATAAAAGATAGAAAGAAGGAACAAAATAAGAAAATATAATTGCAATTAGGGAAAATCACGATAATGGGACAGAGCAGTGCACCACATGCAATTTTAGATAGTTGTGAGGGAAGGCCTCTATATTAGTCCGCTTTCTCATCCATGTAGCACAATACCCAACACCCAGAGCTTAGAGGAGGATATGTTTAATCTGACTCACAGTTTCAGGGAAATGGATCCACAGCTGGCTGGCTCCAAGGTAGAAACAGCACGGTGCAAGTGTGGCAGGGGAGCAAAGCTGCTCAATCTGTGGTGTCAGGGATCACAGTAGAGGAACACTGCCAGAGAGAAAGGGGAAGCAGCCACATATAGGACCTAAGGTCACAACTCCATGACCCACCCAGATACCTACAAGTATGCACTATCAATCCCCAGAAAGGATCCCAAAGCCAATCAAATCCCCAGTCTACACTAACCACTAGTGGCCTTCCAACTCTGAATTACAACAGCAAGGGAGTGAGGGATGGACTCACAGCAGATAAAATGTTCTATGGATAGGACACTAGAAGTGCTAAGACTGGCCAAGAGGCTGCTCCGTGTGCTAGAGAACAGACAAGGCCAAAGTAAAGGGCAGGGAGGTTGGAAGACTGACCCCTAAGAGGTAGCAGGTTCAGGTGATATAAGGTCTGATAAGGCCAATAGCAGCTACATACATGTATCAAATATATGCTGTATCTGTATGGGTTACTTGCTCACAATGTCATCGGGGCTTCTCAAAACCAATGCTTAGCCCAGGTTGGTCTACCTTGAATGCCAGAAGTCTTGAAGGTCTTCATATCTTGTTGATTTATGGCAGGTCTCATTGGAAAAGGCACAGGACAGAAATCAAGGCCCATGGGCAGCAATCTCAAAACAGTCAAGACCAAGAATCCACTAGCTCATATCTGTGGCCAGAATCTTCTCACCTTTCAGACAAGGTTCTGAAACCGTTCGAGTGTGAACACCGTAACTTCTGTGCAAGCAGGTGTTCGGTGTCCTTTAGTTGTCTGTACTGTGTCGTGAGGTTCTCTGCAGGGTATGAGGTGCTGAAGGTTTTCCAAAAACAGGCTTGGAGGCTTAGAAAGCTGGAAAGACTTTGTCTCAAAAGCAAAATCAAAAAAAAAGTGTGAAGGTCCTGGGCTCAAATCCTAGCATTTGAAAGAACAGAGATGACCTGAAAGTAGACAGGAGGGATCAATTTGTAAGGCAGAAAGGACTGGGGAAGGGAGAGATAATGACCAAAGTATGTTTCATGCTATACAACCAGGCCAAAGGGAAACCCAATGGTCTGTACAATTAACATTCACTAATAGCTAATCATACATGCTTCCTTTATTTGCCAAAATCATTTTTATTAGTACATATTTGAGATACATAATGAACAATCAGCCTAATAAGCCAGTGTGTACACATATCACATCTTGATCATTTTTACTTCCCTTCCCCGTTCCACCCCTTCTCCTCCAAATCCCTTTCGAGAGTCCAGTGTCCTATGTCCTTCCATTTGTCTTTTATTTTGCTCTTTTACTTTTTTTGATCTGATTTTCTCATATTGGAGAAACCATGAGATATTTTTAACCTTCTGTGTCTAATTCATTGTACTATGCAGAAAGGTCTCAAATTGCACCCATTTTCCTACAAATTACCCAAACTCATCTTTCTTTATGGAAGAGTAGCACTCCATTGTGTAAATATTAATATCCAGAATGTATGAGGGTCTCAAATGCCCAGTATCAAAGCTATATAGTTTAATTTAGAACACACTACAGAACTGAATAGACACATTCAAAAAGACATGCAAATGGCCAAAAGGTACATGAAAAACTGCTCAAGATCACTAGCCATCAGGTAAATGCAAACCAAAAACACAGCAGGATATCAACTCATCTAGAATGACTACCACCAAAAAGACAATGAGGGATTGACATAAATAAAACCTTTTAAAATACGTATGCATGAATATATGGATGGATAGGCAGATAAAATTATAAATCAAATCTAGCAGCATGTTAGTAATCAGTGAAATGTGAGTAAATGAGCTACGAAAGTTAAAAAATTCTGAAATAACTAAATTTGACTTCATATCTGTTACTTTAAGTATACTTATGTGATGTAGATTTAAGTTCATTTAATGTAGCGATGTGATAATAGTTTTAAATTCATTTATTGTAGCAATTCACTTCTTAGGTCTTTGATGTAAGTTTATCTTAAGAAAACTGATTGATGTAAAGATAACCCTGTGAATGTACAAACATGTACCTTCCAGTATTCACCTAAGGCATTTGAAATTTCACTTTTCTTCTTCTTTCTCATATTTACTAGTCCTTTGAATTACATGCTTGTATTTATTTTCTAATGTGGACTAGTGGGTAAGGCCAGGGTTAACAATATCAACAAAGATAATAGCAAAATATAGATTTAAAAAAAGAACTTTTGGCAAATATCCCAATAAAGGGATTGACTGGACTCAGAGAAGAGGCATCAAGATTTGACCCCTGTGGCCCATTCGAGGAATAGGAAGCCGAGCTAAAGAGTGGTGACTTAAGTGAAATGATTTAGATGTAGAAGATTAAATACGTTAAGTACCATATAGCCTCTCTGACTTGGGAAGCCCAGAACACAGACATTCTATAGAACTACATGAAGTGATAGCCAGAGTGGGGGAAAGGGATTGGGAGGGTGTGGGAGGGTCAAAAATGGGAAGAGACTATAAAGCTGATACGATATATATGTGCACAAAATACTGAAGTTCATTGTAGACATTATGTGTTGCATATGTATATTAATAGAAAAATAATTAGAAAAAATAAAAACAGAATGACTATCACCAGGCACAAAAAAGCAAGGAAAGGGCAAACACAATTGGGGGAATGTAAGTTAGTACAAGCAGCAGAAAAAACACATAAAATTCTCAAAAAAACTAAAACCACAATTGCCATATAACACTGTAATTTCACTACATGGCACACATCCAAAAAATGATGAAATCATTATATCCAAAAAATGCTTGCACTCTCATGTTTATTGCAGCACTATTTACAGAGTTAAAACACAGACTAAACCAGCAGGCCTTTCAGTGGATGAATGGATTAAAAAAAATGTGATCTACAAGCAAAGTGGAGTATTATTCACCATAGAAGTGAACAAGCCCTGTCATTTACAGCAACTCAAATGGAACTAAAGGTTGTCAAGTGAAAAAAGCCACATAGAAGAAAGACAAATGCTACATATTTTCCCTCAAGTGCTGAAACTTTTAAGTCAGTCTTGTAGGAAAAAAAAACTAGAATAATAAAAATGAAAGACCGAGAAGGGTAGCACGGAAGGAGAGATGGGGGAAATGTTTAATAAAGGACATCCAACACACAGCGGAAGAATAATTTCTGAGGTTTCCTTTTCACAGTAGAGTAATTACAGGTTAAAACAATCTAGGTGCCTCTCCAACAGCCCCGTTCAGCTTGAAGCAGCTATGGACATGATAATTTTGCCCTTTTGCCAATACTCTGACTTTGCTGGTCTCTCAGAAAAGATATGATAATCAAAGAGTTAAATTCTTAGTGTCTGCACTTCTCAGATGCAGTTGTGCCCAATGTGTACTCAACAATCAAGCACATACTGACTCCTCCGAGGACATATTCATGTAAACTTCAAAAAAGCTAAATGATATTTACCTCCAGCTGCTTTGATTAAAAACCATAAGTAAACAAATTCAAAAACCTAACTCTATATTTAATTTTTATAATTTTATTTACTTAGATAACAGAATCATATTGATCCTAAGGACTTTAATAATGTTATGCTCTTTCATTATTCATGGTTTTGTTACCTCCAGGAAAAGGGCTCCATCACTTAAGATAATTTAAAACTCCAGGTTTTAGATTGTTAAAACCCTAATTTAAAGTTTTACTATATTTGCATGGAAACTAGGTATTTTTTTAAATCTATGGTCTTGGAATAACTCCCATCTTGTTAATTTGTATATAAGATACCCAAATATTTTAAATTAATTCTTTTCAACCAAATTGTACAAAATCTATTAGTCTCCAATGACAATGACATTCAAGGTAAATTAATCAATTTTTTAAATGCTAGTCAAAGGGAATACTTTTAAGTTAGCAGGGACTGCTAACAACATTGAAATAAAAATAAGCCTCAATTATAAAATTGTAAAATCTGTAATTAAGACATTAAGAGCTCATGTTCTTTAAGTAAGCTTTCAAGATATTCTGTAATAAAAATTAGCCAGAATCAACACAGTGTATTATATTCCCAAGACTCCCTTTGGAGTCTCATCTTCCTCTCTACTAAAATTAATAAGATCTGGTTAAAATCACAAGAGAACCTTTGTGTTCACCTCCGTATAATATTACTATAAATACTGTTCTATTTGATTTCTTTCTATAATTTGACTGATTCACTTACCTCCCCAAAACTAGAATCTGGCACAACACCCTGAAATTGAGATAGATGAAACATTATACTTTAAAAATCAATCTTTTTTCTAAAAATAGAGCTGGCCACCCCACATAGTTACAGTCATAAAAAAATAAATAAATAAACTAAATGATAATGAAGTATCCCAGATACTTCAAATATAAGATTTTTTCCCTGAGTAGAAATAGTTGTAAATACAGGTGAAAAACATCAGTCTGGTTAATATGATTATACATGTAGAAATAAATTTGGCTAGGTATGGTTTCTGTTTTAATCATTAACTTCAGATCATTAAACGAGACTGTTCTTAAGCTATTTCAATTTCAGGTGTTATAGTCCTATGATATATCACATGTAAATATCATGTCAGGTACATAGGATGACAAAATAGCATACCTGGCTTATGATAGCAAATAGATTCTATGTAATCCAGGAGCTTCTTCCTTAATGGCTTTGCCAAATTAGATTAATATCTGAGGCCTATAGCAGAGATTTTCCCCACTTCAGGGAAACTCATCTACCTGATGCTTCCAAATACTTTCAAATTGTGCTATGATTTATGATTATCTTCTGTTCTAAAACTATAAATACTGTACGTAACTGCTGCTCATTGGAACATGTTATTTGGAAAATCCTAAATGCATGTTCCTGGGCCTGGTCACTCATATTTGGCTTCAAACCATGTCTTAAGCACTTTAAGATGAAAGTAACTTTTTTTGCATTGACACTTCCTATATCAGTTCTGCGCATTTTTCATGTCTGTTTCCTCAATTGGACAGGTGACCTCTGTGGGCCTTGTCTCACAGAATGAAGTAAGGAGGTACAGAGAGGGTAGCATCGTGCCTGGCACACAAAAAGTGCTCAATATACATGAATTGCTATTTAATGTAGAGTAAGATCACATTTGACTTAGGAAATCGGAGACAATTTCAAGAATTAAGGAGTACTCTTCCGAAATTGAAAAGTAGTATGGACAGACAAAGAAGGCATCTTAGAAGAGAGGATGAGCAAAGTCTGCACTGAAACAAGCAGCTCAGCATTTTCTACCTGTTGACACCTTCAAACAGTACATTGAGGGAAAGCAGAGATGAGCAACAGAAATAAATGTAATAATATACTAATAAATATGGCTTAATCAAATGCATGTCCTTAGAGAATTAAGTAATAAGGGCTGTGTTCAGACTGAGTTTAGTATAAGCAACAGTAAACTCATAGTAGTTTAAACATGTATTGAGATATTTGGGGCCTGAAGATAAGCAATGCAGAGGTTACCAAGAGGTTTAATTAAGCATTTAGAGGAGGATCTTTCCTTCACTCCTCTCCTCAGCACTGGCATATGTGGCCTCACCTATTATGCTTACCACTTCATGGTTACAGATGGCAGCTGCACCCTGACCTCACGCCCACATTCCAGACACCAGGAAGAAGAGAAAAAACAGGCTCTTGCAGTAATTATGTCAGGAAAACAAAGGCTTTCTTCAAATCCCTGTTAACTCATTTGCCAGAATTGTGTCACATGATTTTAAAAAAGTCTGAGAAGACAAATGTCTTTTGGTAGCACACTGTCAAACAGTGTTACAGAAGGAAGAAGGGAATAATCTGACATATGCCCTAAGGAAGGAAATATAGATCTGCAAGAGAACCTGGCAGAGAACAGCTTTGAGAAGCAGCTGCCTTTAGGGGCAGGGGAAAGAAAATGAATCATAGGGAAAAATAAAGGGAAACAGAGATTAAAAAAAAAACAGGAATATAGTTCACAAGTTCCTGATGCTTTGCAATGATTGACAGAATAGACTTGTAAAATAGGCAGAATTAGTACAGGAAGCTCCAGGCTACCAGGGCCCTGGCCCCTCCAGGAAGCAATAAAGAAGCCCAACCAGCCAGTTTACAACACCCACTCGTTTCCACACTGGTGCCCCTAGGTAATCTGCCCACTGGCATCATTCTATAACACCTACCACAGGTGACCGCCGGAAACTGCCGGAGCACATACTGCCCTGCCGGAAGCTGAGCTATGAAAGTTTCATCAAGGGTGCCTGTCCCTCACCTCGACCCTCACTGACATACCGACTATTCAGCATGTTGCATGGCGTTGTCAAAAAGGTTTGTGCTTCCACAATGAAAAACATCTTCATTAGGTGCGAGTGATGGCCAAGAGGCTTCAGGAAATTTGTTTCTTCCCCTACAAACTGAGGAGTGGGCTAGCAAGATATTTCCTGAAAGCTCCTCTACCCTCACGAGTTTAGTAGCAGCTACCCCTTTTGGACGCGGCTGTAATCTCAGAACTATGGAAAGCGGGGGCAGGAGGATCCCAAGCCAGAGCCTAGCCTAGACAACTTAACAAGACCCTGTCTCCAAACCAAAAATAAAAATGGATTGAGGATGTAGCTCAGCGTGAAGGCCGCCGGCTCTATCCCATGCATAAAATCAAAACAGAACAAAAACCACCTCATTTCCCAAAGAAAAAAGCCTTTTTTTTTTTTTTTTTTTTTTTGGTCAAATCCGAAAATGCAGCCGAATAACTTTCCCTGGGGAAAAGTGAACGCCAAGTCCACTCACCCAAGACAGGGCAAAGCATATGGACCAAAGGAACGATTACACCAACGTCCGAAAGGGCGCGCTCCTTTTTTTTTTTTTTTAACTTGTTTTCTCTTTAACAAACTTCCCCACAAAAACCACTTTCAGGCGAACTCACAGTAACGCAGAGCCCTGGGAACGACACTCAACGTGCCAGTCTCGGAAGGCGACCCAGGATTAACTACCGGGCAACCCGTAGGTCACGGCGCAGGAAGTGACGCGCCGTTTCCGGTCCTGCGGTGTAAACTTCCCCGGCAGCTTATCCCATCCTGTCTGTGAACCAGTGGGAACCTCCACACCATGGAGGCAGCCAGCAAGCCTCCGGCTGTGGGGAAGTTCATGGTGGTGGGCGGTGGCATCGCGGGCGTAACGTGCGCGGAGCAGGTAAGCCAGCTTGTGGGAGACTCCTGCCTTTTTTAGACGGGAGACGCGGGAGGCCACTGCTCCTCTTTCTCCCTACCGTTTCTTCTAACCCCGTTGGCCACGCCCCTCCGCCACCAAGCACCTAAATAGATTCTGCGTGGTGACCCCAGATGAAGTCCTGGGTAGCGTGGTTCTTCGTTTTAGGGACAGGAGTTGTACAAGCAGATTATTAGCCGGAAAACCAATGCTCCCCTACCCAGGTTCTGGTCCCAGCAACGCCAGAGCGGACCAGCAGACTTTGGATTTGCATGAAAACTGACCATGTTTGTAAATTGCCTTACAGCTAAGACAGTTTCAGAAGAACTTTAGTTTTGAATTTAGTTTCCAAATAGGTGACATGTGCTTGGTGCACCCTGATTACTTAATAAAGAAACGTTTACATAAATTCCCTCTTCTTTGAACTCCTTAGGTAGAAGAGATTTAATCTCTGGGAATATTTTGTGAAAAGCTAGCGAAAGATTAGGTACAGCTAAAGAATGTTTTTCTCACAATAATGAATAACTGTATCATACATATTCAAATATGTGTGTGTACCCCAGTAAAGACTAGATTATTTTGTTGGTATCAAGCAAACTGAAACTATTGCTGAAGTATAAATAGTAGTGAAAGAAATTCAAATGCTTCATTTTCACTTTTAATCTTCAGATACATATTTCCTTTTTTCAAGTAAACTTATAATCCAGGTACTGTTCTAAGGGCTGAGTAATCATATCAGAGCCAGATATGTTTCTGCCCTACTGAGGAGTCACAGTCTAGTGGAAGAGACATATAAATCAGTTATTTCAACTGTGTATTAGGAGTGCCTGTGGAGTTGGTAAGGAGTGAGTTAAGAGATAAGGTTTCTCAAAGTACATATCCTTTTATCTCAGTATGAGAGGAGGGAAAGTACACCTGGTGGAGAAGAAAAGACACATTCCTAAGGGAAGCAACAATGTTAATCTCCCGTGGAAAAGCAAGCATATTTGGAAGCAGCAAGGCTTGATACACCTGGTGCACCTGATATTGGAGTTGATCTGATATTGGATCAGCCAGTGTTGGCAAAAACCAGATCTTGAGGGTTCTTATAAGTCATGCTAAGATCTGAAACATTTGTAACTAGATGATTTTGAACAGTGGACTAAAGTGAGCAAATGAAACTTTTTGAAAAATAGTATGTGTTGAGGCAGCAAGAACTGGTTAATTCTGCTTTTGAGACCAAAGACAATTTGAAGGTGATTTCAGTAGCATGAAAAAAGCTTTGGAGATGATCTTACAGAGGCAATTAAAGGGAGATAAATTGCAGTGCAAACAAAGGAGAGGAAGGTGAAGAGAGATTACAGAACATTCACTTAAAGTAAGACTAAAAAATCTAAGTTTAAATCTTGTTAAGTGTCCAGAGCATGCTCAGTTTTAGTGGAATGTTAGAATTATTTTATTAAGTTGGTAATGTAGGTTAATACCAAGGGTTTACTTTAATCTCATCCCACTGAAGACAGTTGGAAATATTATTTCAAAAATAAATAGAAATTGATTATTAAGAAAGCAGTTATTTTTGTGACAACTTTGAATTGTTGTACAAAATATTATAGTTTAAATACAGAATACTTCAGGTTTCTTGTTCAGGTGACCTTTGTTAATATTTGGTATAAATTATTCATTACTTATTTTATCACTGTAAGAGTTTAACACACCACTGCTCTATAAATGTGAACAAGATCCTGAATAACAGTAGCCTTTATGTGATAAACAATGAGTTTTTAATTTTCTAGGTTAATAGCATTTAGAATATTGTACTTCCCCCACCCCCACACATGTTTTATAACAATATATAAAGTTATTTATCTTATTTTTCTGTCTTTATAAAAAAACAAGTTGGCTGTTAACTTCCCATCAGAAGATATTCTCCTGGTAACAGCTTCTCCAGTGATTAAAGCAGTTACAAATTTCAAGCAGGTAAGTGTCATTTATAATTTTTTAGTGTTAAATTGAAATGTTTGCAGTAACTTGCATAGTATTTAAGATAAAAGTAGAGTCCAATGACTAAATCACAATATGATTGCTGATAAATGAAATTTTAAAAGCCAGAAGGGTAAGGAAAGAGATAAATGTTTAATTAAACTACAGAAAAGTATTAGTTTTCATTCTATATGCACAGGAGTGGTAAAACTAATACTTGAGTTCAACTCTGAAAATGCAGAGCCTACTTCCTGTTTGCATTGTTTATAATGCTTGTGTGAGCCAGCATTCCATCACTGCAACAAAATCCCTCTGATAAGCAACTTAAAAGAGAAAGTTTATTTTGACTTATGGTTTCAAAGCTTTCCATCCATGGTCAGTTGGCACCGTTGTTTACCCCCTTCAGGAGCACAACCCCATGACCTGACTTCCTGCATCAGGACCCCACTCCTAAAGTCTCCACCACCTCCTAGTAGTACCATACGCTGTGACCAAACTTTTAGCAGATAGGCCTTTCAGGGACATACACAATCCAAACCATAATGATATACTTGGCTAACTTTTTTGTTTGATTAGTATGAAATAGAAATATATAAAAACAAATGGGAGCGTTTAACTAATATTCTTGAAATAAATTTTTTGTTAAAATACCTCTCTGATCTGTATAGGTTTCTAAAATATTGGAGGAATTCGATGTTGAAGAACAATCAAGTACCATGTTAGAAAATCGCTTTCCCAACATTAAGGTTATAGAATCTGCAGTAAAGCAACTGAAGAGTGAAGAACATGTAATATTATTTTTTAAATATTTTCCTATGTTAAATCTTGGGTAAGGGTTTGCCTGCCTTCTTTGAGCCCATCTCTGTCACTACCACCATTTAAATCTCTAAAATGTAAAGTTTGTCAGCATCAGTTTTTACTGTCAGAAAATTTACACTTTGCAGAAGTTTATTGGCATTATATAATTTAGTTTAGCATTTTGTTTTCCATATTTGAAATTCCAATCATGTTTATATAGTATGCGTTGTGTTCTGCGCACTGCATTAGGTGCTGGGATGTAATAGGAACAATACAAGGTATTTGCTCCTACAAGCTGTTAGAGTCATAGGGAGTTTAGATGTGCACACAGTGTAATTATATAGATACGTGAAGAGCACAGTCATGACAGTCTTACCAAACCAGTCAGTTTAGAGGTTTAGGGAGACTCCACAGAGGAAGTGACATATTTGAGCCAGGATTTAAAAGATGATGAATGAAGTGTTGTCCAGAAAGAGCAGATGACATATTCAGAGACCCAAGGAAGAAAAAGTAAGTAAGGAAGAGTGAGGATGTTAAAGGGACTGGGGTGTGGAATGAGTAAAGAAAATTGGCCTACAAGGCTAGAGGAAAAAAGTAAATTACGTTGTGAAGGGCTTTTTATGTCAGACAGTGAAGCTGAGTTTTATATTTTATATTTTTATATTATGTTAGGTCAAAGAACATTTGAGGGCAGGGATGGTCAAATAACTTTCTTTAGTAAGATGTGTCTGACAGCAGTGTCAAGAATGAACTGAGGGGCAGCACACAGCGAGTGGCCAGCAACCAAATTAGAAGGCAGTTGCAGTCCTCCACAGTGACGTAAGGTCTGGAGAAAGACAGGGACAGTGTAGTTGGTAAAATGCCCCAAATTTAAGGAAATTTCTACTGTACCCTCAGCGGGACCCACTGAACCCTTGCAGAATAAGAAGGGAAAGGGTATTGCCAGGTGGCTTACATTTAGCCTCAGAGGAGCTTTAGGTAAGATGGGGAGTGGGGTTTGTAGTTATTTCTAAGGCAACTCAGTATGTGAATTTAATGCAAATAATTTAATAGAAAAAAACTACTGAGTTTTATGAGAAAAAAGTTAAAACCTGAATTCCAAAACCACAGCAAGTTCTTAATACTTTTAGTAGTAATATGTATTCCAGTTTTCAGGTAGCCTCCATGCCAGCTGAGTTCGCAGTGCGAGGCTGGCTGCCAACAGGAGACCTTAGCTGTTAGGCGACCCTAATGAGTAACCATGCCTCCCCGCGCCATCTGAAGCATCCCCCGTGCGGTGCACAGCTGCATCTGTTACCCATTGTCCTGTACATGTTTTGGGGAATTAGAAGTAGTGTTTGACTTTTGTATCTGTTTCCAAAACATTAGCACTAACTAATGAAAAGAGTTGTTGTGTTTGATGTCTATTTTTATAGCAGCTAAATGCAGACTATTTTTAAAGCTTGGTCAGTGCCTATATGTGTAATTTCTGTCAGATAAAATTCTAATCAAATTGTATATAGATTCTTGGCTGTGTTGGATTGCTGGCTTTATGTACTTGTTATACACTGAAGAAATAAATCAGGTAATGAGCATCTCAGTGATTAAAAACGGCTATGTGATATGATAGACCACATTTTATAGCTTAAACGTGTGGCAGAAACACAAACCCTAGACACCTGCAACAGATTTAGACATGTCTTGTGGTAGCACACTCTTACTTTCATCTGATTTCTGAAAGATATTACTTTAGGTACATTTGTATTCCATGTCAAGAAACAAAAACAGTGGATCTCTAATATGTATTTTTAGACTCTGGTGTTACTGAAAATCAACACAATGATTGGAAATCACTGAGTTAGAGAATGTAGTCTCAGCTTAGTTTTGTGAATGCTGTAACTAAATATCGAGTGCCTCCAAGAGGTGACTGTCATGTATTACTTCCAGCTTTTGTCTTAGAGAATTTAGTGTTATTGAACTTTGAATGAAACTACATCCGTGGATCACGATTTCCCCTTGTCCTTTCACTGTTCTGTGTGTTTACAGCGTGTTCTCACCGAAGATGGCAGCTGGTACGGTTATGAGAAGCTCTGCCTGTGTGCTGGAGCTACGCCAAAGTTGATATGTGAAGGGAATCCTTATGTCCTAGGGATCCGGGACACAGACAGTGCCCAGGTAACATCTTTCAGTTTGAGTCATAGGAAGGAAAAGTGAAGATTCCTTACAGTCTTCTGTATCTGAATTAAAGTGTTCCACTTAACCATCTTAGCTCCTAAATTATCAGAACAGAAGGGAAACTTTTGATAACTCATAAGCTGGATGTAGTGAGGCAGGCCTGTAATCCGAGCACTCCAGAGGCTGAGGCAGGAGGATCTCAAGTTCAAGACCAGCCCGGAATACATACTAAGGCCCTATCTCAAAAAAAAATTGTGGTTATATGTTTTATTATTGCCAAGTTGCCATTTGTTTTTAGTTGATAAGTTTTCTAGTGTTTTAATTCAGGCTCATGTGGGTTTTTTTTTTTTTTTTTTTTTTTTTTTTTTTTTTTTTTTTTTTTTTTTTTTTTTTTTTTTTGATCTGTAAGATACTACAGATACAAACAGCCATGTAGAATGTTAAACTTACGTTACATATGCATCCATTATTCCACTTTGGGAATATGTGACTTGCAACTTACACTATGTAGCAACCTTTTCCCACCTCACCCCCCAGTATAAAGCATATATAAAATTTCCTGGCCTTATTCCCCTTGCAAAGAAAATACTCCTGTCTTTGTGATGTAACGCCATGATGGGATCACAGAGCAGATAAGGGTCTGTCAGCAGAAAGATGACCTAGGCTGTAGGGCTTCTAAACTCCAAAGTAATCCTGCCTTATGGTGACAATGACAACTTTTTAAAGAATATATGTGAGACTTTATGACATGCTGGCTATTCTTGACACCTTTATCCCCCTCACATTGCATAGTCCTTATACAAACATTAGGAGACAGAATCGTGTGTTTCCCTTTGGAACCAAGGAACCTGAGGTGTAGGGAGGCTGAACAGCTTGCCTCAGTCATCCCCACTGGAGCTGCCATAGTGGGACCCGGGACCCTGCGCCCTACCCTCCATGCTGCCACGCTGCTCCTCCTAGAAATTGCACTGTTGAAGGAAATGCACCCACCAAGAGGGTAGCCTGGGCTGGGAACGTGGCCAACTAGGGAACACCTTCAGCAGAAATCCTGAAGTGCTGTAGATATAGCCACATGGGAAGCAGGAAGGGGAGGGGAGGCACTGCCATCGAGGCAGCATGGGAACCCGTCCTGTTCACTGGGAAGGTGAGTCCTACAGATCGATGTTCTTCCTTTACAAATGTAGTAAGTGCATTTAAAAATATGATCAGTAGAGCCTCTTGCTTAACTATTTGAAAACACTACCTCATTGTTTTCTTTTATTAATTTAGGAATTTCAGAAACAGCTTACTACAGCTAAAAGAATAATGATCGTAGGGAATGGTGGTATTGCACTTGAGTTAGTGTAAGTATGTTTCTACATATTAAGAATTGGTGTGGTTCGTGTGGTTATGGGTAGACAAGAGTATACTGTATCCTAAAAAATCAAAAGTCGCTGTTTTCAAGGACAAAAATCCACTTTCCAATTTAGCCCTGTGGAACCCATGAGTAGTTACAGAAGTTTCCTCACGAAATATCCAGGAATGCTTTGGATCTCCACCAGCTGCCACTAGGAGTACTGCTTAGTATTATTACATTATTTACATTTGAAACGTCTTTTGTTCAGAGGTGTCAGGATCCTCGCAACACTTCTACAATGCTCTCCTTTTTCTTTGGAGAGTGAAGACTGCCCTCTTGGAGAAAACTTACACTTTATATTCAGCAATCTCTTCTTTGATATGAGGAGGTCTCACACAGTGCTGTTTTCTGAATTTCAGTGCACCGAGTAAGGAGGTCTTTGTGTCTGATGAAAAATGACCCAGACCCTTTCTATACTTGAGTAGCCTCCACAGTCCACTGAGGCTAAGAGGAATTTTCATCAGTATTTCTTTATGTCAGTTCAATATTCTTTACTTATAAGTGCAGGTTAATCCTTTCCTTGCCAAATGTAGTTTTCCCTAATTTCACAAAACTGTAAAAACTCACTACAACCTGTTCTTTTTTTCTTAGAATAGTTTTTAAATGAGAGTACTGTATTTTTTTAACACTTATCCTTAAAATATATTCTTTATATTACTTCTGCTTAAGAAATAATTATTATATAAAGACACAAAGATTTCTACTCACACTTTTGAAATTACTCCAGATAACTTTAAGTTTCCCCTTAGGTATGAAATCAAAGGCTGTGAAGTGATTTGGGCCATCAAAGACACAGCAATTGGGAATACTTTCTTTGATGCAGGAGCAGCAGAATTTTTGACTTGCAAGCTCACTTCTGAAAAACCAGAGGCTAAAATTGCACACAAAAGAACTAGATATACAGTTGAGGGTAAGTTGCTTCTAGCTTATGAATTCTCTTATAAAATTGTCATTTTAACTGAACACAAAGGACAATAGGAAATTTTAGGAAAATATATTTTCCTAAAGATAATAAGATAGAAGAGAAGATAAGAAAATAGATAAGAGATAAGAGAATAGATGTTTATGTCCATAACTCCACATGACGTTTTCAAATTTTCTAATATATACACACATATATAAATAACTTAGTTTTGTCATCCTGTATATTTGCATATCTGAGAACTGTTACTTTCCCTAAAGCTTTTGGAACACAAATCTCTGGCTGCTTATCTTTATATCACTTAAATTCATTTCTCCAGGTACAAAAAAGGAAGGCAGAACCAAAGAAAATGCTGGTAACATAGGCAGTGCCTTGGGACCAGATTGGCACGAAGGTTTGAACCTTAAAGGAGCAAAAGAGGTATGGTTCCCAATAATTACTAAACATACCTGAATAGATGTTAGATTCTTAACAGTTGTTAAAGAGCCATCTAAGAAGCATGCATGCCATCCGCTCTTCTGTGGTGTTTCTCAAAACCATTGCTTTTCAGTTTAAGGTAGATGGGAGAAGGCTGGCTCCCTGGGGAGTCTGAGTTGATGGGGGAAATTATACATAATCATTTCTTTCTGCACTCTCAGATCCAAACACTCACTGTATTTTTAACCCAAGTATTTCAGCAGCTTAGTTTAATAAGTATTGATTATCTACTGCCTACCTGGTATACTACTCAGGTTCTGGGATTCAGCAATAAGTCAGAATAGGCCTTCCCTGAAGAATTTTCTGTAGTGTATCACCATAGTAATTTGTTGTTGTTTTAATGTACCATTAGCAGTGAGGCCTAGGCTGAAGAGCCCCCTCCATCCCACCTTCCTATGCCGCTGCCAAATCCTGGATGTACTGGATGGAGTTCTGCTCACCCTCTTCATGCTCATAGACTCAAAGGCTTATTTTGGAGCATCCAGTGTACTTGTTTTCTAAGAACAGTTTTTGTATATATTTCTACAAATGTATCATAATTATTCATTTTCTTCTTCAGAAACCCAAGTCATTCTTTCTGTTTTGGTGGTTTTGTTTTCAGACAGGGTATCACTTTATAGTCCAGGTTGGTCCTGTACTCACAATGTAGCCCAGGCTGGCCTCAAACTCACGGCAATCTCCCTGCCCCAGCCTCCTGAATGCTAGGATTGCAGACATGTGCCACCACACCCAGCTAATGATTATGTGATGCTAGGGAATGAACCCAAGGCTTTGTATATGCTAAGCAAATAATTTAACCACCATTGAGCCATGACCCCAGCCCATTCTTTCTGGAAACATTATGGCTGACCTTTTTTCTTTTTTTTTCCCAGTTTCATCGTAAGGTTCACATTGAAACTATGTGTGAAGTAAAGAAAATCTACCTCCAAGAAGAATTTAGAATTCTTCAGAAAAATTCCTTGGATTTTCCCAAAGACAAGCGTAATAAGTCAGTTACAACTGATAATGGTAAGTAGCAAAAAAAAGAAAAAAAATAATTATAACCACTTTTCTTTTCTTTTTTCTTTTTTTTTTTCTTTTGAGACAGGGCTTCACTGTATAGCCAGGCTGGTACTGAACTCAGTGGTGTAGGTCAGGCTGACCTTGGACTCAGGACAATCCACCTGCCTCAGCCTCCCAAGTGCTGAGATTATAGGCATGCGCCACCATGCCCAGCTTTATGTGATGCTGAGGAATCAAACTCACGGCCTTGCATTTGCAAGGCAAGTGCTTTAACCACTGCCATTCCTCTAGCCCTATAACCACTTATTTTTATAACAATTTAACCTTACTATATTACTTTTAAAACTTCAGATTCCCATATAAAATTTAAGAGAAGT
This sequence comes from Ctenodactylus gundi, assembly GCA_004027205.1. Taxonomy (NCBI): domain Eukaryota; kingdom Metazoa; phylum Chordata; class Mammalia; order Rodentia; family Ctenodactylidae; genus Ctenodactylus; species Ctenodactylus gundi. Next base: position 172,375 of record PVKB01000065.1, read on the forward strand.
AAAAATAAAGCCAAAATTTTAGAACATTGTCTCTTTACTTCATTACTTACTATGTTTTTCTGATAAATTGTATAGTAACATTTTCTGTGTTCTTTCTTTTTTGTGGCACTGAGGGTGGAGTCCAGGGCCTTCACACTGAGCTACATCTCCAGCCCATTTTTGAGTTCTCACTTTTAGATGTTCTTGTCAAGTTGCCCAGGCTGGGCTTAAACTTGTGATCTTCCTGCGCAGCCTCCCACAGTGCTGGGATTACAGGCCTGTGCCACTGGGCCAGGCTTCTGCAGAGCTATTTCAGATAGGGCTCGGCTCAACCCAGTAAATCAATACCTTGCAGATCAAAACTAAACAAAAACTACACAAAACCAAACCCCTGAAGCTCTCACACATGAAGCAGCTTTCTCTAGGTCACATAGAGTGGAAGTCTGTGTATTAGGAACAGAGTGCACATCTCCTGGGAGAACTGCTCCCATCCTGCCTTCTCCTGTGGATCATCTGAAGTAATACACTCAGCCCACAAGTTCCTGAGAGACAGTCCACGGTTCTCAGGTCTCTGAGTGTCTCCATAGGGAAAGGGAGTGTTAGAGGTGGACTGTGAATGGTGAAGAAAGCTACTCAGACTGAGCAGAAAGCAAGGTGTGAAGAATTAATAGTTTAGACCGTGATTATCCATTGAAGTTTACTTTGTTAAAATGCATATGTCCAAATTTGAAGGAAAACATGTAGAATGAATGTTTTTGTAGTTACACCCAAAATAAGATGATGCTGACTAAATTATTGTTCTAACAGAAACACTTGAGAAAAATTAGGAAGCGTGGTGTTCTCACGTCACCTGCCTTCCTTTCCCTTTTCTTTCTTTGTTTCTATTCATTTAAGTCAGGTAACAAGTGCTGCAGACAACTCCCGGTGATGACATCTGAGGAGAAAATCTTGTTCTTTTACAGAGGCGTGGCCTGTGTATGTGGAGCTCACCAGCGGGAAGCTGTATGGCTGTGACTTCATCGTCAGCGCTACAGGAGTCACACCAAACACAGAACCTTTTCTCCATGGTAACAACGTAAGGTGAAATGTTTTGTCAACTGCAAATATTTTCAAAGTACTAATTCTTTATGAAGATCTTTAATTCTCATGTATGCATAACTATTCAGTTTTAATGTAAAACTAAAGGTAGATGAAATCAGTTTGGTGTATATCACAGTGACCTTTGTTGTTTAGAACGCTTCAGCAGTTAACTGTCCCAGCATAGGCATCATCACAGGATATCATGTACAATTTATGTACTGAAAAGTTGGTTTGGAGACAGACACCCCTATGAATTCTCAAAAGGTAAACATACAAATTCTTGTTTTCTTTTGCCTTCATTTCCCCCTTTTATTGACATGTCTAAGTGCAAAACGTACAATTTACATTGATCTCAAGTATTTTGTGCACATACAAATTGTGACAAAGTTACAAATCCTTCCCTTTTCTCTTCTCCACCCCCCGTTCCCATTATTCCCCACATTACGTTCTATGGAATAACTGTGATCTGGGTTTCTCATATTAGAGAAACCATTCGGTATTTCTCTTTCTGCTTCTGACTTTACTAAGCATGATGGTCTCAGGTTGCCTCCATTTACCTACAAAAGCCTCCAACCTATCCGTCTTTATAGATGAATAGTATTCCATTGTGAGTAATACCACAATTTATGTGTCCAAGGGTCTGTTCGGTATTTTGGTGTCTTCCACATTTTAGCTATTGTTAGTTGTGTTGCTATGAACATGGGTATACCTGTATCTCTGTTATGTGTTGTTTTAACTCTTTTGGGAAAATTCCCAGAAGAGGTATCACTGGATCAAAGGGGATATTTATTTCCATGCTTTTGAAAGACTTCTGTATTACTTTGTATTCCCACAACAAGTGCAGGAGGGTTCCTTTTTCCCACGGCCTGGCCGATACTGATTGCTGTTTGTGTTCTTGATATACACCAATTTCTCTGGAGTTAGGTGTTATCTTAGTGATGTTTTGATTTGCATTTCTCTTATGGCTAAGGATATTGAACCTCTTTTCATATATTTATTGGTCATTTGAATTTCTTCATCTGAGAATTGGGTATTCATTTCTTTTGCCCATTTTTGAATAGCGTTTTTGATTTTGAGGGGCTTACTTTTCTTCAGTTCTCTGTATATTCTGGTTATGAGCTGCCTATCTCAGATATTGGTGATGAATATTACCAGTCTGTTGGTTCTCTTTTTACACTGTTGATAATTTCCTTTGCTGTGCAGAAACTTTTTAATTTGACATAATCCCATTTATCAATAATGGGAGCTATTCTGCTTTTCATGTCTTATTAAGTAAGTCTTTGCCTACATCTGTGCCTTTTAGATATTTGCCTAATTTGTCTTCCTGAAGGTTCAGTGTTTCAGTTTTAATATCTAGGTTTTTGATGCACTTTGATTTGATTTCAGTGCATGGTGACAGGTGTGTGTCTAGATTCATTCTTCTGCATGTGGATATCCAATTTTCCCAGCACCATTTGTTGAAGAGGCTGTCCTTTTTCCAGTGAATGCTTTTGGCTCCTTTATCAAAGATTAGGTAGCTGAGGGTATTTGACTTTATCTCTGCATCCTCAGTTCTGTTCCATCAGTCTATCTTTCTGTTTTTGTGCCAGGACCTTGTTTTTACAACTATTGCTTTATAGTATAACTTGATGTCTGGTATTGTAATGCCTTCTGCTTTAGTCTTGTTACTCAAGATTGCTTTGGCTATTCTAGGTCTGCGTTGGTTCCATATGAATTTAAAGATTATTTTTTCAAGTTCTGTGAAAAAAAATGTTGATATTTTGATAGGAATTGCACTGAATTTGTATATCAGTTTGGGCAGTAGTCATTTTGACTATATTGATTCTGCCTATCCAAGAACAGGGTGTGTCTTTCCATATTCTGAGGTCATCTACAACTCCCTTCTTCAGTGTAACGTCTTTGTATAGGTCCTTTACTTCTTTGGTCAGGTAGACTCCTAGGTATTTAATTTTTTGTGTATTAGGAACAGAGTGCACATCTCCTGTGAGAACTGCTCCCTTCCTACCTTCTCCAGTGGATCATCTGAAGTAATATACTCTGCCCACAAGTTCCTGAGACAGTCCACGGTTCTCAGGTCTCTGAGTGTCTCCATAGGGAAAGGGAGTGTTAGAGGTGGACTGTGAATGGTGAAGAAAGCTACTCAGACTGAGCAGAAAGCAAGGTGTGAAGAATGGACTGTACTACTGAGAATGGGATTATTCTGAGCTCTTTCTCAGTGAGTTCATTGTTGATGTAGAGAAAAGCTATTGATTTTTTAGTATTGATTTTGTAGCCTGTGATTTGGCTGAATTTATTATTTCCAAGAGTTTCATAGTGGAGTTTTTGGGGTTTTCTATGTAGATGATCATATCATCTCATCTTCTGTGTACATAAGGATAGTTTGACTTACTCCCTTCTGATGCAAATTCCCTTTATTTCATTTTATTGCCTGATTGGTTTGACAAGCGTTTTAAGGATGATGTTGAATAAGAATGGTAAGAGTGGACAGCCTTGTCATGTTCCTGATTTGAGAGGAAACACTTTCAATTTTTCTCCATTTACTGTATTTGCAGTAGGTTTGGCATATATGGCCTCTATGAGTTTGAGATAAGGTCCTTCTATACCTATTTTTCTCAGAGTTTTTATCACGAAAGCATGTCAGATTTTATCAAAGGCTTTCTCTGCATCAGTTGAGATGATCATGTGGTCTTTGCTTTTGCTTTTGTTGATGTGGTGTATTACATTGATCGATTCATGTATGTTGAATCAGCCTTGCATCCCAGGAATGAAACCCACTTGATCATGGTGTATGATCTTTCTGATTACTTGTGGATTCTGCTTGCCAGAATCTAAGAATTTTTGCATCTATACTCATTAAGGATATTGATCTACAGTTTTCCTTCCTGGTTAAGTCTTTGTCTGGTTTTGGGACTAAGGTGATGCTAGCCTCAAGAAATGAGTTTAGCAGTAGTATTCTTTCTCTTACAACCTCATGGAACAGTCTAAGAAGAATTGGAGTTAGTTCTTCCCTGAACTACTGAAAAAATTGTGTTCTGAATCCATCTGATCCTGGTCTTTTATTTGTAGGTAAAGCTTTTATTACCGCTTCAGTTTCTGTGTGTATAATGGAGTTTTTCAAGATTTTTATGTCTTCTTCATTCAATTTTGATATTTTGTATGTGTCTAGGAACTCATCCATTTCTTCCCAATTCTCTAACTTGTTAGAATATAGGTGTTCAAAATAATTTCACATAATCTGAATTTCTGCAGTCTGTTGTAATTTGACCCTTTTCATTTCTAAGTGCATTAATCTGCTTTTTCTTCTTTTGGTGAGTTTAGCTAGAGTTTTGTCAATCTTGTTTATTGTTTCAAAGAACCAGCTCTTTGACTCATTAATATTTATTGTCTTTTTAATTTCAATTTCATTAACTTCAGATCTGATCTTTATAATTTCTTCTCTTTTACTGCTTTTTGGGTTAAGTTGTTCTTGTTTCTCTAGGGCCTTAAGGTGCATCATTAACATGTTTGTGACTGTTCTGTTCGTTTGATGTGTGCATTTATGGCTATGATTTTCCTTCTAAATACTGATTTCATTATGTCCCATAGACTCTGATATGATGTACTTCCATCATCATTTAAATGTCTATGAAGTTTTTGATTTCTTCCCTGATTTCTTCTATGATTCAGTGTTTGGTGAACAGTAAGTTGTTAAGTCTCCATGTATTTGTGTATTTTCTTCTGTTTCTTTTGCTGTTAAGTTCCAGTTTTATTCCACTATGGTCTGAAAATATACAAGGAATTATTTCTATTCCTTTGTATTTATTTAAGCATGACTTATGGCCTAGAACATGGTCTGTTTTAGAAAATGTTCCATGTCCTGCTGAGAACATGTATTCTGTTGATGTTGGATGGAAAACTCTGTAAACATCTGTTAGATCCAAGTATTCTATAGTGTGATTTAACTGTTGTATATCTTTGTGGATTTTGTCTGGTTGATCTATCTGTGATAGTGGAGTATTAAAATCCCCTACTATAGTTTTATTGGAGCCTGTATGTCCTTTCAGATCATTTTTGTTTTACATGATTGAATGGTCCAGAGTTGGAAGCACATATATTGATGATTGTGAGTTCTTCCTATTCTATTGTTCCCATAACCACTATATAATGACCATCTTTGTTTCTCCTTATCTGTTTTGTTTTGAAATCTGATGAGTCTGAGACTATTATAGCTACCCCCTGCTTGTTTCCTGAGGCCTCCTACATGAAATAGTGAATTTAGGTCTTTCTGTAGATCTATTACCATGTTTCCTCATGATTCTGTTAGTGAGTTGAGGCTCCGGTATTGTTGATGGGCTGTTTCTTTTCCTGAGATTCCTAAATTAGACTCTTTCTAAGTGTTACTTGGCTGTCTCTAGGCACAGGAGGGATGGGGCACATGAGGGCCCAGTCCCAAGCTCCCAGGTGCAGGCAGGAGTCTGGCAGTGGCTACCTGGCTGTCTCTGGTACACAGGAGGGACGGGATACGTGAAGGCCCAGACCAGGAGCTCCAAGGTCTCTTTTGCCTTTTAACAACTGAAGCTTCCAAAAAATAGAAATGTTATTAGGTGGGCTAGTCATATGGCTATTGGGTATTTTTGATGTTGAAATTCTGAGAATTTCTGAAATTTCTGAGTCCGTTTCAGTAGGAATTTGATCCTTGGAAATTCAGCTTAGGTATGTAGACTTGCGCAGGTGTTTATCAGGTTCTTGGTAGAGATGAAAATACCAAAAAATTTGATCTTTTATATAACAGAAAAGTCTTACCTCATTGTTCTCTACACCTATGCTTATGAGGAGCCCTGTTTAGTTTGACCTAGGAGAAGACGGTGGCCTGAAAGTAGATGACCATATGCACACATCCCTCCCAGATATCTACGCAGCCGGGGACATCTGCACAGCATCCTGGCAGCCCAGCCCTTCCTGGCAGCAGGTAAGTGAGCCATGAATGAGCCGCCATCTATGTGATTCACAGGTTCTCCGTAGAGATTCAATTTGGAAATAGCACATTTGTTACTCAAAATCCAACTTTCTGGTTTTCTAGCTTTTCTTCTTTAAATGGGAAACTATCATAGTTATTTTACAGTATGAAAATCTTTTTTCCTTGTTTGATAAATTACAGTAAATTGTAGACCTCATTTTCTCTTAATCTAAAAAGCATTACAGAAGACTACTCTGGTCTTGACACTTATCTGGGCACGAGAGCTGTCAGTAGGTCTTGTCATGATGATGCATGTATTAATGGTCTATAATGCTGCTTTGTCCAGGTTTGTTGTTTTTGTTGATTTTCTTGTTTTTTGTTATTTTGTTTTTGAGATAGTCTTGCTCTATAATTCAGGCTGGTTAAAATTACAGCACTCAAAGAATGATAATGAAAAATGATGTGTAGTACAGCTTTTTCCCATTTTGTCAGATGCGGCTGTGGACCCAGGCTAGGCAGATGGGATGGTACGCAGCAAGGTGCATGGCTGCGGCCAGTGTGGGAGATGACATTGACATGGATTTCAGCTTTGAACTCTTTGCTCATGTGACAAGATTTTTTAATTATAAGGTAAGATGGCTGAGCAAGTAAATGCCTTTTCTTCTGTTATTCTGGTAATAAGTACATTCATCTAATTTTCTCAAATTAAAATGCACATTACTGACCATTTTTCAAAATGTGAAATCCCCCCTTCCTTTTTTGTGGTACTGGGAATTGAACCCAGGGCCTTTACACAGAACTATAGCATCAGCCTTTTTTTTTTTTTTTAATCTTGCGATGGGTCCCACACTAAGTTACACAAGCTGGACTCAAACTTGCAATCCTCTTGCCTCAGCCTCCTGGAGTATTAGAGTTACAGGCATATACCACCATACCTGCTTATTTTCTGACTTCTTACAAGCCTATACTGGGTATTGCTAGTCTTAATTCTTAATCCTATTCCTATACTATTTTACTGTTAAGGGGGGAAAAAAATCTTTCTCCAGATTTGTTCCCTGTTGGTACATGAGTTTTATTTGAAGTTCAACCTGTCTTTTTTGAGAGACACTAACAGCTGGCATACTCAGGAATGAACAGGTACTTTCCAACATATCTTACCTTATTCCTTCCTCTTTACATTACTTGGAGACAAGTATTTTCCTTCCTGTTCTACAGAAAAGAAAAAGCACATTCACAAGGCTCGCGGAAATTAGATAATCTGTTCATGCAAGATGTAACTCATCTCTGATACAGTTCATATCCTATATATTCATGTATTCACTAGTTTCAATGTAGACTGTATAGTATCATCCCCTTACTTTCAGTTGCAGCTGTGTTGAGAATATTAAGCTTAATATATTCCCTGATATTTTTAATGTTAATGTAGATTATGTAGCAGTGTTATCTGTAGAATAAATGGATGCCATTCAGATGTTTCTTTGGGGCCCTCCTCAGTGACATTTTCAGCTGTAAATTTTGTTCAATAGTTTATCAGCTGGCTATTGAGAATAACGTTTTTTTATCCCTGTACCTAGGTGGTATTGCTGGGAAAGTACAATGCCCAAGGCTTAGGTCCTGACCATGAACTAATGCTGAGATGCACGAAAGGACAGGAGTACGTCAAAGTCGTCATACAGAATGGGCGCATGATGGGGGCTGTCTTGATCGGTGAAACTGACTTAGAGGAAACATTTGAAAATTTAATTTTAAACCAAATGGATCTTTCATCATATGGAGAAGAACTGCTAGATCCAAATATTGATATAGAAGATTATTTTGACTAAAATAAGAATTTTGTCAAGAATCACATAAAGTTCCAATTGAGGAATACAACCAGAAGTCAGTAAAATGAATGACTACACTGATTTAATGATGACTTCATGGAAAATACAGATGCATTGCTTAGCATCATACCTGAGGGCCTGGGTTCTATCCACAGCACCATAAAAAAAAGTAATAGTTACATCCATTGGAAAGATAATGATGTTCACAGGAAAGTACTGAAACAAAAATATTTTAAGGATGAACAAGTTTAAATAATTTAATTATAGGTATGTTAATTTCTAACACAAAATTGATCTATTAGGTAAGAAATCTTAAATTACTCATTTGTTTTATGTGTTAAATATTTCTCTGTGATTTACCACTGAAACATATTTACCTAAGTTGTGATCTCCTAGCAAAAAATATACACTAATAAACCCAGATCCATTCTGTGATTATGAAATATCAAAGTAGTGCTGTGGTTTCAGAAGCTTAATTCTATTTTACTTTATTAAGTAGAGATGCAGCAATCTTATTTAATAGTTTTATTTATGTTGATACTTTATTTGAATTAGACAGCTGTTTTTATCACTAAAATCATGTACATTATTGTACTTAAGATACAGTGTACTTGTGATGAGCCTATGTCAGTATACTACTACTATCAAAGTTCTGTCAAGAGAAATGGACATCAGAATATATAAAGCTTAAGATATTTATATGAAGTTATTCTTATTTACATCTAAAGAATTTTATATAAGAAGATTTATTTTTCTCTTGCTTCATAGTATATGATTCATGATTTCCAATTTTCAAAAGTTCTCAGATTCTCATATCAGATGTAAGTTCTGATGACGTACCTCCCTCTGTATAAACATCAATGAAACTGTTTTACTCATCATTTCAGGCATCATCAATTTTTCTTTTCTTGGCACCTGTGTTCTTGGAACCAGACTGCTGAGGCATGTTTGCAGATTTCTGCAAATTACCTGAATTTTTTCTTTCCCCCTTTTTATCTGCTTGCTCAGAATCACAAGCTTCAGATAATTCAGCCTACCAAAAAAAAAAAAAAAGGCAGCCTGGTAAAAATTCAGCTCTTAGGTTATCTTATGATATTAATAATCTAAGACTCCATCTGCAAATAGCTCTTTAAGTGTGCATCTTCAATTCTCTGGTTTCCATCTCCAAGTTTCTGTTCAAATATCAGCCTATCTTAAATACAAAGGGCTGCCTAAGCAGAAGAACCCTAAAGAACACTGGCAGAGTCCCTACACAAGGAGTATGTGGCATGCTTTTGCAAGCTGAAAACTGTTGGCTTTGTGACAGTGGCTATCAGACTGTTGGCCCAGACCTTCTAACCAGGACTGACCACACCAATGCTATGAGATCAGGATCCTCCCAGGATTCAACTTGCAAATGCAGCCCTCACATACTGAGAGGTTGGAAGCCACCTAGTCTATCTGAGGCTAGTCTAAATAAAATCTTCCACGTAGTATCTCTACTATAAACATAGTCATATGTTCTCTCTTCCAAACTTAGAACCTAAGGAGAAAACCAACATCTACCCTTGTTCAGCTGAGTCTACGATAGAACTACATAAAAGCCTCTCATAGGCTTCAGTATATATTTTTAAATACAAGAATGAAACTCAGTAGCCAGACAGTTACCCTAAAGCAGCTGCGCGTGGGCTTCTTCACTTGCATTGTAATGGGTGCTTCACTGTTCAGAAGATTGGCTTTGGGTCCCACTTTCAAATAAGAAATGGTCGCATAGGCTGTGAAACTGTAGTCTTCTCTGTAGAAGATAAAGGCCAACAATTAGAATACAAACTGAAATTTATAAAAAACCGCAATCTTAACACATTGATTTGAAATAATAAAAATATAATCCTACAAAAGCACAAAGAGAATCTTTATAGAAAGTAGTTTTATGCTTTTATTACAGCAATTAGGGCTTGAGTTGATTAGGTAATCTATATAGTATTTAAATTTTTACACGCAATAACTGCATAGCTGTGTATTCTGTTGCAATTTTTTAAAAGAATCAGCAGGATAAAAGGCAAGGACGAGAAATGGATTCGCACGTACTTAAGATACTGTTGGAGAAGAAGGTGCACAATGATTTTCTCCAGGTCCTCGCGGGGGAGGGCGGGAGCAGCAACCCCAGCCACTCGCAGCTTCGCTGGGCCTTTTCCCATCCAAGCATCCATCAGTTTGAGGGGAGTGAGTTTCTCGTTCAGCCCCTCTGCCTGCTTTAGGATCCTGATCAGATCTCTGCAATATGCTGTCACATTCTTTGTTTCAAAGGCTGCAATGAAAGAGGCCCGGTTTCTGGGATGTGGAAATGAGGCTAAGCATAACTGTCCTGAAGAGCTGAACTGATTTAAAGCTAGTTACCAGTGTGAGTCTCTCTAAAACACTAATTTTATTTTTAGTGTGCCCTGAATTAAGCCTATAGGCTGTTCAGGTCATGGTCTCTATGATGCACTGTGGGATTTATAGTGATAGAGAAAATAGCATGGCTGTGAGATGCTCTAGAGACCAAAACGTGTCTGCCAGGCTAAGAATCAGTCTGTAGGTGTGCCTCCTAGGAGAATTTATTTCCATAAGGTGGGCCTAAGAGGAGAACCTGTTCTTCACACTTACTTGATTTGTTGTGCTTATTCGGCCAAATTGTAAAATCTGGTATGGCTTTCTTCAGAGAACATCCTACGTGAATACCTTACTCTGACATATTACACTATTACTCTGACATATATCAGATTCCTGCTAATTTGGTCAGTATAAGACAATTTCATAAACTGGTAAGTTTCCCTAGCTACAAAGTTAAAAGTTGTAGTGAATTCCACCCTTAAAGGCATCAGAACTCATGAGAAACTGATTGGTCTGGTTGGTTTTTCAGGTACAACACATATAATGTGAGAAAAAGTTAAAATACAGGACCAAGCAAGGCCCAGTGGCACAACCTATAATCCCATCACTCAGGAATACTGAGGCAAGAGGATGGCAAGGTTGAGCCTGGCCTTGGTAGTGTCATGTTTTGGTGACATGTCTCAAAATCACAAAAATGGGCTGGAATATAATTTGGTGAGATACATGGCCCCTAGGCTCTATCCCTAGTACCACAAAACAAAGAAAAAAACCACCAAAACACTGCTACAAGGTAAGATGGGACAACACAGTGAATGTTTTTCTTAACTGCAATAAAAAAAAACATTTTCATGATTATCTCTCATAATTTTCCCTTTCACTCTGAAACACTTCTATTGTTCTTGCCACTTTCTAATGCAAATTCCAAAGCCCCCTTTCCTATCTTTAGTGATGTTGTTGCTCCCCAGATGTCCTGAGTGGTTCCAAAACAGTGACCTTTCATGGTCATTTTGGCTTTGAAAAAGAGCCAGAAGTCATATGGTGCCAGATCTGATGAGTAAGGACGAGGACACATCTTCCCATTTCTATGAGCCTGCCTTCCCAATAGGTAGGCACTCTGCGTTAGCATTCACTACATATTTTGATCACACCTTGTAAAAACCCTCACAAAAGAAGACTTTTAGAACTGCTTCCCAATGTGGCAAGACGACAGGATAAGTGTGTCTGAAACAAGGGAGAGTATTTTAAGAGAATTCATGGAGCAAGTCTTTTACTGTAATAAATCGTTTAAATATTTACCATATATTTTGATCATACCACCTAAGACCTTATGAGTAGTTAACCGTTATCTTTATAATGATTCCCTATGATATTCTATTTTGCCCTAAATTTTCTTCCTCCTCTATGACCATGAATCTTTAGAGATTATCACAATATGAGCCATTTTTTATTCTATTTCTCTTCAGAAGAATTACAACTTTTTCCTTATTCCTTAAAATTTTTACATGTTCTCAATATAGCAATATAAAATGTGAAATTATACCTATGACTTTTATACATCTTTATTTCAAAACTTTGCATTATTTTTGAATTTGGAAAATTCTAGCCACACACCTTATTTAATCTTTTAAATCCATTTTGAGGCTCAGTACTTCCTTTAGTCCTAGTTGTATATAATTATTAACGGTTTAAAAAACAACAGACTTACAAATGTCTTTACAACAGTTATCACACATTTTGTTACACCCTTCTGAGTTCCATACTTCATCAAAATGCTGAGCTATCAATATACGGCGACACCTGCAAATACATTTAGTTATTAAATTATCTGATAAAGCTTTAAGAATCTCTATTCCAGAATACAGTTACATAGCGTATTAGTTTTCTATTACTGCTGTAGAAAACAACAGCTTAAACCAACACAATTTTACTATCTTATTACAAATTAGAAGTTAAACATGCATCTGCATCAACATCAAGGTATTAAGAGCAGGGCTGGGTTTCATCTGGATACTCTAGGAGAGAACACCTGTCCTTGCAGCTGCCCACATTCCTTAACTCTGTCCCTCTTCCTCCATCTTCAGAGCCAATAGCAGTTGTGTTATGGTTTAGATCTAAAATCTCCCATCAAGAGAATGGAAGGATTTGTAATTTTGCCATGACCTGTATATGCACAAAATACTCAAGGGCAATGTAAACTTTATGTACTGCACTTATACATATCTGTAAGATGAAAGGAAAATAAAAATAAAAAATAAAATCTCCCACCGGGGATTTATCAAAACATCTGTATCTGGAAGGGGATGGAATCAGGGGGCACTATATTCATCAGTGGATTCATTCAGAGGGGCAACAATGTGCCGTTAGGAGGTGGGGCCTGGAGAGAGGAACCGGACATTAGAGGCGTGATTTTGAAACCCACAGTCCCTCCCTTCTGTCTCTGCTTCCTGGCCATCTAGTGGTGAACAGTTTTCATCTACCTTGTCTTTCCACACTGGCCTTTCTGCCTTGGAGGTGGCCTACTATGGACTGAAACTGAGACAAAACAAACCTCTCCTTTAAGTTTCAGCATTAGGTATTCTGTCCCAGCAATGGAAAACTGACTAAAACAAATGGGGCAAATTCTTTATATCTCACCAATCTTAACCTCCCTGTCCCCCTTCTAATTTTAAGGACCTCAATAATTATACTGAGCCCACCTACCTAAGCCAATCCACTTTAAAGTCAGCTAATTAACAACTTTAATTCCATCAGCAACTTTGACTTTCCTTTGCCATGTAAGGTAATCCAAAATTTCCAATAATTAGGACACAGATGGAAGTGGGGGGCATTTGCCTCACTACATGATTTTTTGCCACACATTTTTAGTGACCACATAAAATATTTAAATATTTATCTGATTGTGATACTGGAGATTGAACCAGAGCCTTCACACTGTACTACATCCCCAGCCCATTTTTAATTTTTATTTAGAGACAGAGTCTCACTAAGATGTCGAATTAACCAGGTGGGGTTCAAACTTGTTATCCTCCCGCCTCCAAGAGTACTGGAATTACAGGCCTGTGTCCCAGGTCCAGCTTCATTTGATATTAAATATTCTACAACTGTTAAGAGAATATTCTTGACAATTAAAGAGTTCCTTCTACTTGCAACCATCAATATCTGATTCTAAATCCAGAATATGCTTCATGAGAGTCTACTGGACTCTGAAAGAAACTTCTATTTTCTCATTTCTTTAACTCAATTTCTGCAGCATCGACTAGAAAGAAAAGACCATTTTCTATCACTGTCAGGTAACTGCCCCCCCTTTCAACATTTTTAAGCCCTTCTGTGATGAATAGGAAGAATATACAGATGACTAAGATCTAGAGACAATAAGGAAGCTCTTCTAACTAACGTGACCCTAACTAAATTTAAATTTATTCTTTTTTTTTTCATGAGATAGAGTATTGTTCTGTAGTCCAGGCTGGTCCTGAACTCATTATGTAGCCTAGCCTGGCCTTGAACAATCTCCTGCCTCAACCTCCTGGGTGCCGGGATTATAGGCTTGCGCCACCATGCCCAGTTTCTGTGGTGGCGGGAAATCAAACCCAGGGCCCTGCACTATAATAAATGTAACTCCATCCTCATTGATTTCTTGGGTGCACAAGCTGCAAGAATGGAAAGACTGAGTTTGACTCTAAAAATGCCTATCTTATATACATTTTCAAAATTATTACAGCTCAAAGCTGTCCACCAGGGAAGAGAAAACTAGTTTCCACGGACAGTTTCAAAGACAGTCTCTTAGACCAAGCGATCATAGGAAGCTGGGTCTGGGGCACAGGCCCGCACCTGCACCACTCGGAGACACTGAGGCTAAAGGACACCAAGTGTGAACCCAGCTGGGGCAATTTAGTGACTTAATGAGGCCCTGTCCAAAATCAAATATAAAAAATAGGCTCAGGAAGTAGCTCATTGTGAAGGCCCAGAGCTAAACCTCTAGTCCTACAAAAATACATAAATAAATAAAAACCTCAGATCATAGGAGGTTCAAAGCACCAGTTCCTATCCTCAGATGTTACCACCAAGAAATTCAGTAAGTGCTCAACGTATCATACACTTTAATAGCATGCTTGTCTCTGACAAGTTATAAAAAGGAACGTGGCTTACTTGCTTATGTTTTGACAGTATGACACCATGTCATAAAGCTTTTGTTGCCCTACGTTTTCCATGACCACCATTGAGCTGATCCTGAATATATCTCCAAAGCCGTAATACAAAATACAGTCCGCTCGCAGGTCATCTCGACCTGCGGTTTAAGAAATCTTGAGATTGCATGATTCCTTTTAAAAGCTTATGACATGCAAAAATAATACATACGTAAAATTAGCTGGCAAAGTTTCATACTACATCTAGATATTTTAGAGGTGTCAAAGTTAATTTGTAAGAGCTACCATGGAGTCTTTTTAAGAAAATTACAGAAAAGACTTGCCAACAGTTAGCTTTATTCAGTTAAAAAAAATTCCGTAAGTGAACCAGTTATTTAAGTTATAGATTTGAAACTTTTAGTTAAATCTTCAAGGGTCAGCGATGAACATCAGATTATCTTAACATATATAGGAAGCAATACACAACACCAAAAACAAGTAAGCAAAATCCCTCCGTATAAGGATCAATTTGCTAAAGAAATTTTATTGTTTTAATACTACCCAACACAGATTAAGACTATAGAACTGTTAAACATTTATAGCATGCCACTTGTGGACTTAAGTTGCTCATACCTGCACGGCCACTCTCTTGGTAGTAGTTTTCCATGGACTTGCTCATTGAGTGATGAATGACGAACCTCACATCAGGCTTATCAATTCCCATGCCAAAAGCCACAGTTGCCACGACAACCTAAAATGTTTTTAACACTTGGTTAGTTAAAGAAGCCAGCTGTGGATATGTTTAAAAGGAAATAGCCTTCTATCACAGACAGATACATGACCTGAAGTTTATTGGCTGTCCACCGTGTATGAACATTGGTCTTATCTTCTGGTTCCATGTTGGCATGGTAAGCCCCAGCCTGAATTCCCAAATTCTGTAGGCTAACTGTAACCTGCTCAGAGTCCTTCTGAGAAAAACAATATATGATTCCTGCAGTGAGAGATGACCAGGGATTAGAGATAGATGGGCACATTCTGGGAAGACCATTTCCAGCACACACTCTATACACTGACTGATAGATACAGTATGCACAGGGGGGAGAGAAAAGAATCTCAAAACTTCCAAGGCCTACCTAAGCACACACTGATTTTTGGATGCCATTCAAGACGTGATCACCAGCTTGCTCTAGAGTATAAAGAAGCCCTGAGTTCTCATCAGCAATTTCCTCTCTCCAATTTTACCTCCCACTACATAGTTTTTCCCAAACTGATGTCCCATAACTCCATAAGATGTTAACAAGAATGCTGTGGACAAAGAATTTCATGTGCAACAGAGTTTGGGGAATATCCCATTCAACAAAGCTAAACAGGCTTCTCTGGTCTCTGAACAGAGTTGGTCAGGGCTTCCAATGAGCAAAAACAGCCTGCAAATCTCCAGGAGGGATAACTAGCCAGTCTTTCTCAAACTTAATTGATCCTGGAGCTCCTATTACCCCTGGGTAATATTACATTCTCCTGAGAATCTAGAGAATAGTTTGAAATGTTACTTGTTACGATTTCTCATGTATTTGGAATGTGACCTGACCAGGGGTGCTGTGTTCCTCAGCGGATTCATCCATGGATGAGTCCACAGCTCAAATGTGTTGCTGGGTGGGGCCTAGTAGGAGGTGGGTCATTCAGAGTGTGACCGGGAAGGGTGTATTATTGTCCCTAACTCTTCCCACCTGTGTCTGCCTCCTGGCTGCCATGGAGTGAGCAGCTGTCGTCCACTGTGTCCTTTTACTGCATTTCTGCCTCGCAGCCAGCTGACCATGGACTGAACCTAGTGGAAGCTGTAAGCCAAATACCTTACCTTTTAAAATTGGGATTTTCTACCAGCAGAAAGAAAGTGACTAATATAGTTACTTCTACATAAATACTTTCATTCACTGTCACTTGCCAAGTCATTGATCCTAAACCCATGTACAGACCTCAACCCCATCTCTGCTTAACTAATAAGTTCCACTTATTTCTTTAATGTCCTTTCCTCTAAGGTACTAAGGATATGTTATATCCCTTTAGGACAACATCAGCACTTAGCCCCCTTACGGTGGACATAGCAGATTAACTTAATATGCTCCACTGATACTAACACTGTTATCAAACTGATTCTACAGCAATTCAGTTTCAAAAGCAGAAGTAAATCAGGCAGTTCTCTGACTCCTACACCGGGACATAGCAAATGTCACCACGAGTGAATCAACTTCTCCACATCCACAAGTGTCTTCAGTGATAGGTTAATACTTTGGGTGTTAGCATCTATCAGTACAATTATCAGTATCATCAGTTATTCTAGATGAGTCAAACTCAGTCCTAGAGTTGGTTTGCTTTTTCTATTACCTGATTGTCCTTTGTATCTGCCATTAATAAGCTTCACAATATCCTCAATAAAGTCTTCAGTGTTTGAGGGCTTCTGGCGAACCTATAAAAGCAAACTTATTAAAAAGTAAATGAGCAAGCACCATCCAAGTAGCCACAGACTTACAGCTTTAGAACTGTGGCTTTTTAGCCATGAGTTTTTTATGTCTTTTTTTTTTCTTTTCTTTTTTTTATTTTTTTGAGACAGGATCTCTCTGTAGCCCAGGCTGGTCCTGACCTCACTATGGAACCCAAGTTGGCCTTGGACTCACAGCAATCCTCCTGCCTCAGCCTCAAGTGCTGGGATTACAGGTGTGTGCCAGCATGCCTGGCTTACATGGCGCTGGGGAATCAAACTCAGGTACTTAGCACTTGATTTAAGTGCTTTGTAGGCAGACGCCTCATAGGACTGAACTCTTCTGACCCATCCTAGCCACCACCAAGCTTTCTTTTATTCTTATTTTTTTAATTTTCCAAAGATAAGGAAGCATAGAAGCAGTGAATAACTTATACATAGGGGACACGCTTATTTTCTGAGGCAATTTTTATAAAAACATAAGTCTTCGCTAGACCTGGTGGTGCAGGCCTGTAATCTCAACACTGTGACAGGAGGATCCCAAGTTTAAGCCCAAACTGGGAAACCTAGAAATTTTTCAAAATTCTGTCTCAAAAAATCCAAAGTAAAAACTGGTCTGCAGCTCAATGTGAAGGCCTTGGGCTCAACTGCAATTGCTAGTAAAATAGATAAATAAATAAATAAATAAATAAATAAATAAAATAAACAGAAATAGCCATCCAATGAAAACTCAGGAAAAGAAATTAAACCCAATGGTTAAGGTATTTTTTTTCCAACTGTATGTATTAAATAAAAGCTAAGTAAGATGTCCTGCAAATCTTGAAGGGCATATGCCTATTTCTATTATTTAGTAATTGATTTCACTAGTATTTCTGGTATCATTCCATCCTTTCCATTCTTTTATAAGAACATACATAAATTTAACAAAGTATGTGATCTGCTCATATTTTATATGTCTGTATTACTTAACACTTAACCTAATATAAGGCACAAGAGCTATATGAAAAAATCACTAATTAAATCTGTTTACAATTGCCTTCTGTTGTTAAAAAGTTTACATATAGTTTATTGTTACTCGTGTGAATTAACACAGCGAAATAGCTTTACCTCTCCACTGTATTTTCAAAGAACTAGTACAATGACATAAAAGTTACCTGCCTCATAATAAAGATTTGGACGATTAAAAGAAGCTGTAAAAGTAAGACACTTTCCAACACACAAAATTTTCTGAGCATCCTTCAGCACGTGGTTTGTGGCAGTTGCAGTCAGCCCAATGAGCGATGTGTTCGGGAACTGCCGCTTCAAGATACCAAGAGTCTTATAATCTGAAAACAAGATGGACAAAGTGGTCTTCTTTGTATCTTCAAAGGATTAAGGTAAATCACACCTTTAACATTATACAAGATAATACAGCTCCTCCACATTCACATATTCACCTCCATAACTGTCTAGAACTGTAAATTTACAGCTGTAAATTTGCAGTAGCTTCTCATGCTTTTCTTCCCAAGCCTTTCTTGGCCCCAGGTGGACCCAACTCCCTACTGGACTGAGGGAGTACCACGCAGGCCATCATGCTACATGGTGTTCTACACCTGCTGCTCAGTACGGCATGTCCCAAAAGTCTGTTAGTTTTCCTGTGTCGTGACAACCTTTTGGAACACCCTACATCACACTAGATAGTAGAGTCTTCAGAGCACAAAGACAAACTGTGTGGTGAGAAGTAACCTAACAGAGTCTGCCTCTTGTCCCCTTGTAATAAGACAAAGGAAGGTGACCAAGTGGTGCCCGTGAGGAGAACTGTAACGGGGCAGGGACTTTCAGCAGGTTAAACTGAGTAAGAGGGTGGCCTCTCATCCTGAGGGGGTTTTAAGAAAAGGTAATTCACATACCAGGTCTAAAGTCATGTCCCCACTGGCTACAGCAGTGAACTTCATCTACAGCAATCCGGGTGAATCTCTTGGCTTCATAGGCTTTCTCCAGTCTGGACATGAACATTTTGCTTTTGGCAATTTTCTCTGGAGTCACATAAATGAGCTTTAACTGGGAATTCTTATTGACCATTTCATTGTGAACCCATTTCACATGCTCCTGTTAAAAGGCAAAACAGACATAATTAAGAGCTGTGCTAAGCTGGCCAACTGTGACACTGAGTGGAAAATGAGGACATCCATTCACTCAAAAGCAGCAGCCTAGGGCTCTTCTTCAAGCAGATGTTTACTTCATTAAAACCGAAATCATGTTTCTATACTGAATGTCATGGCAGCTGTGCAAACAGCACTCTAGTGACTCACTACAACCGTGGTAGTAAAAGAATAACCTCACTTGCCAAGAAAGAGGACACAAAGATACACCACCAAAAAGGGCTTTCCTGTAAAGGCCTGATTCTCAACTGTATATAATAAATTCTAAACTGTGCACCAACCCCCACAGATAATGATGAATTTTATTAATCTTTATTCTGCAGTCATAATCACTTTGTCTAACTGAAAGCAAACTGCTCTGTATGCTGCTGTTGTTGCTTTTCAGTATTAGGGGCTAACCCCTGGACCTTCACACTGAGCTACATTCCCAGCCACCTTTTTTTTTGTTGTTGTTTTTATTTATAACAGGGTCTCATTAAGTTGCTAAACTGCCCAGGCTGGGCTCAAAGTTATGATTCTCTTGCCTCAGCCTCCAGAGTGCTGGTCTGATAGGAAAGCACCAACACACCTAGGCAGAGTTTACTCTTAATCAATTACTTGAATGATGCTACACAATCTACTTATAAATAACTTCTTTATTTAAATATAAATACCATTATATAAAGTATTATCCATTGAAGATTTTTCTAATATAAAATACATATTCATGTATAATAAAAATAACTTAATAGTTAATTAGTATCTTATTGCCCTATTATTTTACATAACATTGAGTACATTGTTATTTTTTCCTTCTAGCTTAATTAGGACTCAAAAGTATAAAAAAATCCAATGATGAATGTGACAGGGAAAGACTGTCAAAACCACTTTCAGTGTCCCACCAAAGCAGCAGCTTGGTTAATTCCTCCAAACACTCTACAATGCAGATGGTGTTTGGTTGGTTGGGTTTTCTCCCTTCTACGTTTCAGACTTCAGCGATGGGATATGAACTGGTCATTTTCAGCAACTTTCTGCTTTCTATTGTTGTAACTTTCTTCTTCCATGGGAAGGAAGTGCCTACAGGTTCATTCTATTAAATGCTGGAGCAGTTATAAAAGAATGAGACAGGATTTAAGTAGACCAAAACTACAATGAAAGACAAAGGAACCAGGTCTTTCTGAAGATAACTGCTGACTCCAGATCTCAGCAGAGATTACCCAAGCTGAAAATGGGTTATCTGGTTGTAAAAGCAAGCAAGGAGTCAAAAGCTATGGAGCCAAAGAAAAGGATTCCAGAGCCAGCTTCAATGGGTTCTTACTGCCCAAAGTGGGACAATGTCAGCACAGAAAATACTAACTATGGATTAACACACATTAGTATGTTAAAATTCCTAAGTTCATAATGATATCTGGGAGGGAAAAAAAACCTATAGA
This sequence comes from Ctenodactylus gundi, assembly GCA_004027205.1. NCBI lineage: Eukaryota > Metazoa > Chordata > Mammalia > Rodentia > Ctenodactylidae > Ctenodactylus > Ctenodactylus gundi. The sequence continues at coordinate 192,695 of PVKB01000065.1, forward strand.
AGTTATTTACCAGCTTTAGATAAAACAAGGAAATCAAGCTCTTTCCTTCTGAAATCAATTAAAGCATGGGAAAGAGGCATTTCAATCTTATAAAAAGTTAATGAGGAAAAAGTTCTTTACAGAGCAGGTATAGTTAATATATGAACAAGGAGTGGAAAAATTACCACCGTTGTGCATCTTCCTAGTGGACCATGGCTCCAAGGCTGGCAGTACCAGCAGCTGCTAAAACCACCGGATGAAAAGCTGACAACGACAGACCAAGAGGACGTCACCTGAACATCCAGTCAAGCTTTGCACCACAAAAACATAACCAGGTGGCCTGTGCCTCCTCAGTGATACTGCTGTAGAAAGACTGCTTAGTCACTTGGAATCAATCAGTTATTGAGTCCAAATATGATTAAGCTTTTAGATCTTGATTATGAACATCAAAAAGTCGCAAATGGAAAATTCCCGAATATGGAAAGCTACTGGAAAATTAACCTGATTTCTTCAACAATTTACACAGAAAACAAAAACAAAAAGAGGGGGGCTAGAGGAATGGCACAGTGGTTAAAGCATTTGCCTTGCAAGCCCAAGGCCCTGGGTTAGATTCCCCAGCACCACATAAACCCAGTGTGGAGGCACACGCCAGTAATCCCAGCACTTGGGAGGCTGAGGCAGGACTGCCACTGAGTCCAAGGCCAGCCTGGGCTACAGAGCAAGACGCTGTCTCAAAAAAAATAAATAAATAAAAATAAAAATAAAAACAGATAAGAGGAATCCATAGATCTATCATTAACCACACAAACTACAAAGCAGAAATATTAACTGGACCTTGACTTTACAAATAAATAAATAACAAGAGAGAGAAAACCAAATATTTTTCAATGATGATTTCAAGGCACTCATCAAGTTTTTTCCAATGTAACAATGACAGCATTGGACTTACCTATTTTAAGTTGAAAGATACAATTTACAACTAAATTGTAATGACAATTAAAATATGGGAGTAGGATTTAATTAACTGTAATTGAATTCATGATTAAAATATGAGGCATGGGATTTGTTTCAGATAAATAAATCAAGGGTAGTAGGGACACAGTTGAAAAACTGTTAAATGTTTATGGTAGTGATAACACTACAGTGTTTATATTATTCTATTTTTATATACTGGGGAAGGTTTCAGTCATACACTTTTTATAAAAGAATAGCTATGGGGTTGAAGGTATAGGTCGGTGTTTAAAGTACAAGGCCCTGGGTTCAATTTCCCAGCACTACATAAATTGAGCATGGTGGTGCATGTTTATAATCCCCACCTGTAATCCCAGCAAGCAGGAGGCTGAAGCAGGAAGACTGCCATGAGTTTGCGGCTATTTTCTACATAGTGACCAGCCATAGTGTGTTTAGGACCAAACAACCAAACAAACAAACAAAAAAAACCTAAAAAGCTATTAAATGGAGTCTAAAACAACCATGCCTTAAGCATATAGTCAGTTTCGTATGTTGTTTTTTTTTTAATCTGTTTAGCAAAGAAAACTACATAGGGAATGTAACATTTTACCAACAGGGTAAGATGGCCACTCTCAAAAGAAATTCCCCACAAGTATGTCTTAGTAATTAATTTTTTTGATACTAGATTACATAATAGAAATTCTTGCTTATTATTTTTAATACAAAACATGCAGGTAAATGTTTCCTCTGAAATGCCAGAAAAAGATTGTGTCAGGAAAAAAAAGGTAGAGTGCTTCGCAATAAATATGAGGTTTTGTGGGCTTGAAGGTCTCCATTCATATTCAACTTTGCCATTACAGTGTGAAAGCAGCCAAAGACTGCATGTAAACAGATGTGTTCCAATAAAACTTTATTGATGGACACTCAAACTTGAATTTCATGTTTCACAAAAATCTTGCTCTGCTTTTAATCTTGTTTTCATCCATATAAACTATAAAAAAAAAAATTCTTAGCTCATGGGCCACACCAAAATAGGCAGTATGATAAAACTAGCACATAGCCAGGAATTATAACTCCTGGTAAACAGTTAACAGTTTACAATTTTGTAGACAACTAAACTGTAGATATGACTTCTATTTCAGTGAAGGTTTAAATAAAAAGTCACAGAATTCCTACCTTAGAACTAGAAGCATTTAACATGGTCGCTGAAATTCCCAACTCTTTTAAAACCATTAATTGGTCTTCCATAAGAGAGACCAGTGGGCAAATCACAAGTGTAAAACCTGAAAAAGAAAAGTAGAAACTACTTTGAACTGCCCATTATCACCAGAATGAGCTGTAACCATTCACCGGCTTTACTGTAACTTGTGGGAAGTACCCATCAATTTGGATAATTTTCAAAAAGTCTTAGCAACCCATTTCTCATTTCTCTTAGGAAGAGACACAGATACGAACAAATGACAAATCAGGTTGAGTATAAGTCAAGTAAGCAAATACAAGGCCAAACAGAAATTTCTATCCTTGCTCATTTTCTATTGGAAATAAAGATTAATTTTAACAAATTGAATGTTTAATTTCCCAATATTTGTAAAAATCAGCATTGGTAATCTCAGTAAATTAGTATAAATCAGGTGAAATACTAACAAGAATATGAGGGAAAAATTACTCCAAAGCTTTCCAAAAGAAAACAGCAGATTGTATCATTAACGGTGTTAGCTAAATGAGTTATTTTTCTACTTTTTGCACCATTCTAGTTTTGTCTGAATAGAAAGCAATGAACAGTGTACTGACTGAAGGTTCTAATATTCCCCCTCTTATAACTCAGGTGGTTCATGGAGATACTCTACATTGTTTAGTTATCTAGCTTTACATTTCTGTAGTTACTTACAACTACAAACATATTTAAAAATACACACTCAAATTACAACCTTATCAAGGTTTTGCACTCTCAGTTATTCCCTCTCCTGAATTTTCACTTTCTCCCTCATTACTGGTACCTTACTCTTTACATTTACTATAGTGAAATCTCTCTTATCTTTTAAGCCAAAGGCACTTTCAGGGGTATGAATATTGGTGCCCCAACCCCAAATTTTTATACTGGAACCCAACAACCAATGACAGTAGAAAACGGAGGTTCTCTGTGGGGAGTGACTAAATCAGGATGGCAGATCTGTCATGAACAGGACTAGTGCCCTTATTGAAAAGCCTGAAGGGAGGCCCCTGTCTCGTCCATCCTGTAGAGATGCAGCAGAAAGGTACCACCCAGGAGAACCAAGACCTCACTACATACCCAAGCTGCTGGTAACTGGATCCTGCACTTCCCAGATTCCAGAGCCAGGATCAACAAATTCATGTCATTTGTAAGTTACTCTTTCTAAGGTACTTTGGAGCCAGATCCAGTGCTGCAGATCTATAATCCTAATACTCTGGGAGACTGAGGTAGGAAGATGGCAAGTTTGAGCCTGGCATAAGCAAGGCTCAGCCTCAAAATAAAAACTAAAAATTGGGTTGGGGATGTGGCTGTGAAGTCCCTGGGCTCAATCCCCAGTTCCACCAAAAAAATTAAAACTAAAAAACAAATGTATTTTGGAATAACAATTAATACAAACCATGACAGCACTTAATGTGATTCTTTTTCTTCCTCTCCATTCTTTTCCCACGAGTGCCCCACACTTCCCCGCTCCACATCCTCAGCTCCTACTCACTTCCAAGCCGTTACTATCTGGTTCCCATTCAACCTTCTTCCTGAAATTGTGCTCACCTGCACTACGATGAATTCCTTATCACCAAACCGAATGAAACTTTCAAGTCCTGATTTTATCTGAACTTTTGCCAAAACCCATTACTACTGACAACTCTCCCATTCCAATACTCCCCTACTTAGACTCTACTCACATGACACCCTCCTGCGTATCATCCTACATTTCGTCCTCCTTCCTCAGCTTTCCCCACAACACTGTCTCATGTGTTTATTATCCCTAAATTCTCAACATCCAGGTCAGTTCAGGCCCTCTTCTCATGCTGCTAGGAGGATCTATGCAGGGGATATGACAAAAACATATGTGTGTTTAATTTTTTAAAAAATTATAGCAAAGGCACATTTCCATAAATTCCCCGCAAAAAAACCCTCACTCTCTTCAAACACACTTATCCCATCATTCCTGCCACTTCGCAAAGCAGTTGTAAAGTCTTCTTTTGTGAGTGCCTTCACTTGCACTACTGGGATAGTCTAATGCCCCAAACTGATTCAGAAATTTACCCTTCCATGGTCATTTTGATTTTGGGAAGAGCCAGATTCAGGGGGAAAAGTATATGAAGATACACCATCATGTTTTTACAAACCCACCTTCTGTTGAATGGCTACTGGCAGCAACATTACCATCGTGTTTAATCACATCTCTAAAACTACACAAGAAAACCTCCAGAAGTGCTTCAGAAAGTGGCAGGCAGAAGAAGACAAGTACGTCCAAAGCAAGGCAGAGGATTTGATGGAGATCAATGGCAAGGTGTCTTTTACTGTGATTTTTTTAAACATTCCCCATAATTTTCAATCACACTTTACAATCCACTTTCATGGCCATGTGTACACTCACAGCCTCCTAATCACTACATGAGATCCCTCACACCCAGACATCCTCCATTCACATGACACTTGCATTTACATGTCATATAACCACCATAAGTTTAACATATTCCAAATGAATGCATATTTCTCTCCATTGCCCAATAAAGCTCTTTCTTTTGTGTAACCTATTTCAGTATCCAATCTCTATTCGGGACAAACAAAAATGCACTCGATGTTCACATGTTTCGGTGAGAATTGTTTTTGCAAGAGAATTATATTGAGAGAAATCATTTCAATCTAAAATTCCTTTATATTAATACACTAATACATACCATCAGAACATAATGCTGGCAACTGATAGCATAAACTCTTCCCACCTCCTGTAGGCATAACAAGAAATATCTCCTTCCCTGCCATTGTTACATTAATAGTCTCCAGCTGAAGTGGTCTGAATTTCTGTAGCTTAAAGACATTTTGCAGAACATCTTTAACTTTACCAGACCATGGAAAATCTAGAAAGAGAAAAATAAGCTAAAATACTAGAACTTGTCAGATCACAAGAACGCCATAAACATAAATGGCTACTTTTATAATATACAAAAAACAGACAAGCATACCTAAGGTTCTTAACATTTATGAGCCATTAAACTTTTGTTATAATCATTTTGAGACAGTGTAACTCACTAAACTATGCAAAGCAAGAGCAGAGGCTAGAGGCATAGCTCAGTAGTTACAGCACTTGCTTAGCATACACAAAGCCCTGGGTTTGATTCCCCGACAACACAGTAAAAAATTAGCTGAGTGTGGTGGTACATGCCCGTAATCCCATCAGTTGGGAGACTGAAACAGGAGGATTGCCATGAGTTCAAGGCCAGCTGGCTACACAGTGAGTCAGGACCAGATTAGACTACAGAAAAAGACACTGTCTCAAGAAAAAAAAATTAATGATATATTAAGAAACAATACATCAAGAAAGAGTAAACATTTACCAGTTGACAAATTAACTCACAAAAGGAAGATGCTCAATCTGGTATTTGAAAAACAGTGTGAAGAAGAAACCAAAGTATCATATACAAAGTTAACATCTATCTGGAGTTTTGAATGTAGATACCTTGTGCTTGAAAGTCAATCTCCGAAGTGAAAATGATTAAGATGCAAAAAAAGAAAAACATATACGTGTGTGTGTGTGTGTGTGTGTGTGTGTGTGTTTTCCAAGTTGAATGTAATTTTATTATATATTGCAAACATTTACTAATAAAAATAATAATTTAGAGCAAAAAATCCCCAAGGCAACCCCCATAAAAGAATCAGCACAAAAACACCTTCTAGAGTTATAAACTGTTATAATTAATTATGAACACAATGCTTCATTCAAGATTGTGAATCAAGGGTGGTTTGTTTAATATGTTAAGAAAATAGGTTAACTTTGGTAATTTTGGGGGGGTTTTTTTAGTTAAAACACAGAGAATGTAGTTTAAGTAAATAGTTTATTTCCAAGCACTGGTCAATGTTGCTAGAATCATATTTGGAGAAAAAGTCTGAATAATAAAAGACTCAATTTGAAAAGACTGCAGAACAGACTACAGCCAAGAATGAACCACCAGCAAGTTCCCTAATTCATGGAAGGAAGGGCAGCTTCAGTTCTAACCCTACTAGAAACCATTAACTCATGCAGAATGATCTAAATTCTAGTATGAAGAAAAAGAGAAGAAGCAGAGCTAGCACAGCAAACAAGAAAAAGCAAACCTTCTTTATTCCACGCAGCAGGAGAAGAATCACATTCGCTGCTTGCCCCAGCATCAGAATTCTCTAAACACTGCTTTATTTTCTTTGTAAGGACAGATTTCTTCTGAAGAAGCTCCTGCTGCCTTTCCATAAGCTCTTGAATTTGAATGTCTACTGCATGGAGCTCACTGGTTACAGAATCCAGTTCTTCAGTTAGATCTGTGGGGCAGAGGGGAGAAACAATGAGGAGACAGAGTTAATTACAATTTTGGGCTTCCTTAGAGACTTCTGGATATGCTTTCTCATCTAGGAAACCTAAAAGAGCCCTGTAGAGAAGACCGTGTTTGGGTCCCGTCCTGGGTCCAGTCCTCCTACCTGCTAAGCACTATCAAGCAAGATACTTAGCCTCATTGCCTAAAGCTACAGGGCCATGACTTCTTAATGTCAATTCTAAGTCTAGATCTCGAAGATGGCAGAATGACAATGCAAACTGAAGTCCCATCCTCACAAGGAATTCCATGTTCAATCAAGGGAAATGATTGGGAAGGAATATTGTAGGAGTCTCATGCCATGGGGACCCCCAGAATAGCCGAGGAGGGGTAGGCCGACACGGTACACACTCTGGGAGCCCATTTCAGTGAACACAGCCTCACTATATTTAGGAAGTACAGGGGCTTAAATAGACTAGGATAATGCGGAAGTTACCTTGGGCCAATAAGCAAGGCCTTAACTAGCGGGGTCGCCAAGGAGGGAGGGAAGGAGTAGAGGAAGGAGGATGGGGCTTGCCAACCAGCAGTTCCTCACTGGACAGGGTGGCGGGAGGTGTACCTCTCGAGTGCCATCTAGCATGTGCTAGAGGTGAAGTGTGCTTCTACCGGGTTGTCCTGGACTAGTGCCAGATAGGCTTCAACCCAACCTAAATCCGCTACAGAATATGAAAAGAAACCAGGATAGAAACATAAGGGCAGATTCCAATGACATAGGCAACTTAACTACTAACTTCTGCCAAGTGTCTTTTCCCCTGGCTCCCCTTTGTAAAACAATCTCTTCTTGCCTAAAATTCCTTTAACTGCATTGTAAGGGACTGCTAATCTAATCCTAAGGGTTGGACCCACCACTTCCCAGTGCTTTAAGATCCAGAAAGCCCGAGAAGATGAAGTAGGAGAAGGTGCAATCTGTACAAACCTGATACACATTAGAAGAGCTGCCTTTGTCAAGATAGAGAAACAGAAATTTAGGAAACATATACGGGAGTAGGTCCTAAAGGTACTGAATCGGGGTGGAAGCAATATATTATATATTATATATGTTAAATGTATTAGTATGGGCTCACCAAAAAAATCTAGCTTGAATGTGCACGATATAGCTAGGCCTAATAATTGTGTGGGTTGGTTGCTTGATGGAAGATGAATGTCAAAAAATTTAGATGGAAAGCACAGGTGTAGAGTTCATTAAAGTCAGAGTGCCAGAACGTCCTGAGTGTAATCTGAAGGAACAGGCTTGAGTAGGTGGGAGTGCCTGAACAGAATATTAGGTCTGTGGATTATTCACTTTCTTGCGACTCACAGGGAGGATCCAGGGAGCATACTGGTCGTGAAAAATACATTCATAAAGAAAGCCCAGCATCCCTGAAGATCTCCGGAACAATGTTCTCTGGTGCCCTACAGCTATGTATTGCTGAAAGTTTTACTCTCTTTTTAGAACTCTTACGAAGAACCACATGAAGGAGTGTGTGGGACCATTCTCCCACCTCAGAGCTACACCAGTGCTACAGCCGTATGTCATAATCTGATCTGCAAGGACCCTGACAGCCACTTCATTGCATGAGGCATCACCCTGACCCATGACATGCTTATCTGACCTTCTGAGCAAGAAGCAGCAGGAGCAGTGATTCTGAACAAACCCACTGAGACAGACACATGCCTGAGGTGGGAAAATAAATCCCACCGACTCGGAGGCCCACCACCTTGGTGAACTTCCTAGAACTCAAGGTGCAGAGTATGTTCAGACGTTCCTCGAAGGTGAAGTGCAGGTTTCCACATCTAGCCCTTCTTCTAGCTAAGGCTGCAGCACAAAGCCTACTGGATTCGGGCAACAACATACACTTCATTTGCCAAGTAGCCCAAGAAGCTGCCCATTTTGAATAGGACTGAACAGGAAGCAGTGCTGCTGCACACTCTCGTCTTACCATTGAGCCAGATAATCCACCAAATACGAAAGTGCTTAAAAGTCTTAATGAGTAGGGATGTTACATGACAGTGATTCCCAACTTTTTTGACACCAGAAGCCAGTTTTACAGAAGACAAATTTTCCATGTACTGGTGGCTGGGGAGATGATTTTAGCATGATTCGAGTGTATGGCATTTATTGTGCACTTCATTTCTATCATTATTATGACACTGTAACATGTACTGAAATAATTACACAACTCACCATAACACAGAGTCAGTGGGACCCCTGAGCTTGTTTTCTGTTAACTAAATGATCCCACATTATGGGGAGGGGGTGATAGAAAACAATGCAGTCAAACCATTCTGCTGATGTTAATCTACATTTCCAAAAACACTAAGCACTAGCATCACGGCCTCAGCTCCACCTCAGATCATCAGGCCTCAGATTCACCCAAAGAGCACGTGACCCAGATCTCTCACATATGCAGTTCACAGTAGGGTCCGTGATCCTATGGGAAACTAATACTGGCACTGAAAGGGCAGAGCTCGGGGGATAATTGGAGGAACTGGGAACAACATTTTGCTATGCAACCTGGTTCCTAACCATGGACGCTTGCTATATAGTACCTCTAGCATATGGATAAGTCAGAACACAATTGGGATTTGAGGGACAAAGCCATGCTGCCCTCCAAGATAACAATTATCTTCCTTTAAGGAAACATTTGGCCTACTCCAGGATCTTACAAAAGGCATTATCCTGTGACCTGTGCTGCCCATCATTAACAAGGAATCATCTAACCTGTCAGCTCATCAATTCTGATGGCGGGCCACTATCATCGCAACACAAATGGCATATGCAAACATGAGCTCAAGCAGGCTCTGAGAGATGGCATGAGCAATGGTCCAAATGCTTGTGGACCGTTCGCCTGCCACCCTGCCTCCTCCTTGAAACCTGGAAGAGCTCTCTGGAACAAGATCCCTGTAACTAATCAAGGGAGAAAAAAAAAAAAGTCTAAATTCCAAAACATTCTGCAGGACGTACTGGCACAGTCCCAATATGAACAACTAAAGCCCTATCGTGCCTCTCCAGAGGGGCTCTCAGAAACAGTGGGGAAGGAACTCTGGTTACTAAGAGGGAACAAGTCTGTTACTGCACTTCGGCAGCAACAAGTCTGGGACATACAGCACCTGTGAAAGCACTTCTTGCCATTTCTGAGTCCTGTGATGAAAGTTACTAGAAAATTACAAGAACCAAATATAAGTGAACTGCTAAGGTCAGTCTTCACTTAGCAAGAACCCATACCCAGCAAAAATCCTTGCTGAGGGTAAGGGGTATGGAAGGGACAGCTGAAGAAGGTAGTTATTAAACACCTGTGATGGCCATGGTGCCAGAGGAGACAAGAACTCCAGTAGCACTGAGTTTTCCTTAGTTTGTTCCGTGCATATGAAAAAAGCTTATGAAAGTGTTCTATTGTTGTGGTGGTTTGTTTGGCCTTTTTCCTATTCCCCACACATCAAACACAAAATATGTTAACCACAGTTACTCTCATTTGTTAGGATTTAGTTTCAAGATTAACAAGGAGGACCTGGTCCAGCAAAAACAGAAATCAACAAGAAGAAAGCATCAGCCAGAAATGAATACAGAGAATTTGTATCTTCTTGGATGAGGATCAGTGTGTACTTGGTTCCACAAGGGATAGGCACGTGTTAAGCAGAAGCTTGTTTTTGCCATTGCTTGTATTTGGAAGTTAAATATGACTAAGAGAGGAGTGCCAAGTAGACACGAGGTGGGATGCATTGGTTCTGTGCAGTGACAACTTAGTTAGGCTGAAACTGTATTCCCTAGGATTCCTGTCTGCATAGTCTGAGCTTAGGATACACAAGAAACTCTGAAATTCGGCCACGCACTGGGAAGGCAGAAGTGAAGTAGCCTCCATATTTTCAATAATTAAGAAGGTCAATGCAAGATCAGAGCCAGTGACGTTGCTGGGTCACTCTAGTTTCAACTAGAGAAACTCAGGATAACAGGTAGACACTGCAAATCCTGAAGAACCTGTAGCATCTCCCTCCTTCTGCTCCCTGGAACCTGGTGCAAGGTATATGCCATTCTGTGGGGAAATCCATCACTTCATGACATGTCTCCTTCACCAAAGAAATTACATGAGTGGCAATGAGAGACTGATGGGGCTTCTGGAGACAAACAGAAGTTCATCTTCACAGGCAGAAGCCTGTTCATCTACACAGACTGAGGATGTAACTATAGACACTGTGGTACCAACACTGAAAAGTAGCGCAGTTCCACAAAATGTTAAACATAAGATTACCATACAATTCAGAGATCCCAATTCTAGTTATAAAGCCAAAAGAATGGAAAGGGAGAAAAAAGGAGATACTTCCACACTGAAGTAGTCATAGAAACATTATTCATAATAGTTAAAAGGTGAAAAAAAGCCAATGTTCATCAAAGATGAGTGGATAAACAAAATATACGCATAAAATACAATGGTATATTATTAAATTTAAAATGAAATAAAAGTCTAGCAAATGTTACAAAATGAACTTCGAAGGCATTATATTATATGAAGTAGATTAGACAAAAAAGAATGTATGATTCTAACTATACTAAAATACCTAAAACAGTCAGATTCATAGAGAAAGATTAGAGAGTAGTAGCTTTCAGGGGTTGGAGAAAAGGAGTTTTGGTGGGCACAGTTTGAGTTTGGGATGGTGAAAAAGCTGACGAGGGCTGCACAACAGTCTGAATGCACTTCATGAATTCCTCACTCAGTAATAGTGAAATGGTAAGTTTTGTTGTGTATATTTTATCATAATAAAAAGGATAAAAGCCCCATCATTTCTACATGAGTTTTAAAAAACTTTTGTCAAAGAGCATACAATTCAAAATAGAGCAAAATTAATTACAAAGAGAAATGATTTCCACTAACCTGAAATGTTCGCCATTCTGAAACCAAAGGTCACAATTTCTTCCTAAAAATGAAAGAACATGGCAATAACTGTTTTTTTTTTTTACTCAGGCTGAGGAGAGAGCTCAACTGTAACATCCCTGCTTAGCATGCATGGAACTCAGGGTGTTCAATCTTCAGCAGAATTCTATTGACAATGCTCAATCAGTGAGAATAGGTAAACACTAAGTACAAGAAAAGGATAAAATGCAAATTATATATGGAAAGGACTTTTAAATATCACATGGTTCATCCCACAATGGTTTACTTAGAAAATCCTCTAGCTCTGGGTAATCAATGTCACCTAAAACTACTCTTCAAAGGCAGCTTCTTCACCATCCTACCCTTAGACTACTTTCTGTGTAGAGAATTATGCCCATCCAACAAAGAATTCTAGCTGGAAAGATATGCTGAGTTCTGTCTTGCTAAACAGAAGGGATAGGTCGCACCACTAAAAGACATGGGAGCAAGCGAGAACTTCTAATACTCTATGCTTGTGAAACAACTCTTCTTCACTGTGTCCTGAAAATGTCATATTCCTTCTACAGATCATAAAATCCTTCAGCAGGGGAGGGGTGAGTCGGCTAACCTGTTTCCACCTAGTCTACCAAAGTGCCTTGTATTCGGGCGCAGGCTCAGATTTGCTGAGACCGAAAGCAGAGCCTATCTCTACCCTTGCGAAAAGACAGGATCTCTATCCCACTTTCCCCATTAACTTCCCCAATAACTTCTTTCATCAAGCTGATAAAAACTGCTCCTTCCTCAAACTACGTAATCTAACAGTAAAAGATCTCTTAACATCAAAGGTATTCGGAAACTAGTAACCTACAACAGATCTGTTAAGTCAGAAGTTTAAGCAAAGTATCCACGTGAGAAAGAAAAGGAACGTTGGGACTGTCAGCAGTCAGCAGTCATCGGCACTGAAGGAAATGCACTGTGGTACAACAGGCTACACCTGACCCACAGCTCTGGGAGCACCCTCGCCCCAGCAATTAGAGGCACAGTGATTTAATCATACCCTCCCTCGCGCTACTGGAAAACAAGGCAATGGAAGACGCAATCTGGGTGGTATTTCCCAATAAACGATACCGGTTAATAAATAGGGCTTGGTGGCTGCAAGAGCAGATACCCGTAAGGTCCCGAGTTCCACAACGGCAGCACAATGACTAACGCCCTGACTTCTCCCGCTGCCTAAGTGCCGGGGGACGGAAGCCACACGGGATCCACCGGCCTCTCCCTCTAGCAGGACAGTAAACAAGGACGCTCTGCAACTGGCCCTTCACAGCTGTAAGAGGGGTGACCCTCGGGTGAAAGGAGGCCCCTGTGACAACCAGATCCCCATGCCCAAGACGCCAGGGCCAGAAGAAAGCTACGCACCTAGCTCAGGCTCTCTTCGCTAAAATCTTCCCGCCACCCAGCAAGGAGCAGCCACCCTTCCTGGTGGGTCCGTTCAGCCAATCACAGACGACCATCTCCTTTCATTGGCCAGAGGACGCAGCCAGAAGGCGCGTCATCGAACAAGGCCGCAGGTTACTGGACCCGATTGGAAGTGGAGTGAGCCAATAGGAAGCTGCCCTGCAGCCGGGGTGTCGCAGCTGCGTGTTTCCGGAAGACGTGGCGGCTCTCTTCTGGGTTGCTTCCCGGTTTCATTTGTACCGACTCAGCTTCTCAGCCCGCAAGTTCCGAGGTGCTGCCGCCTCCGCCGGCCTCACCCCTGCGACCATGATCTCCTTAACGGACACGCAGAGTAAGCCGCTTCCCCCCGAGTCGCCGCCTCGAGCTCCTCACTCCCCTCCCTGAGCTGAATGTCGCGTGCCCGTCCCCTAGCCTGAGTCAATGAATGGAGATCCTTGTCGGGGGCGGCGGCCTGCGGCTCCAGTCCCGGGCCTGGGGACCCGAGAGCTGCCTGTGTCAGGAGCCTGGGGCTGAGGAAAGAGTCAGGGCCGGTTGGGACGAGGTGGGCAGGGTCGCCCCGCTGTCCACACCCTCAGTGAGCCGGCTTTGTTCCGGTGTGACCACCGCCTGGGAAAGTTTGAGAGATCTCCCGGAATCAGTTCTACACACGACATTCTTGGGGTCGCCTGGCTTGTTGGTTGTTTTGGAGGCGATATTTGAAATGTCACCTACTAGGAACTATTTCTTTGAAAGGGTACTTACATGTTTTTTGAATATTTGCACTTTGCCACCGTTGGGAGCAACATTTCCAAAAAATTGCGTGCAACGGCTTCACTTTTCTACCAGCCAAAGTTTCAACGATAGTAAAAAGCCACTTTGTGTCCAGTGAAAGGATTCCTTTTGTTATTACTAGATGCTGTGCTTCGTGGCGTTGGTATATTACTTTAGCATCCTTTTCTGCCTGCCCCGGTGTTCTCCAAGCCCTTCCCATCTCGAGGGTTAGCGTTGGCGATCTGTTTGCTTTTCTTTCAGTGTAACAAAGCAGCTTTTCAAACCCTTCTTTCCCAGTTAGTCATTTTGTATTTACATTTTGGCCCAAATTCAGTGCTTCCTTGTCTTTAAATTTACCATGTGCTTCTTTTATAAATCACTGTGTTTCTTAACCGTGTAAGGCAAAGTAGTTTACCCCAGTTTGCAAATTAAATGTCTCATTAAAAAACCATTTAATTTATGGTCGTAGAGGGTGGAGACAGACATGGTGGTGCACACCTGTAATCCTGGCAGGAGGCTGAAGCAGGAGCGTTGGAAGTTTGAGTCCAGCATAGGAAAGGGGCTGGGAGGGAGGAGGAGGAGATGGAAGAAGAGAGTGAAGAGGGAGGGAGAGAAAGAAAAGGAGCGTCACGTGTGTGAACTCAGCTTGGATGACAAAGAAAGAGGAGGGAGAGAGAAAGAGAGAAAGAGAATTCCACAGCTTTGAGATCTCAGTGTGATCTGAGAGTGAAATGCTATTATAAATTAGCATGTGAGTTAAGTTATCCTGTGCATGGTGGTTGTCTTCTAATGAAGATTTGGGGGTGAGTGCCTAGTTTACATCCTTTCAAAATCCAAAATGAGGTTTGGTTGGATTATGGGCAAAATGAAATGCCATCTCCTCGCTGCATTAAATTTATGAGGAAGAGGAAATTTTATGATTTGCCATTCATTTTCTAAATGTTTTAGGTGAGATTGTCACGTGAAACATTAATAAAATGATTAATCAGTGAACCAGGTGCTTTTTGAAATTCAAATTATGTTTGTCTAACTGCAAAGAATTGACCATCACTCAAGTGATTTGCTAGGATTATTCTGGGCTTTAATTTCTAGAAGAGAGGAACCAAGCACAATCAGAGTGGACTAAATGGCAGTTTGTAATTGTTTTAAGGGACTCCATAATAGCAGTCTTAACACCACAAAAAAAAAATCAAGATTTATTCAGTGGAATGAGATAGAGACAGTTCCCATGTTGCATCTAAGTTGTCAGTACATTGGGCCACCTTGGTAAAATTCTGTGCTGTTCAATACAGGTGATATCCAGTCACAACCTTTTTTCAGAACTTCTCTTTTTTTAAAGCATAGTAAGAATGACAGTGTTGCTTCTAGTCAATATGAATAAGATAACAAAATGCCAACAATGATTGTCCCTGTATTATGCATGTCTTTTCATATAAAATTATCACAATAGACTTTTAATGTTAGGTAGCATTTTGGAGATTACTTTTATTAACTTGTTGTTTTTTAGAAACATGACTAGGAGTTATAAAGATAAGACACTATAAAGTGCATGAGCACTCTAGGAAAGAGTATATAGAAAATAACATTAGTTTTACTGAATATTACATTGGCAGGAAGGAAGTACCTCAGGATAAGATCTTTGACAGCCGGAGAGCTTGTGGATGTATAAGGACAGAGAAAAGGGGGGAATTCTGAAGATGAAGGGCGTAGTGAGTGTTAAATTTAAATCCCAGGTGTCCCATCAAATCTTGCATGTATGGAAGATGATTGGGTCATGGAATACTATATCATCAGTGGATTGATCTTTGGATGAATTCATGGCTGACTGTGCTGTTTGGAGGTGAGGCCTAGTTGGAGGCAGGTCACTGGCTATTTCTCTCTTGGAGTCAGCAGACCATGGACCAAACAATGAACCAAAATAAATCTTTCCCCCTTTAGGTAGAGATTGCCAAATATTTTGTCCAGTTTTGGGAAAATGACTTAATACAGTGAGTCCAGTTTATGTTTTTTTACCCATTTAGATCAGGGGATACTTGGCAACATCATGTCATTGCCAGTTTTGTCACAAGTGTTACTAGCTGTCCCCTTCTGACTTTACACTGGTAAAGTTGTAGGGATGTGTCAGTCCCCATGTTGTAGTTGTAGGATAATTGGCTGTGAGGTGAGAAGCCTGGATCTGAATTCACCACCACCCACACAGGAATTTCTGTTGTGTCTATGATTGTAGGCAAGTGTATCTGGATTTTTTGAGAAGGGTAAGATAAAATCAAAACAAACTAAAATGATCAAGGAGGTGGCTGAGTACATCCGTCACCTTAAAAGACTACGATTTTTCAAACTAAAAAGACCTAGAGAACATAAAGTAAATAAAACTATTAGTTTTATGTACAGGTAGACATAGACTTCAGAGCTCAATCTTTATCCACAATTGTGTATTCAATACCTAGGACAGTTCCTAACCTCTAGGTCTTAATAATTCTTTGGTTTTCAGTTTTCCAAAAGAGTTCAAAGCAACGTATAATAGAGATACGTGTATATCCATGTTTGTAGCAGCATGGCTAACAATAGCTAACCTGTGGAAGATACTGAAATATATACCAACAGACCACTGGATACAAAACATGTGTACACAATGGAGTACTGCTCTTCTGTGAGGCTTTTCTAGGTAAATAGATGCAACTTCAGACCATCATGCTTAGCGAAGTGAGTCAAACTCGGAAGATAAAATGTCACGTGGCTTTTCCAATATGAAAAACCCAGAATACAGGCATTTTATAGAGCCAAATGTTGTGATAGTGGGAGCTGGGGGGATGAAGGAGGGAGCAGGAGGGCCAAAAAGGAAGATATGACATGATATGTATGTGCAGAACACACTCAAGCTCAATGTAGCTATTGTGTATCTCGTGTGTGTGTGTGTGTGTGTGTGTGTGTGTGTGTGTGTGTGTGTGTGTACACACACTAGTTAACAGTTGGGGGAGAAATTTTTAAATGCTTTGTGAGATGAAAGAAAGAAAGAATAAAACCCTGAAATGCTAATATTAGGGAAAAGTAGTCTTTGAATCTTTGGAGATGTGAATTTTTAGGACTCTGGGCTTACATATGTGATCACATTCATAGTTTAGGTTCCAGGCAGCCTGGACAACATACTGAGACCTTGTTTATAAATAAATAAATCAGCTACCATGAGTCTCAAAATACTTGTTGATGCTATTGTGAAAAGCAGTGATAGTTGGGGCAAAGTGTGCTGACCTACCTTAACATCTTCAACTAATTAAAGAATTGATTTTAAGAAGGATAAGGAGAAACTACACGTACTATACAAATAAATACTCATAGGATATAAAAGGAGATAGTTAAAGGAACTGTACAGATTTATGTCTAATGCCAAAGTTTCTTAGGAGGAAAAATATAACAACCAAAGTTTAAAATTCTGATTTATCTTTTCTATTCTGATATGCCTACGAGAAACACAGTCTCCCATATGAGGGCTGGGAGTTTCCATTCATACTGTAAAACCTGAGGTGATTTGCTGCATGTGATTTAATTTGTTCTAGATCCTAGTGAATATCATGAAATTGATTGTGTTGTTGGGAACCTAGTTCCTTATATTAGCCAAAAGAAAAACCAAAACTTTTTTTACATGCATTGCATGGTATTCATGTGATTTTAATCTTTCTCTTCCCTTAATCATATTGCAGAAATTGGAATGGGACTCACAGGATTTGGAGTGTTTTTCCTGTTTTTTGGGATGATTCTCTTTTTTGACAAAGCACTACTGGCTATCGGAAATGTGAGTTTTTGAATATATATTTTAACTATATTCATAAGGGAACTTTCACTACAAATGGATTATTACCTGTTGTAAAATTTACTCATATGTGTTGCCCATTACCTCTTTCCAAGAATGAGATCCATCAGCTCTTAAAAATAATGAAGATGATGATGATGATGTTTCTAAGTCCACACTACCCTGTTAAGTGTTTTTTTTATGTGATTTATAAGATTTTTAGATGAAGACTACCTGTAAATAGGAGTTTGGTGTATCTGATTTGATGGTCCCCTGTCTTGGTAAATTTAAAATGTTTTGGTTGTAAATATCTGAGACCTACATGTGATTGAACTATATCAAATAACAGATTCTAATACCCTTTCAAACCTTTGTTAAAAACACATCTCTGTGCTGTGAGCTGACTTGCTTAGAAAGAATATGTAGTGTTTGGTTGTAGTGTGTACTGCATTATGCATGTGTGGTATTTGCTGGAGTTCCAGAAGTAAATATCCTTCTAGCATGGCAGTAGTAAAGTCACTGAGAAATGAATAAATATTGTTTGAAGCATATACTCCATCAGGCTTTTCATTGGAAAAAGGAAAAGGTAAAAGAGAGTAAAAATATTTGAAAAGAATATTTTGATAAGTGATAGTCTCAGCTGTGGTATCCAGAGATATTCAGCTTAAGTATTAGGCATCATATATATTTCTGTGAGAATGTATTTCACACAAATATTTCTCACTAAGAAAGTTAATGGAAGTGGGGTATTTGGAAATAAAGCACAGGGAAAAGCAAGGCTTTAATAGATCTCCAATTCTGTCCACAAACAAAATATATACTTATTTTTAACTATCTGCTTGTTTTTTATTTCTGCTGCCACCAGACATTTTGGTATTTATAAACCAGAATTTTCTCCTAAGTTTGAATTGTTTCTTCTGCTATTGTCTTAGCCATCTGGCTGTATCTCTTATCTGTAGAAGCTCCCATGGCCGGGGTAAGTGTCTCAGAACAAGAAGATACCTCTGGGCGACGTAGTACCATTTCCAGGCAGCTTTCAAGTCTCCCTTCCCAGTCAGTCCGCAAAAGCTGGGAAAACCTCTACAGGTGCAGGTGGCCCTCAGCACAAGATCTACTGTTTGCTTTTCTTCCTGTCCATTCAGTGAGGGCAGAGGAAAGAGCCGAGTGGAAAACAGCTACAGCTTTGACTTGCGGAACCCTCTGTTGGGTTCTGAACGCTTCTTGGTTGTGCATTGAGTTTTTGGCCAGTGCCCATGTTAACAAATGTTCCTCTTCTGAATATATTTAGCTTTGACCTTTTCTAGTGTACTCAGTGTGTTTAACTACTTTTTATATGTTGCGTTTTCTCCCTTAGGTCTTATTTGTGGCTGGCTTGGCTTTTGTAATTGGCTTAGAAAGAACATTCAGATTCTTCTTCCAAAAACATAAAATGAAAGCAACAGGATTTTTCCTCGGTGGCGTATTTGTAGTCCTTATTGGTTGGCCTTTGATAGGCATGATCTTTGAAATTTATGGATTCTTTCTCTTGTTCAGGTGAGCCACTCATTTCATTTTGCTTTTACTAACCTGATGTATGAGATAAGTATTTCAGAATCCCCAATATTTACGTCAGTGTAAGATGGTTGTCTTCCTTTCATAGACTTTTTTGTTTAGATTGAAATGTAAATGATTACTTAATTAAGAGTATAAGCTACCTTACATTTTCAGTGCAATAAAAATTATGTTATTGGCATTTTAAGACACTATTATGTTTGATATTTCCATCTACTATTAAACAGCCAAGATGATAGATAGATCAACAGGTAGACACATTGATACATAGATAGATGGCACCAGAATTTTACTACATTAAACCTGCTGTTTCGTCATTCGAGCAGCAGTCCGTTTAATGACAGTTTCAGTTCATATTAGAAAATTCTGTACCAAATACACTGTGGGCACTTGGACCAACTAATATTTTACAAATGCCAGTTAGCAAGTAAGTAAACATTATCATGGCATGTGAAAAAATAGCTCTAAAAAAAGTTGAGTTTTAACTATTTGTTCAGGAAGTGCAAAGCTTATGCCTCTGCAGCCTGGGCACTGTGTTACCCACAGTAGCCATAAAACCTACATCAAATGCCAAGTCTGCATTGGGAAATCTTGTATTTCCAATGTGAAAGACAGACTATAAAGATACTGTGTGATACAGCTAGACAGTTATGAGTGTGTAATATATGTGAAAAATATCCCAAAAGCGTAATTAGGGGAGGAATTAATAAATCTAGGCAGATGTAAGGCATGTTAACTGATAAACTGAACCTCAGAGAATGGGTAAGAAGAGTCTATCCAATAGATGAAGAAGGGAAGGATATTTGACTAACAGAGGAAAAGCCCACATTTTGTCCCAAAAAGAGCAAGCAGTCAGCTGGGACAGGAGCCCGGGATAACTTGAAGGAAAGAGTGGTTGGCAGCGAGACTGCAGTGGAGGCAGATGACGCAGCAGATTTTCTTCAGGTGACTTGTTACTTTCTTAACAAATCTGAACAGCGCTTGAGGAAGACTGAGGAGTACAAAGACTTCTTAGCTAGAAGTGATGTGTAGTCGGCAGGTGTTTTAGAAGGGCCACACCAACATCAGGATAAAGTGAGTATTGAAAAGAGAAACACGAAAGGCAGGAAGGCCAGATAGGAGGCTCTTGCTATATTTGCAGAGTATCTTGAGATGAAGTTGGCATCATGGAGCCTGTACACACTTTCAGAAGAGAGGAAAAATGCTGTGAGAGACAAGAAGTCGGAGTGGGCACGTCAGTGGCTAGGAAGGGAGTGAGTGAGGAAGGGTGTTTTGTCCTGGCAACTGCAACTCGCAGCAGTGGACAAGTGTTTTACAGAGCACGAGGAGAATTGCCAGCTGTCTAATTGTGCAGGAATTTTAGGAAAGAAGGTTAAAAGCCAAAACTGATCTTTGAGGTGAAGATAGTATGCGAAGTTTTAGCAACACTGATAAAATTTCTGGTATACAATTACTAGTTTTGCTTGTTGGTTTGGTTACATTCTGAGATGTCTTTAGCTTGAAATACAGTGCCATTGTTCTTTCAGATATTTATAATCCTACATAATAACATTTGAGGTCACATGTTTTTATATTTATAAAAGTACTTAACAAAAAGATTCTTTCCAATTTAATATTACTGGAAAATGGTTGTGAATGTCTTTCACTTGTACATGAGCTATTTCTCTGATTTTAAAAATGGTGTTTTACTTAACTCTCATAGTCTATGTATTTTTATTTCCTGCAGATTCATAATTGAATCTTCTTGCTTTATTCCCAAATTGTATCCATAATAGTAATTTCATCCCTTTGTGTCTAATTCTCAGACTCAGAAAAATGTTTCTTTTCTATGCATTTTGAAGATAAACTAATTCCTTCTCCTCCTATACAGAGGTGGCTTAACTGACCTATAGCTGATTTTAGACTGTGTCATTCTCTGGGCTTGCACTTCTACCCCACAGGGGGACATACTGCAAGGACTCCCGTCTGGCACGGAGTCTGTGGTGGTAATATGTGCTAGCTTTTACTATGTGTGAGGCTTTTACTTAGTGAAGTGATGGTGGTTGTTATGTTCAGGGTTGTATCTGTGTGGTCTGTATATGGTCTCAGTAGTCTCACCCACTCACTGCAGTGGAGGAAAACTTCAGCTGGGGGGTGGGGAAGGGACTGAGCACACAGCACACCCGAGGCTCGTGACATTGCTCCTGTTCTCTACCTATCATCAGAAGTCTTTAAATTGCATTTATTGCATTTACTCATGATTACAAGATTGAAGTCTCTAGAAAAATTCCCAACTTTAATAGAGCTCTTCTTGTTTGGTTAGCAGTTGATGTTGGTATCAAAAAACGTTAAGTTTTAAGAGTCTTTCTCTTTTTCCATCTTGCAGGGGCTTCTTTCCCGTGGTTGTTGGCTTTATTAGAAGAGTACCGGTCCTTGGATCCCTCTTAAATTTACCTGGAATTAGATCAGTAAGTAATCATGTATTTAGCAGTGTGTTTTTAAACCCCTTAAATGAGTACATTTTGATGTTTTTCACTTTTAGAATTGTAAGTGTTCAGTACATAATTAGGTGATGAGTTTTTCACTGATGGTATAAACAATCCCATCACAGAACTCATGCTCCCATGAATACCTGAAAATAGTCATCACTAAACCTCTGAAACCTAAAGTTGTATTTCACTGTTTCTATTTCTAGTATTATCTCTGTTACTTAATGTTATTCAGATTGAAACATTGTGCTGTTTTCTCTTTAATAGTTCAGGACATTCTTCAATTAATTCTTATATGATCTCTAATTTTAGATGGAATTATGCAAAAGGAAACTATTGTTTCTTGCAAATACTTTCTTAGCATGAAAGCAGCGTTGTACTTAGCAAGTGTTTTGGTACTGAGCTGCTAGCATGAAACTCACACCATCATTTGGTGGGAATTCCAAATGTCTCTCAGCCTTGAGCCCACTTTCGCTTCCTTGTAAAAAGCTTTTCTAGCTCCTGCCACTGGCTTACAGGGTGCATACCTCTGTCATAGCATTCACTTGTGTTTTCATTGTCAAGAAAAAGGCTTCTGGGCTGGGGATATGGCTAAGTGGTTAGAGTACTTACCTCTAGGTAGACCTCACTGATTAGGTATGATGGTGCACTCATAGAGTCCCAGCAGTCAGGAAGCTGAGGCAGGAGGATTGGCATAAGTTTAAGGCCAGCCTGGGCTCCATAGTGAGTTCAAGATCAGCCTAGATTATAGAATGAGCCCTTGTCTCAAAAGAAAAAGGAGGCTTCAGCATGACACTTGTTACTTTCACTTCTCATTCTTCTGCCCCAAGTGCATGTAACAGCAATTCAAAGGATTTTAAAGGGCTTAGGATATAGCTCAGTGGTAGAGAACTTGGCCTAGCATGCATGACTCCCAGGGGTCAATCACCAGCACCACAAAAACAAACCAAAAATCATGCTGAATGAAGGGTGACATTTTTCCTTGGTTTTGGAGAACTTGGTCTATTTCAAGACAATGCAAGTAACTTTTATCTAACATCCTTAAGTTTTAAAGTGGAATGAGATTCCTAACATTTTAAAGGAATGTGGATAATCAATAATTCAGCTAAGTTGGACCGTCCTTTTGGTCCTAGATCTGACCCAGGTCTCAAGTAATGTGAGGCACATCCTTTTTTAGATCAAGTTCAAGTGTGAAGTCTATCTTGCTCAGCCAAGATAAATGGCCTTTTAAAGACACGGTTTAAAGACCTCACATTTTTGCTAGGTCCAAGGAATATCCCAGCTTCCTACATTTCTATAGTTGTTTCCAGAGAGAAAGTCCCTAGCATTGAATGAATTCTCAGAGAAAAAAATGGCTCTCCACCGGAAAATAAGTACTGCTGTACCCCTAAACGCATATTCATCCACAGGAATATTAGAGTCAGAACCTTAGAACTAAGACAGCCTAAATACTTGGTGTCACCTTCAGAGAGAGAACTGTGCTTTTTCGCCACTGAAATTTACCTCATAGTTCTAATGAATCCATGAATCCTTTCAGAGCAACTCTTATGCTATCACCTAGTTGGAATGATACCAGAATTTGGGTTTTAGTATTACAGGGGTATATTCTGATCTCCAAACCCTTAATAGTCATGTTTGTGTTTAGAATAACTTTTGTGTTTGCTGAATCTTGTAGTTAAAGAATTGTAATTGTTATTTGTGTCCTTAAGAATTTTCTACAGTATTTGCATTAAAAGGACACACAATACTATACACACCGTTTGATTATTACTTCCTTCATAAATAAATAAAAATGCAGAGTAGGGTGAAAGAAGTAGTTAGGTTATTGCTAGAATTTGATAATATTACAACTCATTTGGTTGTATAACTTTTGCTATCTCCACTCATTGTATTCTCTGTTTCAAACTTTGCATCACCACCTCAACCAAAGAAAGTCAAAAGTGGTTGTTTTTGGGGACGGAGTAGCCACAATAAATAGCCATGTCCATGAATGGCTGTTAAGATTTGTATTTAATGACTATAAACTTATGTTTGCATCTTTAGATCTGTTGTTGAATGGCATTGCCCCTCTCAGTCCAAAGTTCAGATTATTCAAAGTATTATTAGTCAAGAGCTCTTGTTAACTATTGAACTTAATGGAGTTCAATCTGTTTGTTCAAAGACTTCATAGGCCCAGAAGAAATCCTCAGGAATGGTCAGTTCAAATATCTTCTTGGGTTCATTGCTGCATGAATGGCTGACATTTTGAGTTTTTTTTAATTTTTATTTTTGATTAAGCTGGCAGTGTTTAACTTCATTTATATACTTTTTTTATTCATTGTGTTGCATCTTTCATATTGCACCCTGAAATTCATATGTATAACTTGTCATGCAAATACAGCCTTAGAAAAAAAGAACTTTTCTATATGTATGTGTCAGAAAGGTAGTGGTGAGTAACACTGGATTGATCATTGTCGTCATACCTTAACTTTCCACAAATCTTCTTGTAAAGCTGGTTTCTTTAATCAGCCTTTGAAGTGTTGGTGTGATTTTTTTTTATCATACTGTAGGCTTTATTTAATTATATTTTTTCTTCTTACAGTTTGTAGATAAAGTTGGAGAAAGCAACAATATGGTATAACAACAAGTAAATTTGGAGACTCATTTGAAATACCGTGTTATTTATAAAACCCTTTGAAGAATATTCAGCACACAATTAAGTTACATGAAATAGCTTGCCATGTTCTTCCCAGAAGTTTAAAATGTGTAGCCTACCGAGTACCAACAGCAATTAGCCAAGAAGCAATCAAAGCAGGCTTCTCACCGTGTGATCTAAGAAGTCAGCCAGCAGCCAGAGGGGGCGAGCTCCATGTGCCAACGTGTGTGTCGACACCCTCAAAGGCGCTTTTTATGGTCTTTCCACAATGTGGGAAACACAGCCATCCTAGAGACCTGTGACACCTGTCACTTCTTTATCTTAATCTAAGGCTCAGGAGTGCCCACTCCTAAGCATTTGCTCATTAGACATGGCCGCTGTGATGGCAGAGCTCCTTCCAGCTGCACTGCGTCTCTGAGTTGGATGGGATGATGTCATTCTGATGGATGGAGCCCAAGGAAAGCCTGTGTTCACATAGGAATTATTTTCTGGCTTTGGGGAGTGGGGGGTGTTTTTCTTTTCTTTTCTTTTTTGATAAATAGAATTAAAACTTTTGAAGTTCATCTGAAACTTAGTATTTTAAAGGCAAAGGAAAATCTACAGTAGGTATTCTTTGTTGGTCTGTGCAGAGGTCACGCGTCCCTAGCTTTTAGTTCCTGGATTAGAGCTGACAAAGCACTCCATGGTTAGCAACTCCACTCTGCATTTAGGAAATGCTTCCTGCCGTCGGCCTCCTGAACATTGGTTTGTGTCACGCATTGCATGAAAGCATTCAGCAGAAGAGTGCTCTTGGTCACAAAGCAGTCTGTTACATACCTGTTCCCACTGAATTATCTTATTTAAGATACTAAGCTAGGCCTCATGGCACAGGCCTGTAATCTCATCACGCTGGGAGGCTGAGGCAGGAGGATCACAAGTTCAGACTCAACCTGGACAACCAAGCAAGACTCTGTCTCAAAACAAAAAAGAAAATAAAAATAAATGGACTTGGGGTCTGCCTCAGCGTGAAGGTCCTGGGCGCAATCACCAGTACCGTAGAGACAGAAAAAAGATACTAAGTGGTGCACCAAAAGGGTTTTCCTGTCATGATCCAGTTTTCTTCTTTTTAAAATTCAGCCGGAGTTTATTACTTATTTTATAAATTAAATTCAGATAGTGTTTGAGGCATGAAACAAGTTAAAAAGTTAAACCATTTTTAAGGACTGTTTGCATAGTCTCAGTTTTTCCGTATGTGACACCTGCCCCACTGAGTTAGTGGGGAAAATAGTCCAGTTCACATGCTGAAGTGATCTTATTTATTGTTAACTTGGCTGTGGTTCCTTAAAAACTAGCTCTAGTTTCTTACGGTTTTTCTTCTCCTTCCGTTGCTGACTGACAGCAGGAAACAGCAGTTGTGTCTCTGGCTTTCCCAGGTGCCAGCTTTTGTCATAGATGTAGGAACACATTTCAGCAGCCACAGTATATGATCATAGTTTCACACCTAATGATTGCATTATTTATTATTGTTTTCAGAGTCTCAAAGCTTTCTAACACAAAATCGTAACTGAAACTTGTGTTTATCTACAAACATTTTTTATGGAACACATTGCAGAATCTGTTATTTCTAGTTACATCTACCGGTGAGCAGAGAACTTCCAATCTTGCTTATGTGCTGAAGGAAAGACTTGGTCTAGAGTGTAATGGTTCAGACTTGTGGATTGCTGCTGTTGTTGGGACTTGCATTTGACTTTATGCACTAACCTGTGAAAGGAGGATAAATGGAGACTCCTACCTCAGTTGCTTGTGGACTAAAAGATGTAGTGTTGTGTCTGATGTTCTTCAAAGAAGTAATATCCTCACTTGAAGAGTGTCAAGAATAGAACTTTTGAGAACTGGCTTATAGAAGGTGCCCTGGAGGACTCTAAGACCTATCCTGGACTGACCCATATTATTGACAGTGACTAGGTATTTGTCCCATCTTTGAACAAGAGCAGGATCACTAGTGAGGAACATCGGTACCCTTTCGAATTTCTACCAAAATGTTCTCTGCATTCTTAACAAATACCCCTTTTTCAACCATCTTATTTCAGAAAGCATTATCAAACTCTGACAAGGTGTGGCCATCACTGAAGCCTAGTGAGATTAAGGGGCTAGAGCAGTTTCTAGTTTCAAGCTAGTCTGCAGTTAATAATGAATGGAAGCTTGGGAGTATCATGTATTTCTTACTCAGAACTTTAATGAGACTGTTTTTAATCATACTAGTTTCTGACAGAACCCACCCCCCCCCCATGGTTGCTTCCCCACCAGAATCAGCCTTTTGTCTATAAGAGGAAAACATACTTCGATTTTTTTTTTTCCTATTGAGATGGAGGAAAAGGTCTAGTACTACTTAGCCTTAAGTGTTTCTGTCATTGTTCAAAAGTATTTTCTGTAACAGAAACTTCCTTGGAATGTCTTTCTTTTCTCTTTACAAATTGTAATTCCTGGTGTTCGGCTGCTTTCAGAAGTCTCACAGAGTATACAATCTAACAGTTGAATATTGTAAATATACTGTCTTACCTCTCAATAAAAGGGTACTTTTCTATTAATTGGTGGCCAAGCATATCTTTATTTTGAAATTCTAAAATTTAATTCAGCACTGCAATAAATATGACCTCATTAAAAAAACTAGCCATAAACATAGTTTTGTTTTTGTCTATCCAATGGTCTTAACATCCTTCATTTGCAATTTTTTTATGTAAGCGTGTAAAAAAGTTGACTTAAGATACACAAAAACACTCTTTAAGCTTGAAAACTATTTTAAAAAGTAAGAATTCCACTTGGCCTTATTCAGTATGCTGTTTAAGTAAATCTGACTCAGCCAGATGTAGGAGCACATGCCTGTAGTCCCTGCACTCCGGAGGCTGAAGCAGGAGGATCGTAAATTTGCGCCCAGCCTGGGCTACTTAGGAAGATTTATTTCAAGATCATACACATGTGAATTCATACATATGGGCTAGGAGTGTAGTTCAGTGTGAAGGCAGTGGGTCCAGTCTCTAGTGCCACAAGAGAAAAAAAAAAATTGTTAGGTATTACTATCCTGAAAGTATTTCTGGACCAAGGACCTAGGTAGAAATCGTACCACTGCCTGTCCAGCTGTCCTATTTGATGCTTGTATCCGGCTACAACTAATAATATAACCTTGTTCATATTACAAAATTATTGTCTCATTGTCCATTTTCCTGAGACTCGCCATTTCCAAAGAGGTTTTAGAGGTAGAATTTTGATGCTTGCATCCCAAGGCATTTTGTCATGTCTTGACACATTGATGTGACACACACTGGTCCATCGTGACGGTCATGCTTGTATTAATGGTGGCTGTCCATCAATTTGTGCATGTGCCATTTTAAAAATGGGTGTGAAAACATTGTAATTTAGATAACTGTGCAAAATAGGTCAACTGCTTCACTTCTCTTTACCCCCTACTCCCTGGATAGGACTTGTATAAAATAAGGTTACTTTTTCATCACTGTGACTGAATACCCAACATCCACTACTAAGGGAGGAAAGACTTAATTGTAGCGTGCAGTTTCAGAAGGTCTCGGTCTGTTCACTGGTACGCAGCTGGAAAATGGTTGGAATCACATGCGGCTGCAGCTACAACCAGAACTGGAGCCTGTGCTCTGGGAGACAGATCCTCACATCAGTATGGCAGAACTAAGACCAGTCTGAGAGGAAGGGTTGAGCCAGCACATGTCCCTCCAGGTCAGGCTCCAAGCATCCGCCCCTTCCGGCCACGCCCCACCTCCCAACACTACACAGTATCCATAGGTACATGAGGCTTTTTCAGAACACTCCAGATCCAAACCATGACACTGCTTCTTATCTTTCTCCTTCTTTGCCTTTTATGTAGTCTTAAAGAAAGATCTGGACAATTTTGAAAATTAGAGAATTACCTTTTTTATCCCAGAGTGTCATTTCTTTGGGAATCTAATCCTGAAGTAAAAAGAAGGCTGGGTGAAGAGGTTGGCCAAGGAACAGGAAGTTGGATTTTAGAGTACAGGCCTCCTTAATAACCCTGAAGCTCTTCCTAAAGTTGGTAGCCCTTTGGGGACTAGTTTCTTCTAATTGTTGGGAACACAGCTGGACTATAAAATTGACTGGCCTGGGGTCAGACATCAAACCCATATCCTCATTTGTACACCACCATCCCAAATCTCTATTCCGTCACCAAAAAGTCATTTGGATATTCTGGTATCATAGTAGTCATTTTGTCCAGGTAACTGTGCCTATTAACTCCTTCCATGTGAGCACAGTTGCCACTGTCCTTGAAAGCAGTGCCAGGTGAAATTGCCTCTGTGCACCTAGACACTCTGCAGTCCACACTCGAAGAGTCCAGCTAACATCCCTGAATAAGGTAAAGTGGTCTGTGAATATGCCTTCAAGGATTAGGAGCCTATTTGTTCAACATTCACAGCCTGCTCATATTGTCAGTAGAATAAAATCTATTATTTGTGTATGTGTGTGTATGTGCGTGCGCGCGTGCGTGCACGTGTGTATGTGGTATTGGAGATCAAGCCCAGAACCTTAACAGTGAACTACATCTCCAGCGTAATTTTATTTTTGATTTTGAGACAGTGTCTCAAACTTGGCAGTCCTCCTGCCTCAGCCTCCCAGAGTGTTGAGATTACAGGCCTGTGCCAGCCAAACCTGGCTGGAATAAAATTTAATAGTTTACTTATCCTCTTTTTTCCCAAAATATGTAGCCCAACTCTTGGTTAAGACTTTTTTAATCTTAAAAATTTTTTGTTTTTGTTTTGTGAGACAGGGTCTCGCTTTGTAGCCCAGGCTAGTCCTGAACTCATTGGTGTAACCCAAGCTGGCCTTAGACTCAGGACAATCCACCTGCCTCAGCCTCCTGCATGCTGGGATTACAGGCATGTGCCACCATACCCAGCTTTATGTGGTGCTGCAGAATCAGAGTCAGGGCCTTGCACTTGCAGGGCAAGCACTTTAACCGCTGTACCATTCCCCCACTCCCCTTTAAAAGTTTTTATAATTTAACAGAAAAACATGTTGAGAGCCAACGTTTTGGTAGCCCTTTAAGAAGAAACAATCTGGCACATTATGCTGTGCAAGACAGCAATATTGATAACATGTCAAAACCATCCTCCTCGCTTCTGCATATGAAACGGAAAATGGCAACTTTGACGTAAAACAACTACCTGTGAATTCACCAGCTAAGCTATGATAAGCACAGCACATTCATTTTTTTCTTAAGATTGAAAGTTCAAAACACACTTTAATGGTGATTCATTTTCTTGTCCAGCTTCCTAAAACCTTTATGGGATTTGACAGGGAAAGGGAGAAAGGCATTTTACTTGTTTAGTAAGGAATGTCGTAACTGCGTTCCACTTAGGACTTCATTTAAAATGTAAGCACAGTGTATCTGATGTCACGTCTTGCTCTTTGGGAAGGTAGGGTTTTTTAAGTAGTTTCTATACTCTTTTAAAATTAAAATTCTACAAACTACAAGGAGTGACTAAGAAATACTGTGAAAGTTTAAAATTTTTAAATATTACCAAAAAGAAGAGCCTTGTCACGAACCTGGCTCCCAGTCCTCCCCTTTGCTTCTAGTGCGCTTACCCTTTGCCCTTACTACTTCCTGAAGCGATTCTGGAGGTGCTCTTCCCTGAGGGTCTTTACTGAAGCTCTCGTGGTGGCCTCAGTACCCTGAATCAAATGTAGACATTTTCCTCTCATGATTATTTTGACTTTGAGGAAGAGCCAGAAGTCACACGGTGCCAGATTCCATCAGGTGAGTGAGGACTGTCTTATTTACTTTTCTGTTTCTGGGACAGAATACCTGACATCCACAGCTTTGCGAGGAAACACTTCTTTTAGGTCACAATTAGTTTCAGATGGTCTCAGTCCGTCTATGGACCTGCAGCTGGAAATGGTACAATTACATGTTGGGGCCAGAGCCTGGGAAAGAAGTCCCCATGGCATGGCTGAACAGAGGCAAGTGCAGAAGGAAAGTTGTAGCTAGCACTTACCCTCCCGGTCAGGCCCCAAGCGTCTACCCCTTCCAACCAGGTTCCACTTCCCAACAGTACACAGTATCCATAGGAACATGAGGCTTTAGGGGGACACACTGGATCCAAACCACAAACATTCTGCCCCAGCCCCTAAAAGACTCATGTCCACCTCCATATGCAAAATGCATTTAGTTCTTCTCTAAGAGTTGCCAAAGTCTTAACAGTTCCAGCCCTGCTGGAAAGACCAGACTCTGACACTCAAGGCAGATTCTTAGTTATGAGCCCCTGTGACAATCAAAGAAAAGTTAAACACTACCACATACAAGGGCCCAGAATAAACAGTCCCATTCCAAAGGGGAGAAATAAAAAGATAGAAAGCAATTGGACCAAAGCAAGTTTTGAACCCAGTAGGGCAAGAGTGAAGCCCTGTAGTGTCTAGTACCCTGAGTAAATTGTGACAGCACTGAGATGTGAGCTCCAAAGGACCTGAGTGGCCCTACCCCTGCATCATTGCCTCCTGCTGCAGTCTCCAGTTTTCCTCCTTTGGGCTGGCTGGACCCACAACTTGCAGTCTTCCTCAGGGGACAATCCATGTTCCTGGCTTCTCCAAATTTTGGGGTCTCCATTGCACCTTAGGCTTCTTTAGAACTTCACACACTGCCCTCCCAGGGGTACCCTGACTGGCCTCCAAGGCCTTCCTCTGAAATCTGGATGGAAGCCCCCATGAACCCACAACTCTTGGATTCTGCAAGCCTATAAAGCCAGAATCATATGAATTTCATCAAGGTATTCAACTAGCTTGAGCAGTAATCTGGACCCTTTGGACAATTGCTGTGGAGGCCTCTGAGTTCCTAGATGGTTAACCTCTAAATGGCTGAATTCTAGAAAACATTTTTCTCTTTGGCCCTGGGGTACACTTTTCAGAGCAAAGTCTTTTGTCTTTCCAACCTTGATTTGATAAAGGATGAGATCTTGTTGCTTCATGACACCCCTCAGGCATCTTTTTTTGTAGTCCTGCTTCCAAGTACTTTGCTTCTTTTTAATACTAATCTGCTTAACTTCCCTGTGCTCTTTTACCTCTGCAGGCCTTTTAAATCTGGCCAAACTGCAAACTTTTTATATCATTTTTCTCTGCCATTTTTTTCTACTGCTTTCTGCCATAGAGTTAGCTAAAAGCAGCAAATAGTAGCCATGTAACAGCCTAAACATCAGGCTGCCTTGAAATTTCCTTCACCAAATCAAGTAGTCCCTCAACTTTAATCTCACTTTCAGGCACCATCTCTGAATAAGGGCAAAATTCCAGTACAGTTTTTATTAGAGCATTGAACATGTTAACACCATTTGCCAATCCAGTCCTCCTTCCTATCTGAAATTACTTGAGACTGGCCTTTCTAATCTACACTCTTATCAGCAATCTGGTCTTCTGACCTCTACTTTTTTTGTTGCTAGGACAGAGTATCCAATATCCACAACTTTAGGGAGAAAAAAAAACCATTTTAGCTCACAGTTTCAGAAGGTCACAGTCCGTTCACAGGCAGGTGGCTGGGAATGGTGGAACCACATGGAGCGGCCTGAGCCCTAGAAAGAGTTCTTCATGGCATGGCAGAACAGATCCAAGTATAGGAGAAAGGGTGGGGCTAGAAGACACTTCTGCAGACTAAGCCCCAAATATCTGATCCTCCTAGCTAGGTCCCATTTACCAACAGTACAGGGCTCCTACTACATCCAAATACATGAGACTTTTGGGGGGACATTCTGGATCCAAACCATAACAAAGACACACTCTTGTGTTTTTACCAGGCTGCCTTTCCACTGGATGGCACTCAGCAGCATTCACTGTATTTAGTTATGATCATACCTGATAAAGATGCTCAAGAAAGAGAACGTTGTAGAACTGCTTCGGAATGTGGCAAGAAAGTGGAATGAGTGTGTTTGAAGTGAGGAGAGGGGGTTTTTAGATTAATGGCAATGTGCCTTTTATAATGAATTTTTATAATTAAACACACTGTATAGTTTCAATGAAAAGATGAGGTGAAAAACCTCATACTGTGTGTTTTGATCAGCGTTAGTAGGGCTATATCCCATGAACTAAAAGGAGGTTTGTCTGATGTGCAGTAGATGTTCAGTAAGTCCTTGCTAAATAATTGGGTGCCTGAATAATTAAATGTGTGACTGATGTCAATTCCACTGAGATTCCCTAACCTTTTCTTTTTTATCCAAATGAATCATCTTCCGCCATTGGTGATAGCTTGATAGCCAGTTACCTGGCTTCCTCCACTACCTCTTGATTCTGCCATAGATGTAGGTCCTTTCTCTGAGGATGATGACGATGATAAAATTCCCCAGGCAATCTCCGGGCTGGTGCGATCGATAGAACAAACCATGCGCGCCCATCCATCACTCCCACGTCCTGCTGATGAGCCTTCCGGGAGGAGTCCGTGGATCCCGTCAATCTCCAGGACTGACAACTCGTCCCTGTGGAATCCCCGGTCTACGCAGATAGGAAGGCAAACCTGACACCCAGACTTTAAAAACCCAAATTCAGAACAAGATCAGAAAACTCACAAGTAGAAGTTGTTGCTATTGCTGGATTCCAGAAGGAGCAGGACATGAAAGTGAGTTGCTGGCTTTACTCACAGGCTGGTACTTTCTTCACTGTATTATAGGAAGCTTTAGAGATTTCTATCTTTTTTATGTTTAATGAGTATTTGCTTTTTTAACTATATGCCTTTAAAAATAGCAGAATTAGTTGATTTTACTAAGAAAAAATATCGTTACCCGATTCTTTATTTGAGGGAGGCAATGAAAATAATACATTTCTAAAGGATTTTTGTTTTCAAAATGGGCTCTTTGTGGAAGATCTAGCAGGCAGGGAAGAACACCTGGCCCACTGAGGAGTAACCAGGACAGAGCAAAGCTGGAAGCCAGGGGCTTGCAGTTGTGGGCTGCCCAGCGGGGAAGCAGCAGACCCTGTAGCCCTAAAATGACCTGAGTGGGGTTGGTCCTTCTGTAGGGTATCAGAGGACTGGCAGCTGCCGCCCTGGCTGTCTTCCTGGTGTTTTCTGTCCTGGGGGACTCCAGCAGCACCCTGCAGGTAAGCAATCTCAGAGAGCCCTGGTGCACTGTGTGCCCACTCTGTTGGCTTTTCTCCTCCTCCTCCTCCTTCTCCTCCTTCCTTCCTTCCTTCCTCCCTCCCTTTCTTCTCTTTCTTTTTCCCTTTTTTCCTTCTTTTCCTCTCTCCTTCCTTTTCTTTCTTTCCTTCATTCCTTCGCCCTCTCCCTCCCTCTCGCCCTCTGTTTTCTAATGGAAGCCTAGGCTGCAAAGCTTTATTATCTGCCCTTCAACCCGCTGTTGGTTGCAGAGACCCCTGGAGAGAAGGAACTGGACTCCCCAAGCTATGCTGTACCTGAAGGGGGCACGTGAGTCCCCAGTACTGCGCGCTCATCCCACACCCATCGCGGGCAACCGTTGAGGGGCCCTGAGGCCGGGGGAAGGGTGGAAAGGGGAGGAGAGCGAGTGCAGCGGGTTTGAGGCCCAAGTAACCAAGGGCCGGTGAGGGAGCGAGGAGGGAGGGGCAGCGGCCCTGCCCACCCGGGACCTTCCACTCCTGGGCCTGGGGCAGAGGCCTGAAGCAAACCACAAGGCCAGGTCAAGCATCACCTGGTTCTTGCATGCGAAACCCAAATTATAAATAATTTTAGGAGCAAAGTAAAAGAGGTAGGGAACAGGGAGGAAGACTGTAGGGATAGGACCGGAATCTAGGGATGTGGGGAGAGAGGAAGTGGGGAGAAGAAGGGGAACAAAGTGATCAGGTGGTTCCCCATGATCAATGTAACTATTATGTCTCACAAACAGTACTAATTTAAAAAATAAAAATAAAAGAGCTGAGCCTGTAATCCTAACGTCCTGGGAGACAGAGGCAGAAGGACTGTAAATTCAAGCCCAGACTGGGCGATTTAGCAACTTACAAACATTATGTCTCAAAATAAAAAGAAAAGAAAAAAATATGCTGGAGTTGTAGCTCAGTGGGAAGGCCTTGGGCTTGATCTCCGGGGCCACAATAAACTAACAAATAAATAAATAAGATTTTTTAAAATCTTCTCTCCAATCCTGGAGAGTCAGCCCCTCCTAACCCTGCTGGGACGCGGGCTGCCCTTCCTAGCCTCTCGCCCTGTCGGTGTCCTTGACCTGGCCTGGCGTGGCATCCTTCCCGGCGAGGGCACAGGACACTCCACAGCCCCGTGCACCCGGGCCCGAGCCGCCCTTGCCTCTCTTTGCAGAGGGCCGTCGCTTCCTGTCTGACCAGAGCCGCAGAAAAGAGCTGGCGGACCGGCCGCCCCCAGGTAAGTGACGGTCCCTTCCTCCAGTGCGTCCTGGAGACGGGTGGCAAGGCGACCCAGGAAGAAGGTCCTGGCTCCCGAGGCGTGGTCGGGGCAAGGGCAGCCCAGTTGCCAACACTGGCCGGATGTGCGGCTGTCCCCTGCCCAATCGGGTCACAACCCCCCTTTCACCGGGGAGTGCCGAGTCCAGGTGGGCGGGCTAGTATTCCCTGGATGAGCGAAGCGGAGTTCACGCAGCTCCAGAGGGAGCGGTAGGGTAACTGAGCTGGAGGGGCAGTAGAAGCGCCTGGTGCAGCCTGTGTGTGCACCAATTCCACAAGTTGAATTATGGATCTCAAATACATTCTAATGAGAAGAATAATCGGGGAAGAAAACCCGCAAGCCGGGAGTGCTGACGCAGGACCGGAACCCGCGCCCGCTGGGAGACAGGCTGGAGGATCTTAGCGGTTTAGCAAGACCCTAGCTCACATAACAAAGAAAGGGAGGAGGAGGTAGCTCCTCCCAAGGTCCTGGTTAGGTCTTCTGCAGGGGAAAAGAAAACAAAATAAAACAAGACCCCCCCCCACCCCCACCCCCAAAAAAAGTTCTGCAACTGTCTCTAAAAAGGTACCTTCTCATTTATAGCTGTTTCTTTAGTAAGTTTATGCTTAAACAATATTGTACTTATTTAAATAATTATTTACGTAGGAGACTCTGATGTACGCCTCTGGTAACTATTAGGAAAAGCTATTGAAGGGTTCAAAACCAAAAGTAGGCTGGAGGAATGGCACAGCAGTTAAAGCGTTTTCTTTGCAAGCTCAATATCCTGTGTTCAATCCCCCAGCACCATATAAAACTAGGCATGGTAGTGCATGCCTGTGATCTCAGCACTCAGGAAACTGAGGCAGGAGGACTGCCTTGAGTCCAAGGCCAGCTTGGGCTAAAGAGTGGGTTTGGGACCAGCCTATATACTACGGAGTGAGACCCCGTCTCCAACAACAACAACAAAAAAAAGTAGTAAATGTAGCTTGAAATGTCTACTTATTTTGAAAAGTATCAAACGCTGTTGTACATGTCTAAATATGTTTTGTTCTGCTTCTTTAAGCCTGCAGTGCAGTTAAGCTTATTTATTTTACACGGTACAATTTGTTTTCCCTCCTTGGTTGCCACCAAATTAAAAATCAGGGTTTTTGTTGAGTCAGGACAGTGTGTCATTTGTCAATGTAGATTTGATGTCGGCCTGAATATTTAGCCAATGCTGCTTCAGCCAAACAATAATCTTATCTCTGGCCGACAATGCGTAGGGTGTCCCAGAGATTGTCATGCATAGGAAAATACAAAATATAAACCTGTGTTTGCATGGTATTGATTCATATACTGTTTGGAACAATAAAACTGTGAGGCCAATTACGTAAGCATAAGGTCAGTGTACAGGATGTCCCAATAGATGCCATATATAGAAATATTAAGCCTTTGGGGCCCCCTGTGGCTTATCCTCTCCTTCTGAGAAAGAGCCCAGAGAGGAGAGAGGCTTCAGACCCCAGCTGGATCGCTCCCAGTCCCTCTGGCCCAGACATTCCCTTTGGAGCTGGGAACAGAGAAATTTCTCAGCTCCTTCTGTCAACCTTCCTTGTGTTCACAGAATTCCCTTCAGGGTGTAATTTTAAATCCTCTTCCATAGGCTGTGTGTAAAAACAACATAACCGGTTGTAGTTCATTTTCAAGAGAAGTGTGAATTACTGCCATTTATAAAAATCAGTGTTCTTCATAATTTGTGGTTAGGGATTGAAAATCCATTTCATATAAGTTTTTCTACTATGGTAGATGCCAGAATCAGACTTATGCATATGAACATTGAGATGCTAACAGAATCTGTGTACATTTGTTGTTGTTTTTCCAGAAAGACGAAGCCCAAATGCCCGACTTTTAACTCTTCCAGAGGCTGTGGCCCTATTATTGGCTTCACTACAAAAGCCACAAGAAGGTACAAGTACTGCAAGTACCGTGACCCCTTCCTCCTGCGGGAGCCAGCAGCTTTGCGTACTCTGGGGTGAATTCTACATCAACCAGTGAGGGCATCTTAACAGCGCTTAAGTATTTCCCTGGTGAACCTGGGGGATTTTATATAAATTCCAAAATCTGTCCTTTACTGCAACCTGTATTTCTGTCACAACTCCTCAAACTGAAAAAGCTCAGAGTCCAATTTCAGCATTTTGATTGAAAACAGAGCAGCCAAATAACATGAAATAATCACAAATCTGAGTGCTTACTAGGTAAAAGTTAAACCAAGTGAAATTGCAAGATGTCCATCATTTTTTTTTTAACTTACAATCAAGAGTTGGATATGGTCCACCCTAATAGATACAGGTGGTGCAGATTCTAGGCCCAGGTCAATTTCACTATGCTGTATTGCTTCATTTATAGCCAGGGACAGATGTCATCTTTAAATACAGGGATCCCAAAAGCTGCTAGGGGAAATTAACAGACAGTTTTGTTATATTTATATTTATGCATGTGCAAGCCTGGTGACTTCTGGGACCCCTGTAGAGGCTTTCTGTCTATGTAGTAGGAAAACTGCTAGTTGAATTGAGCTATCTTTGTCCGGGGCCACCCAGGTCTTTGGAGGCTGACCAATCTGGGTTTAAATCCTGGCTCTGCAGCGTCACTAGCTGGATGACCCCGAGCCTTCGTATCATTATTAATAAAATTATGATGTAATGATTCCTCTGTGCTGTGTCTCTCTAGGAGCCCAATAGACAAGGTACAACGTTCCTATTGTAGGGCTAAGGGTAGAAATCATCAGAGCATAATATGTTGCCCTTGAATTTTCCCTTCCAAAAACTGTAATGGTGCTATGTTTATGATATCACTCGATTTTTAAAATATGAAAGGGAAAAACTGCAGTAGTTGACATGGAGGTGAAAGGGCATGTGGTTGGCCGGCCTCACTGACATCATGCGTGGCCGTTTTAGGATTGAAGGAGCCACACGAGGAGCTGGGTGACCTGCTCGAGTCAAGCTCTGACTTCATTGTGGAAAAGTTAAGTACCCGTCAGGGCAAGTGGAAAACACAAGGACAAAGAAGTTTTGTTTTTTTTTTAAACTCAGTGCAAGGGATGGAGAAAATTATAATACTTGGTTCATTAAATATATACATTGACGAGGAGTGATCCAACTATTCTGTGAATATTTAAGTAAAAATTTTTACTATAAGACAAGACACATTGCCATTAATCATCAGCCCCGCCCCATATGTCCCCTTGCTTCTCCCACATCCATCCCATTGTTCTCGCCACTTTCTGGAGCGGTTCTGGAAGCCCTCCTTCCTGAGTGTCTTGATTTGATCTGTCATGGCTGCCTCCACATCCTGAATGGGTCCAAAAGTTTCGTCGTTTTGGCCGTGGGGAAAGGCCGGATGCTGCCCTGTGCCAGATCTGGTGAGCAAGGTGGACTCACGAATGTTTTATGAGCCCGCCTTTTTGTTCGATGGCGCTGGGCAGCATACTCACTGTGGTCATGATTATACCTCAGAATAAAAGGCTCCTCACGACAAAGGACTTTCTAGACCTGCTTCAGAGAGTCAAAGAACAATGGGGTAAGTATGTTCAAAGCAAGGGGGAGCATTTTGATGGGGATGAATGGCAATCTGTTTTTTATCATAATAATCAATGTTTAGAGTGGGGTTTTTTTTTAATCACACTTGCTTTTCTCTTTTGTGTCTCCCACTGATGGAGATAGGTTGGCAGGTAAGCTTCAGGTTCTGCGGGGTAGGGACTTTGATGTGCAGAGGCAGCTAACAAAGGGAGCAACAATGGAGCAGGGAGGGTTAATTTTAGAGGAGGCAGGATGCCATGATAGCGCCCCTTTCAAGTCTTTTTGGAAAATATATGTAATTTTTTAATTAATGAAGTTTTCCATGTGCCTTGTCACTGAAGATGAACCAAAGAAACAAAATATTGTTAGTCTAGATTGATGGAAAGGCTTTGGATTCCCATATAATACATTGATTTTCTGTGGTGTTTTTGTTCCGGAGTCTCTAGGTAGTATTTGAAAGGCTTTTGTATAGGGAATTTTGATTTTGGCACAGTTTAAATAGGGCTACTTTTCTGGTTGAGGGTAATTATCTTTTTCTTCCTCTTGAAGAAGCAACTCTAGCTGGGTGTGGTGGTACATGCCTGAAATCTCAGCACTGTCAAAAGCTGAAGCAGGAGGATCACAAATCCGAGCCCAGCCTTGAAGCAGTGCTCTGTTATCTATAGCATTTCTTAATACTACCAGTTCAGGTTAAGACGTAGCCCAGGCATTCGAGCTGTACTGTAACTACCTGAGAGAATGAGCTTTTGTCTGAAGCTAATCTTTGAAAAAATTAGGGTTGGTTTTACTTTTGGTCCTTCTTTCTCCCTGTCTCTTGGGGAGTTTACCCCTTGCACCATTTCATTACTCCCAGGAGCTGGCTACTGGCTGAGCCCTCACAGACCCCCACCCCACATGTGATATCCCTTGCTCTGAGGTTTTGTAATTCTGTCTACTAACAAGGGTCCCAGGTTTTTGTCTCACTTCCTCCCCAGAGGCAATCACTTAAAAAAGGAATATTCATAAATGCAATCCTAACAAAGATGTGCTTTTTTGAAATAAGTAGAGACTGTACTTTGATGCAAGCGAGTGATTGTGCTGGTGGGGATTTTAGATATGAGGCATATTGATCAGAGCAAGACATAGTCCTTTCAGATTTCTACCAAATCTGCCTTATTATAGCTTCATTCATTATAAATGTTTCGATATAAAATGTGACTCCCCTAACGAGTCCCAACCTGAGGGGGAAAGACTTTAAAACCAAGCAAATCTAAACCAATTTTTAATTAATTTTCAAAAGCAGGGTCTTTAAGTTCCCGCAACCTTGGAGGCTTGATGTGTATCTCTTGAGGTTCTCTTCATCTTTCCTTTTATTTATTTTTTTTTTCACTTTTAAAACACAGGCTATGTGAAGTAATTGTTTTCCCTTACAGATGGAGAGGAAAACTTGAATCAAAAAACATTCATGGAAGATGGCCTGCTAAACCGCTGAAAGTATGCCATGTCCCACTCACGTGTAGTTCTATTCTTGTTGGAAACATGACCATGTGAATAAAATCCTTGGATTCTTTTTACTTCATTTATACACTTAAAAATATACACCGCTAGTTTTATTCTTTTGGAAGGGAAAAAAAAGTGTTCTCAGCCTGGAGCTCAACGTCACTAGCTTTTCTCATTGCTCCAGGTCCCATGGAGCCACCTGGGTCTTACTCTTGAATGTTTTAGAGCATTTCTAGTGACAAGGCCAGAGACTCCAAAAGGCTGTTTGCATTTGGTACAGCCACCACCTGGCTTGATTTTAGTTTTTTTTTTTTTCATTTCACTACTCATTTGCATTTTGCCACACTTCAGCTGTGATTCTCCTCTGCCTTTCCTTGTTCTCATCTCCAAGAGCAGGTGCAGGGCAGGATGGGGAGGGGATAGTGCAATTCTCCACACTTCGTGGGAGATAAGGTCTTGAGGAGGGAAGCAGGAGGGAAGGGCTGGGAAGGAGTCCTGTAAGGAGATCACGTGGGTGGAGTTACGGAGAGAGGGGACAGTGGGCTGGCCTGGCCTCGGGAAGACTGGCTGAAGGCCTACAGCCGGGA
Organism: Ctenodactylus gundi; assembly: GCA_004027205.1. Taxonomy (NCBI): domain Eukaryota; kingdom Metazoa; phylum Chordata; class Mammalia; order Rodentia; family Ctenodactylidae; genus Ctenodactylus; species Ctenodactylus gundi. Next base: position 232,630 of record PVKB01000065.1, read on the forward strand.
GCACTCTTGTGCTCTTAGGAGATCTCCCGAAATCTGGCTTAGAATTGTGCATTTAAAAGTCCCTGGGAAACATACAGATGGAGAGATATCCTGCTCACATGTACATTGCACAAAGGGAACAAACCTGAGCTTCAGAGGGAACCCATTTTCCGTGGCTAAACAGACTGGCAGAGTCCATCCCTGCTTATCCTAATTGTCTACTAGGCTTTTTTGGACACTATAAAATTATATTGATGTACCCTGCAAACGTGTGTGCAACACACCTCATTTCCTCCTTTTCAAAGTCAATCTGGGATCAGTATCACACATACACACACACCCCTACAGAAATCATAGTAATTTATTTATTTGGAATTACAACATGACCATCACATTATCTTTTGTTTTTTACGTGATCAATTCAGGCTTGTTACTGATAAATATCCTAAGTGTGAAATATGGCTAATTCTTATTGTCCGTTAGTACACAGCCATTATTTAGTCGATGGCTTTATGTGAATGTCTCTGTAACTCAAAATTATAATTTCACTGTAAGTAATCAAACCATGCTTGTAAGACTGTCCGTATCTCATTTCATAATTGAATAATGAACTGTACTGAAGTTAATGTAACACTGATCTTTGCCAAAATGTAACATCAAAGCATTAAAAAAAAAAATCTATGTGGTATTATAACAGGCACCTGTCATTAATTAGCAAAGGGAAGAATTTGATTTCTAGAATGGGTTTACTAAACAGTGCATATATCTTGTTGATTGAGAATTATTCACTTGCCAGACATAAAATGGTACATATTGCCTACATAAATGTTTACTCCAACATTTTTACTGCCTACCTTGAACGATCTCTTTTGAGTTTCTCTGGTATCTTAGAAACACTGAGTACAGCTCTGACAACACTTCATACTGGCATCGGTAGGTGTCACCCTAGTCTGGCCAACCAAATTCATGCCATGGAAGGAAAGGTGGTATTTTGATTGCTTGGCCAGCTAACAAGAAATATCACAAACTGGGTGATTTACAAACCATGAATGTATTTTTCGCAGTTTTGGAGTCTGAGAAGTCCAATACCAAGCTATTGGCAGAATCAATGACACTCTGATGCCTTTTTTTTTTTTTCTTTTTTTGATGGTAAGTGGTAATGACAGTTGAAGCCTGGCAGCTGAGGCATGATCAGCAGCCATTCTACCTCTGAGCTACCCCCAACACTTGCCTCTAGCTAGAGGCTCTTGTAAGAACACTAATGATGACATTCAGGAGGGTTCTGGTCTTGTGACCTAAGACCTAAGAGGTCTTATCACCTCCCAAAGGCCCCAACCACCTAATATCACCATACTGGGGATTAAGATTTCAATATTTGGATTTTGGAGAGACACAAACAGGTTTCAGCCGGTGGTACAATCACTGCTTCTAACTGATTAAGCATCATACACAGCTTTCTACAGTTCTGGTCTTCCAATTCATGGACACAAATGTTCTTACGAAATGGCTGTATGGTTGTTTGCACCTCTACTTCTGCAACGAGACCATTTCTTTATGTAGCTCCTACGTACACGGTACACTATTGGTACACAGTCACCTTCTAACCATCCCACCTGTCTCTCCATGTAGATGTCGTCCATCTTGAAGAAGGCAGAAATGAATGACTAGGGTGACTCTAGACCATGAGAAGTGCCAGGTGGACACTGATTCCTGCATGTGCCACTCAAAACCAGTTCACTTATGCAGCTAATTATGTTGCATTCATTTCTTATCACGAAACTACTTGTTCCTTGAACAAAAAAACCTCATTTTTAGAGATTGACACTGAGGTGGTTTGATGTACAGCACATGTTTTCAATAACATTTGACCAGTTACCAATCAAGACCACACATGGTGAGCCACTTTACTAGGGATGCATTTTCATGGTTGTTGTAACCGTGAAACTCTTCCCCATTTTTTTCATGAGCTCTTTCTGGCAATACCCTCAATAAGTCCTCAATAGAAAATCCATTTCCTCTTTTTTTTCCTGCTCCCTAGTGCAGTTTTTCCAAGTTTCTCTGAATACTATTGGCATTTGCAGGGCATTTTTTAAGAATCAAAATAAAATAGAAATGACTCAACCTTGTTGGAAAATGCTCAATCCACTCACAATAAGAGAAATGCAAATTAATTACATCTAATTACACATTTTCAGTTACTGGACCGACAGAGATTAGAACGTTCATATGACATATTGTTCTGTCTGAACTGCTAACAAAAGGTATATCTGCAACCATTTTTCAATTATCTAAATCTGTTGCTTGTATCCATTTTCCTGCTTTTTAGAGCCAATGGTGAAATCAAAGAGCTGCACTGCAGCATGCCAGTGGTCTTGAACCACTGGACAAGCTGTCTTTACACCCTTCCATCATTACCATCAATCACCTGACACTTTTCAAGAGCCGCTATAGACAAAAGCCAACTGGTATAAGATATTCACTGTGCACAGACGAACACACAGTGAATAGTTACTCAATTAGAAAAAAACAAAGGCAATGCTGGGCCTGGGGGTGGAGGCCTGTCATCCTAGCACTCTGGGAGGCTGAGGCAGGAGAACAGCAAGCTCATGCCCATCCTAGACAATTTAGCAACTTAGCAAGACCCTGTCTCAAAATCAAAAATCAAAAAAATCCAACAGTGAATGTACATTGCTGGGAAACAATACTTGACACCCCCAACATAAAGGAAGAGAGGTTTGTCAAACTGGTCAGAGCTCTCAGTTGCTTCATGGATGGCTGACAGGAGGAGCCTGATGGAGGACAGCAGGTCATCCATCATGGCTGTAAGAAAGGGAGAAGAAGTGGGACAAGAATCTGTCCTTCCAGGCCACATTCCTGGTTATCCGCCTCTCCTGACCAGGCCCCACCTCCTGACTGCACATGAAATCAATAGATTAACCCACCTGACCCAGCTGGCCCACACAGTGCAGTCACCTTCTTGACACCTTCTAGGCTTAGGGGGACATTCCAGATCCAAAGTGTAAAGTCCACTTGATTACAGTTATTCACATGTATAATGATGCATATCATAGACTACATCAGAGACATTGTTCTTATCATGATTCAGTAGACAATATTTATTTGCTACTTTTTAAAACATTATTATTAGACACTATTCCTGGCAGGTGCTTTACAACTTATATTAATGTCTAAAGATTTAGTGAAAGTTAACTCTTTAAATTCTGATTTATTTATTCATCTGGATTCAACAATTTATCATCTATGCCAAGTTGCCAAGATTCACAAAAGGGCTTTTCATTCAAACAACAGGAAACATGTTACAGCAGGTTGGTCCATGATAAGTTGTGATATCTGTCCTTAACTTGAGCACGAATTCGGGATATCAGAAATGATACTGCATAAATGTGCACCAAGGATTAGATCTAGAGTAACTATTTTCTCAGAGATTTTGTGGACTCTCAGCAAAGGTAAATATTAACTCATGGTTCTGAGGGCTGGAGGAATGGCCCAGCAGTTAAAGTGCTTGCCTAGCAAGTGCTAAGTCAAGTTCTAAGTACCCAAGTTTGATTCCTTAGCACCACATTAGCCAGACATGGTGGTGCACACCTGTAATCCCAGCACTGGGGAGGCTGAAACAGGAGGATTGCCATGAGTCCAAGGCCAGCCTGAGCTCCATAGTGAGTTCAGGACCAGCATGGGCTACAGAGTGAGACCCTGTCTCAAAAAAAAAAAAAAAGCCCTCATCATTCTGATACATGTGAAAATGAAAAGTAATCAAGATTGATTGATTCATTAACTGACTGTGGTACTGGGGAGTGAACTCAGGGCCTTCACACTGAACTACATCTTCAAACTTAAAAAAAAAATTGAGATAGGATCTGGCTAAATCACTACATTACTTGTGTTCAAACATGCAGTCCTCCTGCTTCAGCTTCTCAAGTGCTGGGATTACAAGCCTGTGCCATACCTTCCCAGGCTAAGATTTGTTCATAGTTATTTAAAAATATGTAAATAGTGTTCATTCAGAGCGAAGATCAAGATCTTTTGGGGAAATGTGGCATCTTGCTTGGTAAGATGAAGAAGCTGTATAAATAAATACTAGTTAAAGGACTATGATGATGTTCACTTGAAAACTAAACACTGGTGAAAGGAAGTTCTAATTGCTTAAATTAACCATTCTTTAAGTCTTTCATCTTGCCCCTTAAATACTCTTCCTCTTGCCTAAATTTACCAGGGAAACAAAAGTGGGAATTAACCTTGGATTGTGTTTTCTATGATGCAGATGCTATGCCCTCACTCTCCCCTGGTTAAACAGGAGAGACTCCACTCTACTACTCTGAAGCAAAGTTCAAAATTGTGGTGTTTGCACCCTTTTAAGGAATCCTTCTCACCGCGCTCCTCCTTAAGCCAGCTCTGCTTGGCCCAGAGTGGGATTCAGTTCTTGTATTCACCGTGGAGCTTTTTCTTCCCGCGGGGGACATGGCTCAAAGAGAATGGCGACTTGATGTTTACCCGGTCCCTTTCTGCCTCCTCTTCCTCGTCATACCTCTCTTCATCCTCATTTTCATCTTCAGTGTCACTGGTCTGAGGACTGGAGGCCTGAGACCCCGTGGGAGAAGGGGGCACTGAGGAAGGCCTGGGGTATTTAAATCCTTCTGTCTGCCAAAGACAAAAATAATATGTAAACATTAGCCTTTTTTTTTTTTTTTTTTTTTTTTGAGGTACTAGGAATGGAACTCAGGGACTTCACATTATCTTCAGACCATTTTTTACTTTTATTTTTATTTTGAAATAAAGTCTCAGTTGCTAAGTTGCCCAGGCTGGGCTCCAACTTGTGATCCTCGTTCCTCAGCCTCCTGAATTGCTGGAATTTCACGCCTGCATCACTGGCCAGGCGTACTACTTCTTGGCTTTCAGAGATGCAAACACTATGCATGCACATTTCATTGCAATTGGGGTAAATTAAAGGAGAGAAAAAGGTTGGAAAAGGTAGGAAAAAGGTTGTAGATTTCTGGAGACTGGAAAGAGGGCTGGGGAAAAGGAGAAGGGAGGGCAGGAAAGGAGGGAAAAGGGATCCGAGACTGTCAAGGTGATACACAGGTGTACCAATTCTCCCAAACAAATATGATTATTATGTATGGCAAATGGATATTAAGTTTTAAAAAAAAGTAGTGATCTGGACCTGCTGGTGCAGGACTGTAATCCTAGCATCCTGGGAGGCTGAGACAGTAGCGACAAGTTTGAGCCCAGCTGGAGTAATTTAGTGATAGCAAAACCCTGACTCAGACAAAAACCAACAAAACTAATGGGCTATGGGTATAGCAAGAACCTGGGTTCTCTACCCACCACACACCAAAGGAAAAAGAGGAAGAAGAAGAGAAAATAAAGAAGGAGAAGGAGAAAAAAAAGATGTTTTGTGATCTGGTCAGATGCTATTAAACTTTGACCCTAGTACCACCAACCTTTACAGAGATTCATTTAATACATAGTTATCTTTTATTAAGCATTGAAATGTGCCAGGTACTATATACAGGTTATCACATTCACTCTTCTAGCAATACCCCGATAAATGAATTCTTCCTGTTTGCAAAAAAAAAAAAAAAAATTTGAGGATTAGAAAAGCCAAATGCCTTTTCTCAGGCCCCACGTACATACATGGTAGAGGAAGATTTACATCAGGTGCACGATTTCCCGTTAGTGTCCACTGTTATGTATGCTGCTGATACTGTCAGTCTTTCTTTTAGCCTTCAGACGTTTTGCTCAGACATTGCCCAGTAACACTGCAGATCATAACAGGAAGAATCTTGGAGGCTGGGCATAGTAGCATACATCTATCTGTAGTTCCTAGCACTCTGGGAGGCTGAGGCAGGAGGATTGCAAGTTTGAGCACAGCCTGAGCAATTTAACAACTGGGTGATCCCTACCTTAAAATTAAAAATAATATAGAAAAAGATCTGTAGCTCAGTGCCAAGGCTCCAACTGCCCACATACACAGACGTACAAAAGCACACTGAAACAAGAGTGAACACATGAGTGAAAGTGAGTGGACAAGTATCACTTGGCTTTAATCAAATTGCTCTGGTACCTGAGACTCACCGAGATAATTCCCCCGATAAGTACATTCTGAGCACCAAACACATGCCAGGCTGCACAGTGCCACCAAAAAATCTACCTGAAAAATCAGATTCCAGCCCCACCCCTGAGGAGAGTATAGATACCCTGAAAGGGTAAGACAGTGTGTGAAGAGGTCACAACATCCACCCCTCTGTATTTCAACCACGTTTGGGTATCATGATTACACCACATCACTTCCTAGCTCAGGTGCTTTAACTGATGGAAATCCAAAAATAAAATAAAATAAGCCAAATCCTGCCCTTATTTAGAACCTTAGCGTAAGGGCTAAGCACTCACTAATTGAATAGCTAAATGAATAAAGGTAGTAGCACTATCAAGCAGCAGGTCTCCTTTGAATAAGCAAAGTAATCCACTATCTGAATGCCGGAAATGCAAACACAGAAATTGGAGCAGGAAGACAGTAGGATTAGGAAACTATTTCGCCTTCTCTGTGGGCCAATCTTTCCAAACCCTTTCTCAAGAAATATCATAGTAGGACATAAGTTGTGCTGTCAGGCAAAATTATTTACAATGAAATTTTGATCAGATTACATGTGAACTTGGAAGATTCATAAATACTTCATAGGGAGCTATAGCTTTGGGAGATCTCTATGGTAATTCAAAATTAAGCATATTCCTTTGGGCACAGATTCACTACACTAAGGTGGATCTTTGGTTGGTGTTTAAGATGGGATCGCTTTGTTTCCCAGGGTGTGCTGGAACTCATGGCTCAGGTGATCCTCTCACCTCATCCTCCCGAGAAGGTGCTCACACAGCTGTGGGCCACCATGCCGTGCCAGAGTGAACCCTATACCCAATGTGTGAGCCTCATCTTTTTGCATCTGTGACACCACTCGGTATATATGAGGTTGGATTAATGTAGTTCTTGTAGACTTCTGCAAGGGCGACTCCCACTCCAGAGGAGGGTGCCCCAGCAACAAGATATCTCCTGTTGTCCCCTCTTCTAAGTCAATTTGATGGCACAGGTGAGCTATAGTGGCCTCATGATGACAACTGCCTAATTGACCTTTAGAGGAACAGCCCACTGGAGGGCACCACTGGGTAAAATGTAACTGTTACATTGATCTCATACCTACAGTGATGCTGGTATTTTTTTTTTTATACTTGCCAAGTGGATAGCCTATATTTAAACACACCCTTGGACAGCAAATGTACTACTTCTTAAAGCAGCCAACTTTCCTTTCAGAGAACTTTCAAAAGAATGGATGCCTAACAGGGTCACTTCAAGTATCAAGGCAGAGACAGATGAAATATGGAGATATATTATGGTTCAGACTTAAAATCTCCCCCCCCCCCCACCCCACACTTCATGTGTTTGGAGATGTCTGGACCTGGGAGCACTGTGCTCATGAGTGGATTCATCCATCAGTGAGCTCAGTAGCATAAGAGACAGGAACTGGCTGGAGAGGGTCACTGGGGCATAACCTGGAAGAGTATATTCTTGGCCCAGCCTCATCTTTCTCTCTCTCTTTCCTGCCTGCCATGGGGTGAGCAGCTGTCCTCTGCCAGGCCCTTCCACCACGTTGTTTCTGCATTGAGCCAGTTCACCATGAACTGAACCCACTGAAACTCTGAACCAGATAAGCCTCTCCTTTAAATTGTGGGTATCAGGCATTGTGTCCCAGCAATGGGAAAACGACTAACATAAGGGGCTTCTTCAAGGACATAACCATCTACATATCTTCGACAGGAGGGTATCTCTGAATTGAGGGCTTTGAAGTAGTCTAGTTTGTGAAATTAAAACATTAGAACTAGTCATGAATAAGAGACTTAGCTTTCCAAATAAATAATATATACTCTATTTACCGTTGGTAGTGATGTGGGTTCCATATGAAATTTATCAGGAAAAGCTCGGCTTAACGTCAGGTGTCTGGCATGCTGGTAATACTACAGACAGAGAATTAATTCACAGGTTAAAGAATTATTTAGATAACTCAATAATCAAGTTATTATAGAACGTGTTATTTTCCTTGGACTGAGGTACATACATAAATACATACATTTTTACAATTCTTTTGCAATTTACTTTTAACTGGCACATAAACTATAAAAGTTATGCTTACCATGGGTAATAATTTGGTACCCATACATATGTGAAAGCACATACACACACACCCTCAAACACACAGACACAGCACACACATCTGTGTATATTTATATAGAGAGTGATCCCAGTTTGTTAGTTTTTCCTACGTGAGGCAACTTTTGGAACACCCAGTACACTGAATTTAGTGATCACAGAAGTTTTCTCATAACACTAGTTTTTACTTCAAATATTATGACAAGTTAATCCCAAATTAATTATTATATTATACATTTCCAATACTTTTATATGCATAATAGTGACCTTTGAGTTACTATATATATTTTTTTAAGTGGCAAAATCTATTCATCCTAAGTTTGAGAATCAGATAAGAAATGGCAAGCCACACTTTTTAAATTTTTCAGTACATAGGCAAAGAAACAACTCTACAAAAACTTGGAGAACAGCAACCCTGGCCATCCTGAGTGCTGGGTCACTCGTTGAGCTGACTAAACAGCTGGCTTTATTCCCTAGGGAAACAGTGGGGCAAGAGAAAGAGGCGGGCCTCAATTGACCTGCGCACTGGCTGTAAGTTCTTACTCAGAGGTAGGGTCAGAAGCAGAACGCCCGAGAGCTTTGTCTCTGGTTTCCTTATCACGTGGAGGCAGGACAATGAACCGTCCAGGTCACACCAAGCACTGGCATCCCAGGGCATAGACATTTGACCTTAGCAGTATCTGCCGTTTGCCCTGGGGAGTCTGGATTTAGGCAGCTAATTATAGTAGATGGCCAAGTCCATTTATGTATTATTAAATCATTTGTTTCCAAGCTACATGCACATCTGGGTATCCATCCACTTACTGCACTACTGAATGAAGATAATTCCTGCGTGTGTCATTTTGAAGTGACCATTTCCAGCCCCTCCTGAACCTGAAAAAGACGGTCCGTATTTTCTCCTACGACCTATCAATAAAGGACATTCCTTATTAGTTCTTTGGTTTTCTTCACCTTCATGAAGTGATTCTGCACAGCTGTCTGAGCTGAGCGCTGACAACATTAACTACTGCTATTAGAGCTATCTCCCGCGGTTACAAACAGACTCAAACTAAATGCTGGCAACTGGGTGGAGAGCTTTGAAAACTCTTATTAAGTTAAAATGTACACGGAAACAGCCCTAAGGTTTTAACCATCGTAATCTGCTCCTCCGCGGCCACGGTTGGCTGCTTACTCTGCCTAAGTATCTCCAGTCCAGGAGATCCGAGAGCCGCTCAGTCCGGTTCCTCTGAATGATCCGCTGGCGGCGCGACTGTTTGCAGAATCCATACAGAAACTGAGTCAGCTGATTGCAAGAGTCATCTGGAGATCGGAACCTCCGGTCCACAATGTAAATCCCTGGAGGGCACAAACGCCAGTGCGCAGATAAAAAGGCTGATCCGCAGACGTTCCTCCCGCTCGGTGACCGCTCGGTGACCGCTCGGTGACCGCTCGGTGACCTCCGGCTCTGCCGCATGGGCCCCTAGCTGCCTCGCTTAACCGTTGCCTCTAATTTCCCTGTTCACTACTAAGTCTGTCATCTTCCTCGGTCTCTTTGTAATGGCTTGAACCCGGGCCCACCTCTCAGCCAACAGAGTGGATCTCGCTGAAAAAACTCTCGGCCATGTGGGGATATGCTGGACCAGGGATGCTCCAGCGCCTGCCACTGAGCAGATCCGTGGGGTAGGGCCTGGGCTGCGTGATTCATAGCTTCCCCGTGTTCACACCGTACAGACATCGCTGAGAAAGAATCACACTGCGGCCTGAGTGAAGACAGCTGTGGCAACACAACTGTAGTGATCCGGGAATTGGTAGCAAGTGGGTAAGGAACTCTCCCCCTTCTAACATGTATTTCTGTGAAAAGAACTTCACACCCAGCTACATACATAGCCCCTTTTTATTCTTGAGTTTAGACAGGATCTTACTAAGTCCCGGGATAAACTCAAAATTGTGATCCTTCTGCCTCAGTCTCCCAGTGTGCTAGGATTACAGGCCTGTCCCAACAGGCCCTTTTTATTTGTGTTTTTAAATTTTGAGACAGTCTCAATAAGGTTACAGGTTGCTCAGGCTGAGACTGGATTTACAATCCTCCTGCCTCAGCCTCCCTGAGTGCTGGAATTACAAGCATGCACCGCCATGCCCAGCTGTAAATCTACTTTTAAGAAAATCAAGTCTCCCATGTTAGGTTGATGATGAAAACCTCACCATACGCAGTTGGATCAGCCACATGCTCCTGCATGAAACAACCAAAGCCGGAGAGATTCGTAGTCACGCTGGGGATCCCCATTACAGTGCACTCAGCTGCCAGGAGAAAGAAACACACGCTCAGCCTCCAACCAGCTGTTACAGCCTGGCACACACGTACAGGGGCCTAAGAATAGCAGTCTTTACGCCTGATGTGAGATTCTTTGTGTGTGTGCACGCGCGTGTGTGTGCATATGCATGTGCATGTGTGCGTGTGTGTGTGTGTGTGGTACTAGGGAGTGAGCCCAGGGTTTTCGCATTGAGCTACATTCTCAGCCCATTTTTTATTTTCAGTTTTAAAACATGGTCTTGCTAAGTTGCTAAGTTGCCCAGACTGGGCTCGAACTTGCGATTCTTCTGCCCCAGCTTCCCAGCCTGTGGGATTACAGGCCTGCACTCCAGGGCCCAGCATTGAGTTACACTTGGTTGTTGGTCAGGGATGGGTAAGAAGAGACTGCCCTCTTCCTCACAAAGGAAGTAGTCCAGTTTGACAGCTCTTCTTGGCTTAGCTCCCCAGCTGGAGAAGGTGAATCTCTGATTGGGTTGCGGGGAGGAGAGGAAGTTGAATAATGATTACCAGCCATTTTGAGATTCTGATGACAATCTGAAAGTCCTCTACATAAAAATTCATATATCTACAAAAATTTGCCTGTAAATTCTTTGATATACAAGGTTCTTTTCGCCGTGTGGAATGGATGTCCCACATCCCCTCGGTCACTCACACACTGGGACGTGTGCTCCTATAATCTTTTTCTGAACTACTCGAAATTGAGCACAAAACCTTTACTATGAGCTACATCTCTAGCACCTTTTTATTTATTTATTTATTTATTTTAGATAGGTATTACCCAAAGTGGGTTCAAGCTTATGATTCTCCTGTCTCAAGACTGCAAAAGTTCTAGGATTACAGGCCTATGTCTCCTTGCTGAGCTCTTCTTCTCCCCCAAATATTTATTAATATGATTTTAGTAGAGTGCCAGGTAACTATAAGCCTTATTTAAACAGGTATTTATATTAATTTAACCTCTCTTGCTCTCTCTTGATAAATTTGTGTGATACTTCCCTCCAAGCTACATCTTCAGCCCATTTTTATTTTTAATTTTGAGACAGGGCCTCACTAAACCACTAAGTTGCCCAAGCTAGGCTTGAACCTGTGATCTTTCTGCCTCAGACTTCCTGAGTGCTGGGATTACAGGCCTGCATCTTTATGCCTGGTTTAATTTAGCTTTCTCAAAACACAGAGCCAACCTTAATTAACGCTTTCTACGGTAAGTTAGACCACAATAATCACATGAGATTATTCTAAAAAGAAATTAGAGAGTTACCTAGTCTTCAAGAGCTAAATTTATATGGCCAGAAGCCTTGTTATTTCCTGAGCCATGGGTTGGGGGAATAGGGGCCAAACCTGTTTGATTCCTTTAAGTCACTGACTATGAGTTATTCTGCACACTTCTTTCCTCAGCCACAAATTTTGGCTAGCGTTTTTCTCCCACTCTTTACAACATTAGCTGTGTCTTCCCTGTCACATTCGAGTTTTAGGTTTGACTTTATCCTATATTGTGACATGTGTGTGTACAAGGTTCTTTTCACCCAGTAGAATGGACGTCCCACGTTCCCTCAATCACTCACACACTGGGACATATGCTCCTTAGCTATGACCCTTCCTACGGCAAACTGCATCTCTTAGTAGAAATAACAGGAATAAGAGACAACAACAAAGTGTTCATCTTACCAGTGAGGCAGATTATTAAATATGCTATTAAGGGCTGGAGGGATGGCTTAGCGGTTAAAGCACTTGCCTAGCAAGCTCTAAGCCAAGCACTAAGTACCTGAGTTCAATTCCCCAGCATCACATAAACCAGGCGTAGTGTTACACATCTGTAATCCAGCACTACGGGGGCTGAGGCAGGAGGATTGCCATGAGTCCAAGGCCAGCCTGAGCTCCATAGTGAGTTCAGGACCAGCTTGGGTTACAGAGCGAGACCATGTCTCAAATAAACAAAGAAACTGTTAAATAATTAATTATTTAAGATACTTATGTGGCTATTTCACAAGTAAGAAGGACCCTGCTTTCGCAGAAAAGGAACTGATACCAGCAGCAATTTCTAGAACTACAAGAGAGACACAGCCGGAGAAGCTGCTTACGTGTTTTTATGTCATTTGCCAAGAAACAGTAATCCAGTTATCCTTGGTGGGTCCTACCAGTAGAACAGGGCTACAGGAACAGATGCAGAGCCCTAGGATCCTGGTCTTTCTGTATTTAAATTCTGGGATAAACATGCACATTTAGCAAATTCTAGTCTTCATCGTCCTCCTCCTCCTCCTCCTCCTCCTTCTCCTGTTGCCCAGGCTGCTTTCAAAAAATGCACGAGCTCAAGCAATCCTCCTGCCTCAGCCTTTAAAATAGCTAGAACTACATACAGCTGGCTGCCATGGCCACGCCTGGCACTTGTCTCTTTTTTGTTTCTCGGCCTAGTAATCTTCCCTTGGCCTCTGTGGCCTCTGTGGCCTCTGTGGCCTCAGGTCAGTGACAGCTTTGAGACACAGAAGGCCATATGGACCCATTTAGCTATAAATAAGAACATCTTCTGAATCTTTAAAATTACAGGTGGAGTGTTGTTCAAATGAGGGAGCTTTATCTGTGATGATCAGTAGGAAACAGGAAAGTCATAATTTTGTGCTTTGCAACTGGCATGCAGGTAAAGTAGTTGTTTCTTTTTAATTAGATGTTTCAGTCTAAATACAAATCATTCACTCTTGATGGCAAGCAGATTATAGGTGTCAGGAAGAAAAAATAAATAGTAGATCTACATTTCTCACAAATCAAAGGGAAGAGCCTTGAAAGACAGCGATGCTACAGGTAGCAGTGTCTCCTCCTGAATGGCCACTAATTCCTCTTTTGTGGCTGGGCAGAGCTACGAAGACAGGTTTTCAGTGTTGAATTGTTTCTTTATCCACCTGACTGGATTACTAACATATAGGAATCTATCAGTTTCTTTTTTAAAAAAAGATTTTTCTGAAGCAAGTTTTGGAGACCTAAACTGCTTTTTGTTATTTTTCCTATTAACTTGCAATCAGTTTTACCTTTATATAAATTTATGAACTATGTAAAGATAATTAAATTGTACACAATCTTTATCAAGCATTCTTTTTCTTGGACTGCAGTGAGGCATTCCAAATTTTAACAGATACCCTCTAAATTATGGCACACTTAGATCTTAGTTTAAGATCTACCAAACAAAAGAAACTGACTCCTGGGATAGACCCAACAAAAATTATTTTTAAACAAACAGAAAAGTTGACTACATATCAATGTTACTATTTCATACATACACATAGAAAGCAACATACAGCAAAGTCTCAAACATTCCCAACTCTCTTTGTTACATACCTGGAGTGTAACCCCAGGGCTCATAGTAGGACGGGAACACTCCCAGGTGACAGCCTCGGACAAACTCTTCATAATCCATGGGCAATAAGGGGCTGGTAGAGGACAGGAACTCTGGATGCAAAATCACCTGAAAGAGGGAAAATTCTAATGCAAGAAAAAAAGAGCAAAACAGAAAGTACCTGATAATGTAGTTATTTCAGTATTATAAAAACACTTGTGTTCTGCATTTAGGGTGGCCGGGAGTGGGGAGACAGAAAAGGAAAAAGAAAAATTCTGGATGTTTTTCCTTTCTTCTCCACTACATATAAGGCCCAGTGGTGCAGGCCTGTAATCCCAGCATTCAAAGACACAGAGGCAGGAAAATCACAAATTTGAGTTTATCTTGGGAAACAGCAAGATAGTGAGACCCTGTCTTGAAAAAAAAAAAAAAAAGATCAAAGCTGGGAATGTGGAGGCCATGAGCTTCACCTCCATTACCACAAAAAAAGAAAAAAAATCAACCCTATAGACCTAGCTTCCCCTTGGGTACCTAGATGTGGCTCATGAACTACTGAGACACAGGCCTCATTTTTGCTCTGGTGCTAAACTCTGTCTTCTAAACCAGACTTGAGCACCAGCAGAGGTTGCGTTTGGTTCTCCAGCTAGTGACTCATCTCTTACTCATCAATTTGCTCCAGACTTGAATAGAAAAGAAGGGAGCAATGTGTACAACGGATGACTCCGACAGGCCCCAAGCCTGAGTCATCTAGGTGAGACAGACCTAAGGGACAGGAAAGGTATCTGGAATGTCATCTAGAGTCATGATTCTAGAGGACCTCGCCCAGCCCACTGTCCACTCTCACCTAAGAGGCGGTTGCCCCCGACATGGGTCCTTGCTTCTATTCCTCGAGCATTTCTGCTCAACACAACCAGATGTGGTGGCACAGGCCTGTAATTCCAGTACTCACAGAGGCTGAGGCAGGGCAGTAGCAAGTTCAAGCCCAGTCTGCATATCCTAATGACTTAGAGAGACTTGTTTCAAAATAGAAATTAAAACATAAAGGGTAAGCCTGGTGGAATAGGCCCATAATTCCAGTGCATTGGTAGGCTGAGACAGGAAGATTGCACATTCAACCTGGGCAAGTTAATGACTTGGTGAGATCTTGTCTCACAATAAATAACAAAAAGGGCTGAGGGTGTAGCTCAGTGTGAAGGCAATGGGTTCTACTGGGAAATAAAACAATAAGAACCACTGGATTATTAATTTTAAATTGATTTTTTGAGTTTATTATCTCCTCTATGCCAAAAATTAAAGTAAAAATAGATTGAAGTCTTTGTTTCGATGGAGATTTTTAACTCACTAATCCACAAGGATATTACAGCCCTTAGTTATCTCCGTAGATAACAAGAATTAAGTTAAATTTAAGGATAAATAAAAACCAGAACCTAAAACAATGATCTATTCAATCTCAAGAATCGCAAAATGGCACCAGAAGTGCATAAAAGATTTTTACACAAACCATATTTTGAGTACATATTTCATATTTTGAGAATAAATATATATGTATGTATTTTCATGGTATTAGAGATCAAGTCTAGGGCCTTCACACTGAGTTCCTTCCCAGCCATTTTTATTTCTGATTTTGAGACCGGGTCTCACACTAAATTGCCCAGGCTGAGCTAAAACTTTTGATCTCCTGCCTCAGCCTCACTGAGTGCAGGGACCACAGGCCTGTGCCATTGGGCCCCGTGTTGAGTTTCTATTCTAGGCAAAGCACTGTGGTAGAAAAAAGAGACAACTTATGGGGCAGTCAAGAAACCAGTAAGCTATGGGAACCCTCTTGACAAAAGGAAAGAGGAATCTGAAAGCAACGACACCTATTTTAGCATTTCTGAGCTCGGGAATAGTCACCCTCTGCAAGGCCCGTTTTGGGAGTGCGGCATCAAGACTCACTCATTTTTGTTCCCAAACAAACAGAATGACAGCACAACTGAAAGAACCAAAGAATTGCTCTGGACCATAAAACAGCCAATCGCAGAAGCCCAGGGTACAGGAAGGGACTCTAGAGGTCAGACATGGTATGGAGAGGATTAAGTGAGACTTTATACCCAATGGACTCCAGGAAAGCCCCTAACTCCCAGAAGGCCCTATTAGCAGGAAACACACACACACAAAAATAATACTTAACTGTGTCTTTATTTACCCCAGAATTAAGCAGCACTCCAGGAAGCTGATTTGCTTTCGGCAAGTGGCAGCCCAGCCCAAGGCCTAAAATCTACACCGCACCACAAGGCCAAGGCAGGTAGGTAACTCTAAGTAAATTTGGATTCCAAGTAGCCCGCACTGTGTCCTGCTTTAAGCATTGAACTCTCATACATTCACTCAGAGAATTAAGATCTACTCTATAGACAGAGCTCCATAAATAAGCAGAATAAATAAATAAGCATAAATAAGAAAAAATTCAAAGACTTTTCTTAGTCAAATAATTCTATTTGACTAATACCTAATTCTGAGCAGATGGGAAGTTTTAGTGCCTTGAGTGTATATGAAGTGACAGAAAGGCGCTGTATGTGTACATGCGAACATGCACACATGCAGTTGTAAGGCTGTGTTACGATAATCGTAATGGCCGTCTTAAGCCATCCTCTTTGGAGCCCCTTCCAGTCAGCAGAAGAAATAAAACTACCTTCTTTGCAAAAAAAAAAAAAAAAAAAAAAAAAAATAAGCGTATCTTAAAATAGTCATAAGTTTAACCACATTGACATAATTTGTGCAATCACAAATTTTCATCTCCACCCTGAATATGTCATTATTTTATGTAATTAATTATAAAATATTTGTATTATGAATACTTAATATTAAGGACAGTAGTCATATCTATTAGCATTATTTGTTATTATATTGTTACTTATTCTTTATCGTATCTCTGTATTATTTTATCTATATTTTCTTCTAACCTGGAAAGGTGACATATGCCTATAATCCCAGTACTCTGGGAGGCTGAGGCAGGAGGATCACAATTTCTAACCTAGCAACTTCACACGACCCTGTCTCAGAATGCAAAATACAGGGGTTGGAGGCACAGCTCGGTGATTAAAGTGCTTGACTAGCAAGTGCTAGGCCCTGGGTTGGATTCCCTGGCACCACACAAGCCAGGTGAGGGGCCACAGGCTTGTCATCCCAGCTCTCCAGAAGCTGAGACAGGAAGATTGCCATGAATTAGAGGACAGCACTTGCTCCATCATGAGATCAAGACCAGCCTAGTCTACAGACTGAGAGCCTGTCTCCAAAAGTAAGCAAGTAAATAAATAAATAAGATTTTTTTAAAAAAAATCTATCTATCTATCTATCTATTTTAAAGGGTCTAGCAATGTATCCCAAGGTGAATATTTCAACTTCCGCATAATTTGGGAGTGGCCTTCATAACCGATCAGTTCACCTTGACGCGGTCAGAGCGGCTGTTGAAGAGCCCGATCCGCCTGATGGTGCTGAGAATGGGGTCTGTGGAGTCATCGATCATGTTGTGAGTGGTCACAGGAGGCAGAGACTGCCGCTGAAGTCAGAGAGGGAGGAAAGGGTGAATGAGGGCGACCCCGCGCACCAGCACGCCCCGACATCGCACACTATCCTTAGACCCTCCGGTGAGTGTTGCATGTGTTCCAGGGCAAGACAACACATTCAAGAACTGGGCTTACAGACCAGGAAGGCGTGAAGCTTCTGTTACTCACTTTCCCCGACTACAGCAAACGCCGAGACTGAAGGTGAACTTTACTGGAACCTTCGGGCAGAGCTGTCCTCAGGCTCCTGCGCCTCACTGCTAGCGTAGGAATTTCAGCCTACGCCTACACATTTGCTTTGCCCTTTTGATAGAATGTCACTCAACTGAGAAACATTCCCATTTTCTCTCTGGTGACACAAACTCTATGCTTTTGGGAAAATGGAGGCTGTTTCTTGTTATGACGGTGTACACAGTTTTTACCCGAACATATTAGCTCTAAGTGCATTCTGTAAGTGGGTACAAAGGCGAATTTTAGGAGATATTAAAAAGAAGCCCTTAGGACTATTCATACAAACAACCAGCCCCCTACACACTTCAATTTGGTGTTCAAGAGACTATGTTAGAATACCTTCTCTAACTCTCAGTTCAAAGTATTTCTCCAAATTGGCTCATTTCAACCAACTTATATATGGACTTAAACTGACTTTTAGTATCTATGGAAACTGGTGTGCCCTGGTTTCTTTTTACCTGAGTTGAAAAAATGGCTCTTTTCATAACTGTTAGGTCATCTCGATCCAAAATTGTATTCATGTCCGGAATTTCTCCCCTATGAGAAAACCAGTATTAACAATGAAAACAATTCAGCTGGCACAAAGAAATTCTTTGCTAGTGTCAGACACATACGTCACACATTTCATGTGTTTTCCTTTTTTTAAATTAAATTAAATTTTTTTTTTTTTTGTTCTAGCACAGGGAACTTAACCTAGGGCCTTCATATGGCGCCACTTTTTATTTTGAGACATGGTCTCACTAAGTTGCAAATTGCCCAGTCTGGCCTCAAATTTGTGATCCTCCTGCCTCAGTGCCTTAAAGTATTAGAATTACAAGCTTGTGCCACCAAAACTGGCTTCATTTGTTTTACTAATATTATTAGGTATTAAGGAATGATATAAACGTAGATGTAGTATAGAAGGAAGCATATGTTGCTTGCCTATAGTTAGGTAACATATATTTTGGCTTAAAATCTCCCTTGGCTTCGGGTTAACATACAAACCTGTAGTGAGTTATCTTTGTGTGTGTACCTGTGCTATAGTCATAGATGCAGGGACTTCACATTGAGCTGCATGCTTGGCCCATTTTTATTTTTGATTTTGAGATACAGTCTCACTAAGTCACTAAGTTGCTCAGGCTGGGTTTGAACTTGTAATCTTTCTGCTTCAGCCTCCCAAAGTGCTGGGATTTCAGGCCTGGCTTGAGTTAACCTTTGGACCTAGAATCAGCCTGGATATGCAAGTGTGTGTATTGTCTTCGGTACAAACTCTTTACTAGTATTTACCCAATAAAAGATAAAAACCTTCTCATACAACGTAACACATCTCGAAAAGCTAGCTGTTCCTTGCTTTGTCTTTGGAACAAGGAAACTCTGGTCTTGTTGGGGGCAGTGTCACACCTTAGCAAGGCATCGTAGAGCTTCTTTCCAAACTTCTCCTTCATCGAATGCACAGTGTCCCTGTTGGAAACAGGACAGGATCTAATTCAGATGTCATCGTCACGTGTCATCTTCCTTCGCATAGCAATGCTGTTCTTTCCTCAGTGTACTTTGCAATTACGGGTCCTTATTATATAGCCTCTTCTCCTGATGTTGCAAAGGTCTCCAGCATATAAAAAGATCATTAAGGTATATAAGACAATAATTTGCTTGCTCGGGTTGAATTTGTCATAATATTTGAAGTAAAATTAATTCTGTGAAAAAGTTATACAAGCACTAAATTCAATGTACAGGCTGTCCCAAAAGCCAATATACCTAGGAAAAATTAACAAACTTTTGGGACACCCTCAAATTTTTTTTATGTTTGCCAGTGTAGCCTGAGGTACAAAGCTCTTAAGCTGAGACCACAGAATGCCCTAGCCACTCAGGTGGTGTAGACGTTTCTTGCCTGATGGTCAATGGGGATGATGAAGAGGAGGGAGGGCAGTGAGTGGGGAGGTAGATATAACAAGTTCGGAGATCATTTGTTAATTATTGAACCCAAGCTGAGCATGAAAAGAATCAATATACTTTAGCACATGTTTTATTTTTGTTTTGTTTTCGTGGTACTGGAGATCCAACCCAGGGCTTTCACACTGGCTTACATCTCTGGCCCATTTTTATTTTTGATTTTTATTTATTTGTGATTTTAAGTTGTCTGGGCTGGACTCAAACTTGCAATCCTCCTGCCTCAGCCTCCCAGGGTGTTGAGATTACAGGCTCATGCAATGGGCCCACGTTGTTAAATTTCTACCATAGAAAGGTAAATACATCTCTGACCCATTGTAAAGGTTTCCAGAGGCTTGCTTCTCCCACGGGTGCTCATTCCAAAGTTTTTCTAGTTACATGGCGATTGTGTTAAGGTCAACCATAATCTAACATGGTAGCACCAGGGAGAGGAGACCAAATGGGATTAGTGCCGTAAGAATCATAGTGGAGGAGAAAGCTCAGAGCTCTCAACCAGAAACAGGACCCTCTACATTACAGCTCGAGAATGTGCACGAGGTCTCAATTACCATAGCTGCTTCCTCACGGCCTGCCCTTTGAGGGTTTCCACGTTGAAATTGTTTGTCTTGGCTGGCATGATGAAAAACACCACCGCGGTGACGCTGCTCTTGTGCATCTGATGAGAGACAGAAAACACACCAGCGTCGGCTGTCAGAGATCAAACACACGGGACAAGTGGACCTTCACCTAGTAAGAATCGTGCGTTTAATGCTGTTAAAAAACACTCCCAGAATCTTGGCCCACTGGAAGGCCGAGACCAGAAGACTACAAGTTTGAGCCCAGCATGAGCAACGTAGCAACTGAGCAAGACCCAGTCTCAAAATCAAAAAACAAAAATGGGCTGGATATGTATGAAGGACCTGGGCTCCATCCTAGCACAAAAAAGGAGGGAGAGGAGTGGGGATGTAGCCCCGTGGCTGTGCGCTTGCCTAGCGTGCTGGGGATTGGCTTCAATCCCCAATACTGCCACAAAACAAAACAAAACAGAGAAAGAAAAAGAAATGAATACTTATGATGTACAGAAAAGAAACACTTCTATCTTCAGAAATTCTTATTTATATCTAGTGTTCCATCAAGATTTGTCAACTAACAGTTTGAAAGCTCAGAAACAAAATATCTAATGGCGTGATCATCTCAAATATGTAACAATGGCTAGTGGTTAAAAAAAAAACTAGATGTGAGCTAAAACTACAGTTAGGTGCACTGAGAGGAGGATGGTGACGATTACAGCTGCCTGCAATGATATGACCAAGTGTAATACCAACAGTATTAAGACACTCAGTGTCATGTACTCAAGTGACATCTTTTATTGCTATGGAGACAGACCCAGGTCGTCTCTTCATTCGTGTAATAAAAACCAAGGAACATTTTGCTTTCCATTTTTTGATTTACCTATACTTATATTTCAATAATTTCAAAGTCTTATAATGGAAAACAAATGTAGTGACTTTTTGAAGCACAGCACAAGTCAGACATGGTGGCATATGCCTCTGATTCAGCACTTTAGGAGGCTGAGGCAGGAGGATCACAAGTGCAAGCTTGGCCTAGGCAAGTTAGTGACTTAGCAAGACTGTCTTACAATAAAAAAGGAAAAAGATGCACTGGAGTGGGGAGTAAGCTCAGTGTGAAGGCCCTGAGTTCAATCCTTAGTACTGTAAAAAAAAAAAAAGTACATATAAACACATTTGTCAGCACAGACGAATATGTAAGTGAACCATATGACAAGTCCAATATGTAAATGGAAAGGCAGAGCCATTTGAAGAGAAAGATATCACTTCATGGCCTAACATCATACATTCTCTTGGAAAACCACGGAGAAGACAAGAAATCTCTCCACTTCCCCCAGAAGAAAGTCTCCTATCCAGAACCTCTCACCTTGATGGACTAGAGCTTTCTTACCCGCAGCAGGAAATTGAGTCTGGATAAGGATTCGAGGAAGATGTCGGCGCCTTTGTTGGAGAACTCATACCTCCCCGCAATGAAGAGGAATAAAGTCTTGTCAAGGTCAAAGTCAAGATGACTAAAACAAAACAGTTTCCAATGAGCTAAAGCAACACATGCAAGACGCACACCATAAATCCTGCTACCTACACAGGGGACCGAGAGAAGGACCATGCTGTTTCTGTCTACTAACTGGAAACTTGCACGTGATCTTTCTTTTTAAACAAAGAAAAGCATACCCATAGAAATGGCCTCGAACAAAATCTTGGATCCTGGCCTTGTACATGGCGTGTAGATTTTGAAACTCATGCACTGCTGAAAACTTCTTAACATTCAAGCCATTTGGAGTAACGACATCTGGAAACATAGGAAAAAATCACAAAAATTCTCCTTTCAGGAGGGGTATAATGGCGGGGAGAAGGTATTTTAAATCTATTAAATGTCTATTAACATTTCTATTTTGTGACTATCATAGAACTTAAAATTCATAAAACTTCATAATGAAGAGTTTTGGTTGATGAAGAAAACAGGAACATATCATCAAAATACCAATGAGGGCAGGGAACATAGCCCAGCGGCTAGAACACTTGCCTAATACACTCAAGATCCTGGCTCCAATTCCCAGCACCACGTAAAAATTAGGTAGGCATGGTGGCACACACCTGTAATCTTAGCACTTGGGAGGCTGAGGTGGAAGAATTTCCAAGAGTTTGAGGCAACCTGGGCTACATAATGAGTTCGGGACCAGCCTGGACTATAGAGTGAGTCCTTGTCTCCAACATTAAATAAATAAAATTAAAAATAATGATGAGTAAGTGGCACAATACATTTCTATTTATTTCTAATTTACTGGTTCTCCTTTCTTTTAAAAAAAATACAATTGATTCGCTCTGCCTAGAACATTGTGTTGCTGGGGCAGCAAGACGATCTTGGCTTTCCAAGACATTAGTCAGGGATGAGAGAGACTCTCCAGGGTGTGCACAAGATGGAAACCACCTGCCCCATTGAGTATGTGGCCTGATGTATTTAGAAACAAGAAAAACTAAGCTATATTAAAAAAAATTGAGCACATGGCAATAATGATTGGAGCTATAATCATGTCTCATTATTTTGAAGACTCACTTATACAATTTTAAGTTTACTTAATACTTTTAATGGGAGAGAAGTTCAAAAAATTAGAGAATACAAAATTACAGTTGTTTTGCAAAATTATAGGTGTTTCACATGATTTTTTTTAAAAGATGTTCTTGGAAAAGTTGATATGTTTAATGATCTACTAAAAGTGTATTGACGTTCTTAAGCAGGAAAGTGTTCAGAGATTTCACAATTTCAGTCAGACGGCCTGCACAATCCTGCCTCCTGCCCCGACTCGGGAGGCCGACGAGCCTGCAGCATTTGCAGTGCTGTGAGAACTTCCTGGTGACGCCAGTTAGCAGGTGGTCAACAGCAGGGATGAGAGCTTGGGAAATCCAGGCAGCGATTCATACAGAGTGATCATTGCTGACTTTCTCTAGACCTTTGGTCTCTACCTTCCTTCCTTTCTTCCTTCCTTCTTCCCTTTTTCTATTTCTTTTTTACCTGGAATCAAGCCCAGGGTCTTCCCACTGAGCTACATCCTCAGTCTATTTTCAAATTTTACTTTTGAGACAGGGTCTCGCTAAGCCTTTCAGTTGCCCAGACTGGGCCTGAGCTTGTCATCTCCTTGCCTCAGCCTCCCAGAACTCTAGAATTACAGGCCTGTGCCAGGACCTTTCCACAGGAACAGGCTTACAAGACCTTTCCACAGGAACAGGCACTGAGCTGAATTTTCCCACATATTAACAATTCTATCTAACAGAGAGGAGGGTCACTCTCATCGTGCAGAGGAGGCACAGGAACTTCAGTAACGTTTACAGTGTCACACAGCTAGAAACATGCAACAGAAAATTATTTTGGGGAAGTCTGGCACAAAGCCCATGCTTCTTACCACTACTCTCTGGCTGTAGTCATTAAAACTGTTTTTTAAATAGTCAAAAGAGAAAGAAGATCCAGAATGATCTTGGAAAATGCCTACTTTTGTCTGTTTAGTTGTGTGTATGTGTTTTTTGTTGATTGCTTTTTCCTGGTACTAGGGATTAGCCCAGGGCCTTAAGCTACACTCCCTACACTTATACGGTTATTTAAATTTTGAGATAGGGTCTTGTTAAGTTGCTCTGTTCCCCAGGCTGGAATCAAATGTGCAATCCTCCTGCCTCAGCCTCTCAAAGTGCTAAGATTATAGGTATATGCCAGCACATACAATTTCTTTCTTTCTTTCTTTCTTTCTTTCTTTCTTTCTTTCTTTCTTTCTTTCTTTCTTTCTTTCTATGATGCTAAGGATCAAGCCCAGGTCCTCATACATGGTAGGTAAGTGCTCTACAATAGAGCCATACCCTTATGCCAGAATGCCTGCTTTAAAACACAGATGAAAGTAGACATACTATTAAACATACAGAAAACAATCACTTCGGAGAGAACTCAGAATGTGTGGTATTATGGAAAATATGAGGAAGAAGCCACATGCCTATA
This sequence comes from Ctenodactylus gundi, assembly GCA_004027205.1. Lineage (NCBI taxonomy): Eukaryota > Metazoa > Chordata > Mammalia > Rodentia > Ctenodactylidae > Ctenodactylus > Ctenodactylus gundi. The sequence goes on from PVKB01000065.1 coordinate 256,656, forward strand.
ATTTCAGCACTGTGGGAGGCTGAGGCAGGAGGCTCTCAAGTCTAAGCCTAGTCTCCGCAATTTAACAAAAAGAAAAGGGGAGGAGAAAGCTGGGGACGTTCTAGGGCAAAGCTCTGGAACCTGCAATCCCTTGGACCACAGAAAAAGGAAGTAAGAGGAAAAGGAGGGGTGGGTCTCCTTTAATGGCAGGGAATGTCGAAACCATCAATAATCAGAAACCGCTAAGTTTGGTGACTCTTGAAGAAATCATTTCAAGCTGGTGTTGGAAGTTGGAAGCCAGAGCCCAAAGGAAAAGTAAGCAGCAGAAGGAGAGACCAGTTTTACTCTTTCAAGATACTTGTGAGCAAGAGGAAGGAGAAGATTGTGCAGACATCTGACTGGGCCGCGGCCTCAAGGGAAACTTGCATTTTAGAATAGGAAGAGCAAGGTGTGTTTGTAAGCTCAGAAAAGGATGCTGTGTGGACAGAGGATCCGGGAGTAAACGAGCACACAATCATATTAAGGAAGTAAACTGTTAGAGACAGGAGTGTGAGAATCCTAGGGAATTTCTGGAGAAAAAAAAATACAATCGCATAGGTGATTTTCGGTGGTGTTGTCGTTCTGGAGATGAAGCCCAGGACCTTTGCACGAAGCTACACGTCCAGCCCACTTTTTAGTTTTGATTCTGAGATCGATCTCACTAAATTGCTAAATTGTCAGGCTGGGCTTGAACTTTTGATCCTCCTGCCTTGGCTTTCTAGAATGCTGGGACTCCAGGCCTGTGCCACCAGGCCCAGCTAAATGTGTTATTTTGTTTGGTTTTCTCTCTTTCCTTGATAACTTCCTCTAGACACTCAAGTGGCAACAAAGAACAAAACATCTGGAGGCAAGACCAGGGGAACTAAGCAAGGAAAACATTAATTAGGACTCTCCGGCTGCAAACACTGGACACCTGTAACGCTGGCTTACACACGAAATAAAGAAGTTACTAACAGGACAAAGCGGCGTCTCTCGCAAGCCTCAGCTGGGCCCCTCAGGGGCGACTGGAGAGGAAAGAGCCTATTGAATCTTCCGGTGAAGCCAGGGTGCTTCTGCAGACCTCTGTTTATACTCTTTTACAGGGGAGCATTCCTATTGGCCTGGCTTTGGTCCCGTGACCTTTTGGATCCACCCAGCCGGGCCACGTATATGAGCATAACTTTTTGCTCTGCAAACCCTGCTTAGGTTTGGGAAGTTTCTAGAGAAACTTGCGAAGAGATCTGGGGAGAGGTAAAACGAGCAACGGTGTTCCACCCAAGGGCGCCAGGGAGGCCATTATACAAGACAGCAGACAGGGGTGACCTCATGCGTATTTCTCTGGTATTTTCCCTTCTTCCATCTTCTTAAAATGTTAAATAAGTTCTCCTTTTCTGTTTTTGTTTGTTTTGCTGTTTTGTTTTTGAGATAGAGCCTCCTTCTGTAATCCAGGCTGGTCTTGAACTCACTATGGGCCCAGGCTGGCTTCAAACTCCCTGTGTAGCCTAGGCTGGCATCACATTTACGGCAATTCTCCTGCTTCGGCCTGCCAAATGCTGGGACTACAGGTAGACTCCACTACGCCCAGCTGCTTCTTACGTTAATCTTGGGGAACGGAGGCCGGGCTCTATACATGCAAGGCAAGCGCAGCCCTCCGAATCAGTTTGTTCACACCTACAAAATCATCATGACAACTCACTTTTTCAACCCACCTTTCATACAGAACGCAATTATTTGATAAACAGAGACTGAACAAAATCAAGGTTCCAGGTAGAGCTTCTGTTCGTGTCGGCTGCAAACCTGCCCCAAAGCGAGCCTTACCGAGCCCGTAGAGATGTGAGTGGTAATCGGGAACACAATTTTTCCTCTACCACTTTGTGCTGCAGAAACAGAACCCTCACACATTCTAATGTCGTTCAGAATGGAACGACAGGCGACGGGCTGGGGGACAGTAGTTACCCGGCTTTCTCTTCAGCATGTGCTCGGCCTCGATGGCTGTGATTTCAGAGACGGTGGTGAAGACGTGGGCGCAGTGTACAGAGGCGCGCTCCATGCAGTACCGGTGGTAGATCTGCCTCTCCCCGGCCTCTTTGTCTATGTTAAACTGTGAGAAACAAACCAGGCAACGCGCATTGCTCACTCGGGCGCTCCTCAGCCGGCATCACGAAGTCACACAGTTCAAAAGTTGTATTCTCTAGCCGCGGATGGTGGTGGCACCTGCCCGGAATTTTGGCGCTCTGGGAGGTGGAGGCAGGAGGAGGATCTCAAGCACAAGCCCAACTTGGGCACCTTAGTGACAGTGAGACATTGTCTCAAAACACAAAACATACAAGCAGGTCTAGGGAATATAGTTTAGTGCAAAAGCCCAGGTTTCAAACCCCAGTATTGCAAAAAAAAAAAAAAAAAAAAAAAAAAGGAAAAAAGTTTTCTTTCAGGAATGCAAAAAAATGCTAATAAATTTTCATAAAAACTGTTGCTAAAATAGTATTTGTTTTTTTAAAAAGCATGGTTTACTTCCATTTCTTTTAAACTGCTACTAACGTCACACCCAGACTAAATGATATTTCATAGAATCTTTGAATCGGGGCATGTTACCTATACCATTGATTGATTGATTGATTGATTGATTGATTTTTTTGACAGGGCCTCTCTCTGGAGGCCTCTGGAGCCCAGGCTAACCTTGGCCTCAGGTAATCCTCCTGTTTCAGCCTCCCAGTGCCGGGATCACAGGCGTGTACCACCACACCGCCTTATGTGGCACTTGGGAATCGAACCCAGGGCTAGGTAAGTGCTTTAACCTCTGTGCCAACAGAAGGCTAATCACTTTCCGTAAAGCCCTTATCATATTTTGCCAGGAACTATGAAACCGAGCTGTCCTGAGCCTTGACACTACGAATAGGGGTGATAACTATCCTCCTCAATTTACCACAAGATAATAGAAACCAAGAACAGCCAAAGGCTTTCTACTCTAGAGCTTCAGAGTGTACAGCTATTTAATTAGGTAGTGTGTTAAGCTGTGGAAAACATCTGTCATTCTAGGTGTCTTAGAAAAGCAAGAAGAAAATCCCTAACAATCACATGAATCATTAGCAAGAGTTGTGAGCTTTTGACATTTTACTTAGTTACTCAATGTTACGTCTCACAGAACTTTATTACAAAATCAGCATCTAAAAAAAGAGAGTGTACAGTTTCTGGCATTAGAGAACTCTCTAATACTATGTGTTAAACACTTTTTTTTTTTCCAGGGTGGGGATCAAGCCTGAGCCCACTGAAATACCACTCTATCCCACTCTTTTTGGTGTTGATCTTGAGACAGGTTTTTGCCAAGTTGCTAAATTGCCAAGGTTGGGCTCACGTTTAAAATCCTCCTGCCTCAGCCTCTCAGACTTCTGGGATTATAGGACTATGACTCTAGGGTTAGCAGTCCTCTAAGCAGAATATCGCATTTAATCCCCATTAAAAAAAAGAGGCACATATTTTGTCTTCATTGTATTGAGAAGGAAATGGAAAATTTTGTAGGTCAGAAGAGTTGTCTGAGGACACATTCTTACTAAAGATCTTAGCAGAACCCTAAACCAGTTCCTAATCAGCCTGACATCAACTCTACTCTTACCTGCCTTTCTAAGATTCTAGTTCTACCAACAAGTCTGTCCCCATAATTAATGCCTCATAGAGGGGAAAATACAAAAAGAAACAAAAAAAAGACTGATGATATGATTCCACTGATTAAGGCAAGTGGACTCTTAGAACACTCTTTCACAACTCTACTATCTGCCACCATCTCTCTGAAAATGTTGAAATCGGGGCTGTGCACGCACAGATCAGCTGTTTCTGAATTCGCAGTCTGGTCTCTCACCCAAATCTCTCCTTCAACACATCTTGAATGATTCATGTGTTTCTGAACCCTTCAAGGGTACAGCTTGTGAATTAGTGGGGAGTCAGAGAGGAAATGAGCGAAGCCCAGGATTTGCCTGAACAGGATATGGACGGGACCTGATGAAGATGGGCTCACTTTGGCTCATGCACGCTCTGCAATGCATCACACGTCGCCTGTGTCACTCTGCTGTGAGCCCGTTTCCAACGGAGCAGGCATCTTTGTTCCTCCAAGATGGTAGGATGATTAACATGGCATTTGAACCAGAACATGAAAGTTTAATTTGGGGAAAGTTTACTGCTGCTGAAAAGTGATCCTCTCTAAAGAATAAGTAGGAAAAAAATACTTCAGCATATACCAAAAAGGGACAGGTGCCTACTGTGACAGTCCCATTGGGTGTGGACAAGAGACAGAGGCCAACTGGGTATAACGGGCCAGATCACTCTACCCCTGAACAGGGTAGAACCTTACTTTGTCTTTCACAGAGACCAGGGGAACCTGGAGGCTGAGTGCATCACACGTTACTGGTTTGCCCTGGCCTCACACCCTTGGGTAATTGCCCTGATTCCTGACTTCTGAATTCCCTGGTATCTTTATTTTAAAGGTCCATCTTATGCTTATAGTCTGACCTTTAGGTTTGCTGACCTTGGCTCACTGGAACCACTCATTGTTTTGCAAATGTTAATTTTTTTTCCTTAACACCTTTGTTGCACTCAAAGTGTCCTTGAGATAGCTGTATGACTTGCCTGTGCCATTCTCTGATACGTATCATGTAGTACACACCCATGCATGCGTACACACATGCGCACACACATCCCTTCTGTGCCATAGAATCCTGGAACCTTCTTAAACTGGGAAAGTCTTTGGAAATCAACTTTCCAGCTTCCTAATTTTCCTGACAGTGAAACTGAACCTTCAAATGCTAAACTAACTTAGCAAAACCCTGTCTCAACAATGAAAAATAAAAATGGTCTGGGGACATAGTGTAGGGTGAAGGTATTGGGCTTGATCCCCAGTACCTCAAAAAGGAAAGAAAGAAAAAAAGAACCCAGACTCTCTTTACGGAACTGAATTTTGAATAAAGTGGACCTAGATGCACTGCCACCCCAGGGGAAGCTTGTCATGAATATGGATGAGCTCAAAGGGCATCTCTGCTGTCTAGTTGGCAGATGGAATGTGCAGATCGATACCTGTCATCTTTTACTGTCAGCCATCAGGAAGAAAGGGGAATGGCAGGGGAGGAAGAGAACTGTACCTTGTCAAGGTGGTTGTAGAAATCAGTATTCGCGGCACAGAGGTACCTCCCGAGTAGGGTGGCATGGGTGGTGAATATGGTGGCGATAGGGAGCTTCCGGGCCCTAGATAGGATCAGCCCTGTCCCCGCCTGCCACTCGTGGAAGTGGGCGATAATGTGTTTACCATCCACGTGATCTGTCACCTGCATCCAGAAAAATGGAAAACAAAGCACTTAGAAAAGTTATTAGTAACAAGCTTCTTATCTTTTTCTGAACTGGGGACCAAGCAGAGGGCCTCCACGCTGAGCCTCATTCCCAGCCAATTGGATTGCTTGTTTGTTTCTTTGTTTCTTTGTTTCCAGAAAGGTCTCCTTCTGTAGTCCAGGTTCCAGAACTCACTTCACTGCCAAGGTTGTCTTTGAACTCACGGCAATCCGCCTGTCTCAGCTTTCCACATGGTGGGATAACAGGCGTGCGTGCACCACCATGCCCAGTTTATGCAGTACTGTGCTGGCAAATCACACTCAGGGCCGTGTGCTGGCTAGGCAAGCACTCTGACCACTGTGCCATTTCCCCAGCCCAATATCTTCCGACTATGTCTCACTTAAGTTCCTAAATTGCCCAAATTGAGGAAATCTGCCTCACCCTCGCAGACTGCTGGGATTATAGGCCTGTGCCACCTCATGCAGCTAAGCTGGCTTCGAATGCTCTCTTTTGTTTTAACCTCTGTGACATATTCCACTACCGCCAACTACCCTGAGTAACTGCTGGGGTGGTTTCAGCCTTTGACAAATAATGAAACACCCAGAAGCCAGTCTTGTTGCAAAGTACTCATGCATAAACAAAACGAGGCATTTCCATCTATTTCCCACTCTCAAGATTCTAGAATCCCCACGGATGGAATGTGAGATGTACTGTCTTTCTTGCGTCTCTGTTGCATCATCTCCATAGCAGGTGATATCATTGGGGATTTTAGACACAGCTTTGCCTTTGTACCCTCCACGAGATAAACATCTATATGCATTAGCATAACTCTGTTTCAAACGCTGGCATTTAGTGGAGGGATGCTGGATATTTCTTTTGATTCCTTTAAAATGTATTAGGATATTCAATAATGAAATTATCTCAAAATTCACTTTATCTAAAATTCTTGGTAGCCAGGCTCCCTAGTGCAGGCCTATCATCCCAGCACTCTGGGAGGCTGAGACAGGAGGATCACAAGTTCATGTCCAACCTGTGCATCTTACAACTTAGCAAGACTCTGAAAACCAATGATAAACATAAAATTAGGATCTGGAAGCATATCTCAGTGGTCACATCACTTGCCTAGTGTCTTGGTGACTTATTTGTTGCTGGGACAAAATACCTGATGCCCACAATTTAACGGAGGAAAGATTTATTCTAGCTCACAGTTTCAGAAGGCCTCCAACTGTAAAAGCGCATGGCTCATCCCATTTAGAAGCCAAGTGAAGCACGACTATGAATCTGGAGAATCAGGTAAGGTTAGAGCTTTCCCAGGAAGAAGCTGTAACAATGTTTCTTCTTTTCTTACAAGCGGCAGTTTGGCCCTCTCCCCATGTCCAGGCCTGATACAAACTGATACAATCTTTCCAGATCAAATCTCAAGCATCTGTCCCTTCCAGCTAGTTCCTACTACATAATAACACACAGTTCCACAGTTACTCCGCTACAGTTACTCCAGATCCAAATCATAGCATTAAGCAAGGCCCTGGGTTCAATTTGAGTGGATCAAATGAAAATTAGCCAGGAGTGGTGGCGCAGGCCTGTAGTCTCAGTATCCATGAGGCTGAGTCAGGAGGATTGCCATGAATTCTGGGCCACCCTGGGCCTGAACTGAGTCAGGAGGATTGCTTTGAATGGAGTATCAGGCTGGACTACAAAGTAAAACAGTCTGAAATCAAACAAAAATAAACAAATAAAAATATATGGGCTGGGGATGTACTTCATTGTGAAGGCCCAGGGTTTGATTTCTGGTACAAGAAAAACTTCTCTATTGGAACTACATGCTGGAGGGAGGTATCTGTTCCTTTTTCCTCTGCTGTACCCCTGGATAGCAAACAGTACCTCTTTGAGGAACCAGGCTGTTAAGGACCCAAAGATAAGCATGTCATTGGCCTCCCGGTCATGATGTGGGATGCCCACGCCACACGCCTCCCAGAAGTCACCCTTCCACCGGTCCAGGTTCCATGCTGAGTAGCCAATGTCGAAGAGCACCACGTACGGGCTGCCTTCAATGAGCCAGCGCCCGAAATGCACCTGCCCAAGGGAGAACAGGTGGTAACTGTGAGCAGTGCAAGAGGAAATGCGTGCGAGCTTGTGCGTTGGGAACTCCACAGCTCAAGAACAGACTAAGCAAGCCCAGGGGCAGGACTGAAAAGTATAATGAACGGATGAACGTTTACATCTTTAGAATGCCTTACAGTACAAGACGTGTTGCCTCAAAATACTCCCTCCTTTAGATCACATTCATGCCATTGTTCTCGGCCCTTTCTGAAGCTGTTCTGCAAGTCTTATCTCCTGAGTGTCTCCATGAGACGTGATCAAAAACACAGTGGGTGCTGCTGCTGAGTGCCCTCCAGGGGAAAGGCGGGTGCACAAAACCATGACGGCATGCCCTCAGGCGCCTTGCTCACCGGGAGTGGCACTGCACAACTTCCGGCTCTTCCCTAGAATCAAATGACCAGGCAAGGTCAATGTTTTGAAGCCAGGGAAGCACAGATTTCATGAAAAAAAAAATAATAATAATAATCCTCCCAGAACTGCTCTGGAAAGCAGCAGGAAAGATGGGATCAGTGCGTTGGAATTGAGAAAGAAGACTTCGAGAGGGGTTCATGGCTTTTTGTCTCTAACTGGAAGAATTTTTACCATGTACTCACAAACCACGTTTTTAAATCGCAGCTCATGGGTTCTAATGTGTCGATACTTCCCGGGTTGGAATCAAAACTTTTCATTGTAGTCTATGAATGCCTATGGAATAATTTTATCAGCCACCCTTGGACGTCACCTACAATTTATACACAAACTGACCTCCAAAACCCTCTGTCCCTATTACCTCCTGCTGAGCGCCAACCTGTCCCCATCCCTCCTAGCAGCTCCCCTTGGCTTTCCTGCAAATGCAATCCTTGTGAAATCAAACCAGCATCTTTCTCTAAGCCTGCTTTTTCTCCCCCACAGAGACAGTGGACAGAGATCCCCTCTGGGGAGATGCTGTCACCTGCAGTCTGTTTTGTGGTAATGTGGACCAAGCCCAGGACCTTCACACTGAGCTATATCTGCAGCTCGTTTTTATCTTTGATTTTGAGACAGAGGCTCGCTAAGTCACTAAGTCATGCACACTGGGCTGGAACTTGTAGTTGCCCTACCTTAGCCTACCGGAGGCCTGTCATCTCAGGCCTGTGCCACTGTGCCTGCCCGGCAGCATCTCTTACCTGGCAGCCATGCTGGTTCATGGCATCCAGGGCTCTGCGGACGGTTTCGCTGGAAGGCTCGCACTCCTCTACCTGAGTCTTCATGTTGTGCTCAAAGTACGGCCCGATCAGGAAGTAGTTCTCGCCCCACTCATCCGCGGTGGTTTTGGCCTTTGTCTGAATCACCGTACAGATGCCTCCCACTGCTCAACAGTTAAAAAAAAAAAAAAAAAGCTCTGTTAGCCTTTGAGTTAGTAATTCATTTTAAAGGATGATGGAATGAAAACAAGACTCATTTTTTAAATTAGCATTTACTTAGGATCCTCCACACACAAGGGCCGATTTAGGTTTCGTAAGCAGCAAGGGCTCCACCAGGCCACACAATGCAGGCGTCTGTAATCCCCGCACTGAGCCGGAGGCTGCAGGTCTGCAGGCTCAAGCCCATCCCGGCAATCTGGCAACTTTGTGAGACCTTGTCCCAGAATAAAAAAAAAAGAAAGGAGATGGGCTGGGGATGCAGCTCAGTGAGAAGGCAGTGGGCTCACTTCTCAAGTGACACTTTGGATGAGACTGGACTATAAACCCCCTTTTGTCCTCCTGCTGGTTTACTCCACTCTCTCCTTTTTCGGGGAGTTCCCTTTGGCAGCTGGTCCACATGCTCTGTGCCAGCTCACCCCCCCCGACCCGTGTCCTCCCCGTGTTCGTTAGCTAATTACTTTCCTTTGGTTTTCACTCAGTTTAGTTACCCCACTTGGACCTGAACTTCCCTGGAAACATGTGGGAGTATGGAGTGAATGCAGTGGCATAGAGGAGAAGTCACTCTCAGTTTCAAATCTGGAGTATAAACCCAACACACACTTTCATCAACACATTTTCAATGGGAAAATAAATGCAGTTTTATTTTTTAAATGTACATATGATATTAAATTATTCTTTTAACACAGTCTGGGCCACTTTTACTTTTAAACAAGTACTTTGTATTTTATTGATTTATGCTTTCCTGAAATATGGGAGGTATCTTTAATGCAAGGACAATGTCCCAGGCCCTTCATAAACAAGACCAGCTATCATGGCACGTACCCCTGTAGTCATAAAAGCCCTAAGTTTTCACCTGGAAATAGTTTTGATTTTACTGAAACTCACTTTTGCAAAACAGTACAGAAAGGAGATCTGCCAAAAAAGATCTCTCTCTCCCCTTTTCTCTTTTTGCCTCTCCATGTACATAAAAACATTATATTTATGTTTATTTTGTAGATATTTATGATCTTAAAGAACCTGGCCTTCAAAACTATCAACATTTTTTCCTTTGTTAGTGGGGCTCTGCACTGAGTTACATCCCCAGCCCTTTTTTTTTTTTTTTTAAGTTTTTTCCTTCAATTTTGAGACAAGGTCTCATTAAGTTGCTAAACTGCCCAGGTTGGACACAAGTTGCAATCCTCCTGCCTCAGCCTCTCAGAGTGCTGGGATTACAGGCCTGGTAACACCACACTTGAGTTTAAAAGTTTCTAATTGGTCCTGATCACATATAGTTCTGAAAACAAAATAATTATGGTTTTTGTAATTCTGTAAGAAACCATATAACAAGAAATTTTTTCATTCCCTCTGTCTTCATATGGGTTTAAATTTTTAGCTTGAATTCACATTTCCTGGCAATGATTAACATTTTCAGCTTGCTCCCTCTTGAACACATATGCGGCTGCGTTTGATTTGACCATAGAACAAGACAAGGTTCAAGATAAACTGAACGCGTACACCTTCTGAATATGTGTCTTACGCGCTACTAATTCGTGGTCCCTAGAATGACCTGTGCGGTCCCAAACCTGTATTGAACTAAACCCAGGACAACAATCCTGAGAGCGGTACAAACCTTTATTGGTGACCTCCCAGGACACTTCAAAAAGCAGCAAATCCTCCACCGGAAGTTGATCGGCCTCCCACTGAGGCAGCCCACCCAGGGACGTGACTGACAAGGACCGGCCACGCAGCATCCTTCCCCCGTCTTCCGGCACAGGCTGGGGTCCCTGCACCACTGAACTGTAATCCCGAGGGAAGCGAGCTTAGATTCAGGGCTGGAAGGTGGCAGGCACTGGGGGCTCCTAGTCGGAATAAACCAGCAGAACGAAACCTCTCCTCCTTCCCAGAGATCTCTCAGCTCCTCTGGCTGCTTTTCTGGGATCGCTGGATCTCTGCTGAGATCTGTGCAAACAGCCCAGAGCAATCACAAGGGGATAGGGCGGGCATGGCCGGGTAGGCCGAGCTAAGGCCAGCCTGTAGCCCTGTCCTTTTGACCCAACGCCTAGGCTCACGCTATCACCCATGCGTGTTTCATCATTTCCCGAGTGACACACAGTAGCAATTTTCCCCAGAGAGTTTGCAGACTGTTGGATTTCGTGTAACACTGATTGAGGTCTCTTTCTAGCTTTAAATCCTTTCAGGTTTCCAGCCTTCTTTCTTTCTTTGCCTTTTCCTAGGATTAAAAAAAAAAAAAGCCTCCAGAGACAAGGTGGCACACATCTGTAATCTCAGCACCCTTGGGGAGCTGAGGCAGGAGGATCCCAAATTCCAGGAACTAGACAACATAGCAACTTAGTGAGACTTTGTCTTAAATCAAAAATACAACTAGCTCCATGTGAAGGCCCTAGATTTGATCCTCAAAACTGTAATTAATCGGTAAGTTTCCTAGTTATTTCCTTCTATACTTAAACAAACTAAATTTTGATGATACACATAGGTCTTGGATCTCCTTTCCTTTATAACTTTAAATACATTGTTCATATAAAAAGAATAATCTCAGTGAGTTGGGGCATTACATGTAAACAATGTAACACTGACTCCTGAGGGATCACCACCCTATTTAAATGAGGTAGTAAATATTCATTTTAGCCACATTTGTACATTTACTTCAAATACTATCAGGCTGATAGAGAACTGTATGTGTGTGGAAGGTTCAAAGTGGGATGATACTTTCAAAGAAAACAGGTTCTGGAATATACCAGGATCACATAGCCAGTCACTGCCACGCTCTCCTGTTTCTATGTACACATGTGCCAGTGTATTCACATACGCAGAGCCTATATCGTTCCCAAAAGGAGTAAGAACGATCACAGTATGCCTAATTTTTAACTGTCTTACTTTATAGTGTAGGGGCTAGGGGCACAACTCAGTGGTTAAAGCATCTGCCTAACATGCACAGGGACCTGGGTTTGATTTCCCAATACCACATAAAAATTAGCCAGGTGAGGGCTTGGGACCTAGCTTAGTATGGTGACACATGCCTGTAATCCCAGCACGCAGGAGGCTGAAGCAGGATTGCCTTGAGTCTGAGGCCACCCTAGACTACATACTGTGTTCGGGACCATCCTGGGCTACAGAGCAAGTTTGCCAAAACAAAACAAAACCCACAAGCCTATAATCAATGCTTGTAGAGTGCTATGCTGTAGAGCAACAGAAATTCATACAACAGAGGATTTAAATTGGGTACAGTGGGGCAGGCTTATCATCTCAGCTACTTAGGAGCCTGAGGCAGATGGGTCACAGGTTACAAGACCATGCTTCAAAGTTAAAAAATATAAATGAGCTTGGGAGTCTGAGGCAGAATTGCTGTTTGAAGCCAGGCTGGAATACATAGTGAGTTCAGGACCAGCCTGGAATAGAGATCATTTTTAAAAAAATGTATACACATAAACATATGCCTATTTAACTGGGTGTGTAGCTCAGTAGGAAAGTACTTCCGTAGTATATGAGACTCTGGACTTAATCTCTAGAACTAAAAAAAAAAAATAACATATAAATGCATAGATAGGTTGTTCATATGAGATTTGTAAGTAAAACTATCATGTTACTTATAATACTTTTATCAGGTGTTTGTTTTCTAGAGTTGGTTTGACTGGCTTAAACCTATTTTAAATGGTCAAGACATATCTTATGACATATTAACATATGTGAATTACATACAATAACTATGTCTCCAAGACTCAGGGATGTGTTGGATTCTTACCTTCACCTACACGTGCACGCATGGGTGAATGATTGACAGTCCATTTGCTTAATTGTGGGAAAAATGATAAAAGTTATTTCCGAATGTTAAGTACGAAAGAGTAAAGCTCAGAGGCTTTGTTAAAGCCTTTTGCAAAACAACCGTTAGTGGCAACTTACTATCTGAGTGTTCTGCAAACACAAGTCCTGGTGAGCCCAAATAGAAGTGTGTTGACTAGGAATGAGAACCAGCGACAGAAGGATGACAGAGGCTCACGCCCACAGTACTTAAACTGCTTCAGCCAGGCCTGCTGGGGCAAGCCTATAATCCCAGCACTACGGTAGACTCAGGGAGGAGGGTCTCAATTTTGATTCTACCTGGGCAACAAAGTAACTCAGCTAGATCCTATTCAAAAATAGAAAGAGTTGGGGATGTAGCTCAGTGCAAAGGTCCTCGGCTCCGTCCTCAGTGCTGCAATGAATCGATCACGGAGCATGCTGTGACAGAATTCATCTGCTCCCTGGAACCAGTACAGATGTCACAGAGCTGATGCTAAATCAAGGACAGTTGTGGTGTGTGAGAAGCATCATGTAAGTAGGGACTCAAGTGGTTGAGAAATCACGGAAGGAGCCACAGACCCAGAAGCACACTACAGCAGTTAATTTTATTTGTTCACAAGCTCATGGTGCCAGCTTGACCCCGCGTCAGGCTGTGATTCTGGGAGCTCACACACACGGCACAGAAGCACACCGAGACCTGGGCAAGTGGGTAAAGAGTAAAGGCTCAGGCCGGTCACACGGTGGCACCTGACCGCTACAGCCTGGACCCTGGAAGTCACAGGTCTTTGAGGTCCTTCTGGATGCCCCAGAGGGTGTCTGCGCTACATTTGAGCTGAGCCACCTCGCTGTCCTTCAGCTTCTGGTTGATGACGCTGGTGAGGCCCCGCCCATTGAGGATGCACGGGAGGCTCAGGAAGACTTCATTCTCGATGCCGTACATCCCCTAAAGGAGCAGCACACAGGCACAGGTCAGGCAGGTGGCACGAGCAACGGTGAGCCTAGGCACTTGGGGGGCTTCTGGCACTGGGTCCTGAACCCGTATCCTGCACACAGAGCTACACCGCCAGCCCTTTTTTGATTTTGAGATGAGGCCTCACTAAGACATTGAGGTGCCTGGGCTGAGAATAAGCTTGTGATCCCCCCCCTCAGCCTCCCAGGGTGCTGGGACTCAGGGCCTGCACCACCATGCCTGGCTGTCTAATCACTTCCTCTGTGCCCTTGTTTCACAACTGTCAAATGAAACTAAATTAGCTAAGGGGTCAAGTGCTCCGTGAGAAGTGACCCACAAGTCCTTAAAGTGAAACTCTATTATTCAAATGGTCAGAAAGGGGAAGGATGTGCTGAATAAAATTCAGTTAATATTCAATTTCCCACATCATAAAAGAAAAAATTATTTAAAAATTACTAGGTATCTCAGCTTCCACAAGCTTTGTCCTTTTATCCTAGACTTTTGTTGGAAAAGGAGAAAACACAGAAGACCTGTGGAGGGCAATACTACCCTGTACTTCTTTAAATAAGTGTACTCATAGAGCACAGTGCTGGGAACTGTATGCTATTTTGCTATCAGTTTGTCTTACCTTCACCATAGTTGACACTGGGTGAATCCTGGAAAGATTTTTCAATATGGACTCAATGAGGTCAGCCACACTTAAGCCAATAGCCCAGTTGGTGTATCCCTTCAGCTTGATGACTTCATAGGCACTAAGGATAGAGTGCACACACACACACACCACTGAAATCAGATTCCATGGACTTAACTCTTGCTCCATTTCTAGCGAATTATTAATCCTTCTCACCTCAATGTCCTTTTTTTAACAAAATGGTGTTAAGAAAGTTATGCATTTCGTAAGATGTTTAAATTTATTTTTAAAACAATATACACGGAAAATGTGTAAGGTTGCACATACTACACAGTAGGCAGTATATAAATATTTTGATGAATTTTAAACACCTTATTGTATACATCAATATTTGCAAAAATGTATGTTTTCCGACCAAGGTAACTTACTCATAATTGTATCCTCAAATATACTAAAGAAACCAGGAAACACTAAAAGTAAATAAAATACGCCTCTATTGTGAAGTCTCACTTACTACTGTCACCTGGAAAACTATGATCAAATGAACGTAAGAGCAGCGATGACAGCAAGGTGTGGTGGCACACACCTGTCATCCAGGCAACCTAGGAGGCTGAGGCAGGATGAACACAAGTTTGAGCCCAGCCTGGGCAACTTAGTGACACCCTATCTCAACAACAACAACAACAACAACAACAGGAAAAAGAAAAAAAGAAAGAAAGAGGCCCTGAGTTGCATTCCCCCAGCACCACATAAAAATTAACTGGGTGTGGCAGTTCACAGCACTTGGGAGGCCGAGGCAGAGAATTGCCTTGAGAACAGCCTGGGATACACAGTGAGTTTAGGACCAGCCTGGATCAGAGAGTAAAACCCTGCCTCAAAATATTTTTTAAAAACTTAAAAAGGAGGGTGGGGGGACAAAGAGGGAGATTCTGGGGATATAACTCAAAGTGAAGGTCCTGGGTTCAATCTTCAATAACACAATAAAAAAAAGATGGAAAAAGACTGTTGGTAGGAAACGAAACAGCCTCAGGCAATGACAAAAAGGAGCTGAGTACGGAAATCCTCCCAGTAATCTTGTCCGTGAGCACACTGAGTGAGGCCACTATGACACAGACTCACAGCATCTCAGTTTCCCTTTGGAGAAGACCCAACCTGGTTTGCTGGCCGGAGTCCTGTGAGGCGCCCTCACCTGCCCATTCCCTGTGGCCCAGGAGGCTTTCTCCATAGACTCCCTAGAGAGGAAACAATGGCTCCCTGCCCCAGCCCAGAGACTTGCACAGCAAGTCTGACCAGTCTGTAGGAGTCCTGTGGCCTTCCAAGGCCATGACCACAGAGCAGGGAGGGCCACTCCAGCCAGAGAGCGCATGCTTTCAAGTAAGTAAACACAAAATGAACCACCTGAGGTGTCTCCTACTCACCTTTCCACCACCATCTTGTGTACCTCCTTCCAGTTCTCGCTGTCATTGTCTGTCCCAATTTCTGGGTTCAGCTCCTGGAGAGAAACACCAGCCACATTCACCCCACTCCACACAGCCACTGGAAAAAAACAAAGAAGACCAAGTGGTTAATGCCTAGTACCACAAAACGAAATGAGGGAGAGAGGGAGAGGGGGAGAGGGAGAGGGAGAGAGAGAGAGAGAGAGAGAGAGAGAGAGAGAGAGGGGGGGGGGCAGGCCCAGTGACAGCCCTACAATCCTAGTCACTGGAAGGCTGAAGCAGGAGGATGGCAAATTTGAGCCCAACCTAGGAAACTTAGCAACTTAATGAGACCCTGTTTCAAAATCGAAACTAAAAAAATGGGCTGGGGATGTAGTGCAGGGTGAGGGCCTGAGTTCTGTACCCCATACCATGAAATCAATACCAATCAATGTACACCGGCAAGAGACAGCAGGCAAGAGTAAGGAGAAAAAACAGACAGGGGCAGAAGGAGAGCCAACTATACTAGTTTTGCAACTCTTCTAAAATCTATTAAAGGTATAAAAAGAAAATTTAAAACCAGACCAAAAATTCATAACGGCAAGACACTGAGTGCATGCTAAACACTGCCCGCGTTTCTCCTACCACTTGAGTCGCCGTGCTCCCCCAGGATCCACCCGTGGCAGCTGCTGGGGTGAACGCCAAGTTTTTCAGCCATCAAGTAGCGGAATCGAGCAGAGTCCAGATTGCAGCCGCTGCCGATCACACGGTGCTTGGGCAGGCCACTTAGTTTCCAGGTAACATAGGTGAGGATGTCCACTAAATAGTTTAGACACAAGAGGCAAGAGGATCAAAGCTGCAGGCCAGGGCTCTGCAATTCCTGGCTGCCTGACTCCCTCCCCTCAGACCTGGTCTGAGAGATGCAAACAGTTTCTTGGACATGCAATGATGTTTTGTTAACTACTGAGTTAACACCTGGTATTAAAATGTACCACTAGGTAATGCAAGGACTCCTATGACGTAACCTTGGTTTTCACCACAACTGGTTTGGCCTCATAACTACACAGAGGTAAGTTTTACTGGTTCATACAGGATCACAGCATGTGCAGTCTGTGAAGAGGAAACACACACACACACACACACACACACACACACACACACACACACACACACACAAGGCGGCAAGAAAACTGGGTGTGATGGTTTATAACTGCAATCTATAGTGCGCTGGGAAGCCGAGGCAGGAGGATCACAAGTTCAAACCCAGCCTGGGCAACTTAAGTGAGTTAGCAAGACCCTGTCTCAAAATAAAAAAATGAGGCAATGAAAAAAAGACCCCAAGTTTGAGCCTGACCTAGGTAACTTGGTGAGATCCTGCCTAAAATAAAAATAATAACTGAAAAATTCTCTGCCCTTGCTGGCTCTTAACTTTCAATATTCAATAAACTGCACTTAATTCCTGGGTTCTGACTCACAAGTTCTCTTTAGGTGGAATCAGTTTTACTGTATTACCAATGTACCTCCTAGGTTCACAAACACATAGTAAGTATAACGGCAAATTATAAAGAAAAAAATATGTGAGAAACAGTGGATTTTAACAGTTTAGGCCACATCAAGAGAAGACAACTTCACAATGTAGTTTAAGGATCTTAATTGGTAACACTGTATTCCGTAACAGAGTAAATGTTGAGCAGACGCTGGGTTCGATCCACAGAGAAGGCAGGAGAAAACAAAGGGAACAAAACGTGGAATTATTCCACTGCTTCCCAAGGGGGGGGGGGCGCGGGGGGGCAGGAATCAGGCGATCGGTGGCTCACAGGCTATGTCAGATTGCTTTTGTCGTGTATGGATTCAAATAGCTGCAAGCTAGGCAAAACTGGCCTCTCTGGGAAACCAGGCTGAGATCTACCTAGTCCTGATTTATCAGGTCCGATAAACTACCCAGCTTCAGATCCATGACACAGAGCTATTCATGAACAACTCCATTTTGACTTTTATCCTAGTCTGCTGGGGTGATGACCAAGACTTTGCCCCAGACATTGGCCTATTATAACTTTTAATTAACAAAGCCAAAAAAATGAGCCGTTTCCAGTAAGAAACGTGCATGTTGGCCAGGCCCCGCAATATATGCCTGTAAGCTTAGAAGCCTGAGAGGCCGAGGCAGGAAGATTCTAAGTTGAAGGCCAGCCTGGGCAACTAAGTGAGATCTTGCCTCAAAAAGAAAACTAAAAATGGGCTGGGGATGTAACTCACCGTGACATCCCTGAGCTTGATTTCCAGTGCCAAAAAAATAATAAAAATTAAAATTGTTTACAGATGTATTTAGCAAGAAAAGCAGTTTTTTGTCACAATATTTGGTGTTTGCAAGTCTTGTCCATCATTACCGTGTATTTCTCTTTCTAAAAGGCGATGTTTTTCAATACTTTTCATATTCAGCCTGATTCAATGCTAAAGAGTTTGAGACAATGGTACTAGAAGTCATGTGGGTTAAAATGTCCCTAAAAATGAAGCCATGTTCACGTGTTTCATTCTCCTCATCATTTTCATTCCCCCTGACAATAAAAAAAAAAAAAAATTAAACTAGACCCTGGTGTAGTGGTATAGGACTATAAACTGAGCATTCTTGGAGGCCGAGTCAAGAAGATCACAAGTTCCAACCTGCCCACCTTGAGCAACTTAGCTTGAGCAACTTAACAAGACTCTGTCTTAAAAAACAGGGCTGGGAATGGAAATGTAGCTCCATGCACATGCCCTGGGATCAGTAAAAAGCCTCTAGTTGCTATACAAACCCAGGGAAAATGGAAAGATGAAGTTTCATTGAATAAAATTCTTCTCACATTTTTGAGCACGTGGCCTGAAATCATGACCAGGTCTCACAAAACGCCACCCTAGTGGGGCCAACAACAGACAAGTAGCTTCCCTTACTGGACTCGGGGGTCCACACCCTCAACACCACCAGTGCTGAAACACTGGACCTAAGAGAACCGTGCAGAACAGGGCCTGGGTGGGGCAGGGACAGCACCTGGGTTGGACACCACAAGGATGATGCAGTCAGGGCTGTACTTGACGATCTGGGGGATGATGAACTTGAAAACGTTCACATTCCTCTGCACCAGGTTGAGCCGGCTCTCACCCTCCTGCTGGCGGACGCCAGCCGTCACCACCACGATCTTAGAATTAGCTGTCACTGAGTAATCTGGGAAAAAAAACCCACAGGTTCCATAATTACCACTTTCTATCCAGATATGCCACATACCACAAGTTCTAGCAGCTGAAGTACATGCACACAAGAATGAAGTGGCAGGACTGGTGGCACAGGCTTGTAATTCTAACACTCCTGGAGGCCGAGGCCAGAGGAGCACAAATTCCAGCTCAGCCTGCGTAACATGGGAGACTCCTGTCTCAAAGTCAAAAAAAAAAGTCTGAGGACGAAGCTTAGTAAGAAAATGCTTGTCTAACACGCACAAGGTCCTCAGTTCCATTTCAGCACCGAAAAATAGTAAGTACACAAAACAAATAGTATTAAACTCTAAGGATTGCAAGCTTGAGCCCTACCTGGGCAACCCGATGATTTAGTGAGAATCTGCATCAACATTGAAAATAAAAAATACATTTGCCTAGCAAGCACAAAGTCCTGGGTTCGATTCCCTGGGATCCCATAAACCAGGCTTGGCGGTGCATACCTGTAAGCCCAGCACTTGGGAGGCTGAGGCAGGAGGGCTGCTGTGAGTTTAAGGCCAGTCTGGGATACACAGTGAGTTCAGGACAGGCCTGGATGATAGAGCAAGACCCTGTCCCCCCCCCCCCAAAAAAAAAACACCCCACAACAACATTGTGGAGTCCATGCCAATACTGCAAAATAAACAAATAAAAAATAAACTTAAAATTATGAGTTTATTATGCTGTAAGATGCATTCCTAGTTTTTAATCATTAAACATTTCAATGATCACCCAGGCATGAAGAATTACAAATACCTTTATCTGCCACAATTTTCGACGTCTGAAGAAACAGGCTTCCATGCTGCAGATCCATCATCTCTCCTTTGAGCTTATCTTCCAAAACATCCACCAGGGCCAGTTCATCAGCCAGAGACTGCAAACACAAAGAGCAGCTGCTGTGCCAGCCGGCGCCACACCAGGCCTCAGCTCCTGGTCTTACCGGAGACCTCTGGCATGGCTGAGTCCTCAGAACTTGACCTTGGCGTGAGTACTCAGCCAGGACTCATTACCACGATAGAGTGTGATTCAAGGACATGCCGCCGGGCATGTAACCCCAGCACATGAGAGGCTGAGGCAGGAGGGTTGGGCCTGGGCTACACAGCAGGCTCAAGGCCAACCTGAGCTACACTGTGAGGCCCTGTCTTGAGAAAAACCCAAAACACATAGGCTTGAAGATTTCTTTTAGGAATTAAACTTGGTTCAATAAAGAGTTACAGACAAAGAGTTCAAGTCTTCACAATAAGGGGTAGAAGTTAAGAGGGAGAGGGAGAGAGAGAGAGAAGGAGGGATGGAGGAAGTCATGGAGGAAAGGAAGAAGAAAGAGGGATGAGAGAGATCCAGACCCAGAAATGCCCTTGGGTCACCCCAGCTCAGAGTGTTCCTAGGAGAGCTAATGTGGCTCAGATCCTAAGGGTGAGAGTTCACTTTACCAAGGATTTGGTTTCCTGGTTGAAGCCTGGACTACTCGGGTCATCTCTGGTTAACTCAAAGTCCTGGTGTGAAAGACAGGATTAGGAACAAGGGTGCCTGGCACAGCCGACTTCCCAAATGCCATCTATCCACACCTGGACCTCTGAATCCCGCCTCATCTCAGATACGCTCCTATTTTCTGCTCCAACTGTCATTCTTTCTTTCCTCCTCCCATCTAAAATAAACTTTAAGTTGATATACTATTTAATTGTGATCCACCATTGAAGTTACAGATGTTCTTTGACTCCTTTACACGAACCATGGGAGGAATAGACCAGTAAAACAGAAGGTTCTCCCATTTAGAAAGTAAACATGTTCTTCCTTTTTTATTGCTTTGTATAGCTGGGGATCAAACCCAAGGCCTTGACACTGAGCCATATTCCAACACATTTAGTTTTGCCTTTGAGACCTGGTCTCACTAAGTTGCCATCCTCCTGCCGCAGCTTCGCAGGGTGCTGGGATTATGGGCCTGCGTCACTGGACCTGGCTTCAGGAGCTCCACGAAGGATCGAGTAGGGGAACCAGGCAGTGCAGAGATGTCCGTGAGGCAAGGCCAGCGGAGGGAGGAGCGGCAGAGAGAAGAGACAGCCAGTAAGTGAACTTGACCTACTTTAGCTGTGAGACAAAGCAGGGCCTTCATGTTCTAGGAGCACCGTGAATGAGGCACAGCTCCACTTGGTAGAGTGGCTGGCTTGCCCCAGAAGTGAGTTACATCACTGGGCCCAGGAGTATAGGCTTGTAACCCTACCAGGAAGGATCACAAATTCAAACCCAGCCTGGGCAACTTAGCAAGAAATGTCTCAAAAAAAAAAAAATTAAAAAAAATAAAGGCTGGTGGTGAAGGTGCTATCCCCGATCCCTAGCACCAGGTGAGGAAAATAAAAGTGAAATTGCAACAGACTTGGTTGTGCATGCCTCCTTACGGCTGAATGTGTCCTTAGTTTTGAGCAACAGAATTAAAGTACCGACAAGAGTCTGAAACAACCAGCTTCTAAGTTAGGGAGTACCTAGGGGTAACTGAAAAATACAGTGAATGTCTAAATAACAACAACAACAACAAAATCTTATAACATTTAAAGACCCAGGCCAGGACAACCAGATACATGCGTTAGAAGTAAGGAGGGCGTTTCGAGCAAAACTCAGGGCAATGTTTTATTTTTAATTGCATTAATTTTTAAAATTTACACACTTACCATATCTTTAAAAATTCTGAGACAGAGTCTTGTTAAGTCATCGTATTGCCCAGGCTGAGGTCAAACTTGTGATCTTTCTGCCTCAGCCTCCCAGAATGCTGGGATTATAGGAATGTACCATTGCGCCCAGCAGATATCACTGTATACCTATAGGAGGATTTCTAAGAACAAACCCCAAGGCCACCAGGCCCTAACTATTCTCAAATTGGGCACAAGGTTCAACCATATTTATTTAAACACGTTTTGACATTTGTAAAGCTGTTTTGTCTCTTCCAGTCTCTGACCAGCCCACGCTCAGTCCTCTTTTGTATTTAAGGCTAAATGAACACAATGCAACTTAATAATAGCCACTGCCTTCCCAAGATTCTCAGCGGCCAAAACACCAGTCTGATTTTAGTAACATCACATGTGGGTGCCTGAATGCAGCAAAGCAGTGTTTAGTGCCTAAGTAGAAAAGGATATCACAGGTCCTCAGAGCCTGCCTCTGCTTCCGTGGGCACAGGGAATATGCTAGTGGCACATACTTAGCCAATGAGGAAGGAAGTGATATAAGACCTGAAAGGAGCGCTCATGCCGCAAGTAGCTGTATCTGCAGGACTGAACTTCCTCCCAGGGTCCAGAGACACAAATAGATGTGATACCAAACACCGGTGCTGCTGTTTGGCTTATAGAAACATGCCTCTGATGTCACATATTTTATAGCCTACGAATTTACCATATATCTATTTCACTTACTGTTAAGCACATTTAAAATTGTTTGAAGCTGGGCCTGGTGACACACACTTATATTCCCAGCACTCTGGGAGAATGAGGCAGGAGGACCAAGAAATTCCTTGACCTGAGCATGGTGGCACATGCCTACAATCCCCGTACTTTGGGAAGCAGAGGCAGGAAGCTCATGGATGGATGTCTGAGCCCAGCCCAGGCACCTCGGCAAGACCATCTCAAAATGAGAAATAACTATACGACTGGGGATATAGCTTAATATGAAGACCCAGGGTCCAAATCTAGAATCTAAAATAATAAATTTTTAAAAAATTTGAAGCAGCAAGGTTTAGCTTAACTGCAAAAGAAGTAACCTTTGAGAGAACAGGTTCAATAAGAAGTCAAGAATATCACCGCTGAAATCCTGGTCTTTTATAAAAACATTTTTTAATCTCCTACCCTATGCAGACCAGATATAGTGTATATATTCTGTTGGTCCTTTTAGCTAATAAATTCCTGCCACCAATGCCTTCATATCTCATGGCTACACTTTCATATCTGAATGTCTAGTGTGCATGAAATTTTGTGGGAGAAGGTATACTTTTTAAAACATGAGTCATTAAATGCACAAGTAATTTATTCAGTAATTTCTTTTTCTTTCCTGTTAAAATGTCACCTTCCCCTTATTGTTAAATTCTGTGTCCATTTTAGGCTTTCAGCCTGTCTATCAATCTGTCTGTTCTTGTATAAATAGCACTCTTTAACTATACACTACTACTTTATAGTCAACCTGTCCCCTTTAAAAACTTTGTGATGCATGAGCTTTGTTTACACTAGAATGTGGCTGTAGGTACAGAAGCAAAGAGACACTCAAGCCAGGTACGGTGGCACATGCCTCTGTAATACGAGCATTCAGGAGACTGAGTCCGGGGGATCCTACGTTCAAGGCCACCCTGGGCGGCAGAGTTCAAGACTGGACTGAACCATATGAGACCTTGTCACAAAAAAACAAGTCATAGGGGGCAGGACAAGCCACGAAAAAGCAAAACCTGACCACATGCTAAGTGCCATAGTTCCGTAACAACAGGAATATCCACTAGTCTAATACTTATTTACTAATGACTATACCAGATACACTTCAAGGAACCAAGAAGACAGGCAGTAACAAGTTTAGTATTCTTTGCTCTCACGGGACACACAGGAAGGAGCAGGAATTAAGCTAACAAGCCACGGTAACCTGTGACGGTGGAGATGCTGTAGTTGCACCAGGCATCATGGCTGGAAGATTGTGCAGTCACAGCTGCTCTGACGTCCCCTGAATTGATTCAAAACATTGACCTTCTATGGTCACTTTGACTCTGGGGAAGAACTAGAAGTCACATGGTGCCAGATCTGGTAAATAAGGTGGACGAGGACATACTGTCATTTTTTTTGAGTCTGCCTTGCCATCGGACAGTGCTCAGAGAGCATTCACTGTTTTTGTGATCCCACCTCATGAGGCCACACAGGAAAGAGGACTTCTAGAACCACGGCAGAGCTTCGGAGGCTGCTCTTACCACCAGCAGCTGTGACAATGCACAGACGATGACATCTCTCAACAACCCTACCTGAAAGCATGAGCAGCTCTTGCTTCGAGGTTGCTTTAAATGAAGAATTTAAAACACTCTGAACATGTTCTACATGTTTTTTATAAGAATATAAGCTGAAATAGTCCATTTTTATGAGAAGGAATAGTGAGCTCTATACTGCGATTTAAATCCACCATTATTTGGGGAGCAGTTATCTCAAATTATAGGTACCTAGACAATTAAAACTAGCAAAGCTGTAATTTCAGATACTCAGGAGGTCGAGGCGGGAATAGCCCAAGTTCAAGACCAGCCTGGGCAAATCTGCTAGACATTGTCTCAAAATTAAAAAAAAAAATTAAAAAGGGTCAGCGATTTAGCTCAGTTGTAGAGTGCTTGCCTAGCATAAGCAAGGGCTGGGGTTTGAGCCCAGCACCACAAATAAATGGACAGAATTGTCACTGGCATGTACCTCATATTTCAATTGACTTCTTTGATAACTGATTCTAAATAACAAGTCAAAACTTACTCCCTTAGAAGTTAATTGAAGGACTGAATGTAACTAGGTGGTAGAGCCTCACAGGAACAAGGTCCTGGGTTCAATCTTTAGTTCCACAAGAAAAAAAAAATTAAAATTTACAAACAGACATGTACATGGCCAGGAGCGGCTCCTGAGGCAGCCTCTGTGGAGATACAAGGGAACAGTGAGCTGGGGGCAGGGCAGGGCACAGCCTGTGGCTTGCTGTCCGCCCACATTTACTGCAGCCATCAGAACAAACAAGGAATCAATTCAGTGTAACAAATAAAAAAAAAAAATGCTTCTTTCCTCCAAAGTCCTTGGGAGCGGGGTATGGTGGCCTTTAATCCCAGCCTTGTGGGAGCCTGAGGCAGAGGGACTGAAACTAGGCAGCTCGGAAAGACCATGTTTCAAAACAAGAAGGGTTGGGAACATAGCCTGGGGCAAAGGCTCTGGGTTCAATACCCAGTACCCCCTCCACACTAATATAAAACCCTGAAGTGCATATACAGATTGGGTAATGTACTGGGCTGGTCACGGAAGGGGCTGAACATACCTTTCCCAGAATGCTGATGGCGCAGGCCATGCCCACTTGCCCCACGCCAACAACAGTGATCTTGTTGTTGGGCACTCCAGTCTGTTCTCCCGCCACGGGGGCGATGAGTTTTTCCTTAAGTGTTGCCATCGTACACTGTAAGAGAAGGATCCAAGAATTACACACAGCTCCGTGTGGGACACCTGAACAGTGTCACCCCCACAGGAGCGCCAGCCAGCAGGCACTAAGGATCCACCGGAACGGCTGTTCCCACTATGCCCCGATGAGCCGGGCACTACGCTATTTTAGCTCCATAATCACAGTGTAATAGCCAATGGAATCCTTACACAACTCACCATCATGCAGATCACTGCAGCCCTGAGCTGGTTTTCCTGCCACGGACTTACGGCTGCCACCAGCTGCAGCTGTACAACTGAAAGAGATCAACTCCCTGGGCACCAGAAAGCCTGCCACCAGCTACAGCTTCATGTCAGGGACCGCTCACTGGCAGGGCTTCGGTACGAGCCTGCAAGCAACTAATTTATTCTGGTGCCTGTGCAGTCAAACCTTTCTGCTCATGTTAGTCTGTACTTGTAGCCACGCCCCGTGCCTGCATCACCTCAGATCATCAGGCACTAGATTCTCATCAGGAGTGGGCAACCTAGATCCCTCGCAAGTGCAGTCACAGCAGGCAGGGTCTGATCGGACAGGAGGTGGAACTCAGGTGGTCACGTGAGTGCGGGAGGGGCTCTAAATACAGACGAAGCTTGCTCCCTAGCAGCTGTTCCTCACAGATCACTGACTAGCCGAGTGAGAACCCGAGCTCTAGAGCAGTGCATTTTAAGGAACCACAAGACCCATTTAATGGAAGACTTCATGGGGAGCAAAGCTCCACGAGGCCTGGACAATTGAGTCTTGTTTTCTGCCTAGGATTCCATCGGAGCTCTTTGCCTGGGAACCTGAGAGAATCAGTGAGACCCTGTCTCAAAATTTAAAACCAAAATATAGGATGTGTGTGTGTCTGGGGGGGCTAACTGGGGGTTACTGCTCTGTCTGCATAAGCAGATAGGGTACGAAACATAAGTACACTTTTTCCCCCATAATTAAGCACCCCCTGTAAGTGTTGCAAGCCACTGTCTGCTATTTTAGTTTTTCACTGTAATGCTGCATCTGAGGCCACTGTCCTTCATTCCACACTAACATCTGACCTAATCTGCAACAGACTAGGTAACTAAACTTGGTGGGTAGCTAGGGGAGGGTCAGGAAGGCTCTCGGTGGGCACAAAGTACCTGAGTCCGGGCACTGCCACTTAACAAACGTTTGGCTCCATTTTTTTTTTTTTTTCTGGAAAAAAAATTCCCTCACTCTGCAGGATCTAAACTGAGAGATGACCGGGCATCTCACGTGGACAGTCGGTGTAGCCTCGGGGATGACCTTGACCTTGAAGCCACCCAACCAGGTCCTGCACCGTGAGAGGAATCCCAAGCACGCAGAGTGCTCCTGCTGAACTCGGCAACAAATGCAGTCTTCCCCCACTCGGCTCTATTTTTGTTAGACGGCTTAAAATCCTTTGGGTATGTAGGGGCCTCAGGTCACACAAATCCAGAACTCGCTGCTGCAGACATACAGGTGGAGAGGGGCACAGTGTCCCGTAATCCCAGAGTTTGGGCCGTCTGATGCTGGAGGACCGCAGGTCCCAGCAGGGACGAGGCTATTTAGGGAGACCTGGCCTTAATCTAAAAAGGCTGGGGATGTAGCTCAATAGTAAGGTCCTGGGTTCAAACCCCAGGAACCACGACAAGGAAAAGAAAAACGGAGGGAAACCCTAAAAAATAAAATGAAGAACGCGGTTTGCCTCTCGATTCCTGCACTCGGAGGCCGCCCGCGCCCCCTCCTCCGTCCCCCTGGAGTCCCGTCTTTTTCCTTCCCGTGGCGCACAGCGGAACGGGCAGGTCACGAGGCAAGGCGGCGACCGACCTCTTCCTCCGAGGGGCCCCGGGGCAAGCCCTGCCTCTGTGCCGCTGCCCGTGCAGTAAACAGCCGCCAAGCGCCAGACCCAAGCCTGAGGCGCAGCCCGTGATCTCCGCAACTCTGGGAGGCAGAGACAGAAGGGTCACAAGTTCCAGCCCAGCATGGGAAGCTCAGACAGGCCCGGTGGGGAAAACCAAAATAACAAATATGGGTTGGGATGCTGCTCGGTCCAAGGCCCTGGGTTGGCGCCCCAGCACCACATGAAAGAAAGAAAAGAAAGAAAGAAAGAAAGAAAGAAAGAAAGAAAGAAAGAAAGAAAGAAAGAAAGAAAGAAAGAGATTAAAAAAAAACCCACCCTCAAAGCGCCGCACAGAGCTCCGCCCAGGCTGAGGCGGGGCTATACCTTCCGGGTCCAAGGATGCCCACTCCTCGGTCCCTACCCCGCGGGGACGTCCCGAAGAACCCGCGCCCTTGACCGCCGGCCGTCACCCCTCCCCCCGGCCCCTGCCCTCCCCCACCGGCCCAGCGCGTCCCGCAGGCCCGGAGCCAGGACACTACGGAGCCCGGCTCCGCTGCAGACCCGGCAAGCCTCTTCCCTTGGCCAGCGTGGTGGCGCAGCCCGGTAACCCCAACACGAAAAGCTGAGGCAGGAGTGACGCAAGTTCGAACCCTCCTGGAGCAATTTTAGGAGCCCCCGTCTCAAAGTCAAAATAAATCTCCCCTGACTGCACAGAGGCCGGAGACGAGCCTGCAGTGACGCACACTAAGACAAGGGCTAGGCCGCAGGTCCCCCGGTTCGGCGCCCCGGCCAGGGATGCTGAGGCCCGAGCGCCGGGGACACGCGTGCCCCGCTCCTCCCTCCCGCCTCTGCGCCCTCCCGGGCGCGTTCTCCCCCGGTGTGCGGCCAGCTGGGATCCGGGGTCCTGAGCGGGAACCTACCCGACCACAGAAGGCGCGGGGGCCGGCGGGGCACTTCCTGGCAAGGACGCCGAAGCGGGCGGCGCGGAGCTCGGGCGCAGGATCGGCACGGAGGGGCGGGCCGCGCGCCCCGCCGCAGGGCTCGGGTTTCTCCTTTGTGATTGGAAACGCGAGCCCCGCCCCGCCCCGCGCGCGCCTCCGTCCCCGCCGCGGGTCACCTTCCTGCGCCCCAGGCGGCCGCGGTCCCCGCTGGATGCGGTGTCGTCCGTGGGTAGATTTACGCAGAATTTTTATTTTCCTCTGGCAGTGCTAGGGGAACTGGGGATCGAACTCAGGGCCTTTACACTCAGCGACATCCCCAGTCTTTTTTTTTTTTTTTTTTTTTAATTTGAGACAGTGTTCCTAAATTACTAAATTTCCCAGGCTGGACTCAGACTTATGGTCCTCCTTCCTCGGCCTCCCGGAGCGCTGGGACGATAGTCCTGTGTCACCAGCCCAGACTTTTTATTTTGAAACGATTTCCGTCTCAGGACAATTGCAGTAATTGTCTGGAGAGTTGTCACGTGCCCGTCCCCCAGTTTCCCGTGGCCAAAACAGCTTAAGTGCACGTGGTGCTATTTTCAACCGACCTGGGAAGGGCTACACTATCAAAATCCACAAGGTATCTTATGGACAATGTTTCACTTTTTGTGTACGTGTGCTTTTTAAAACGAAGTTGTTACAGCAAACACCCGATGCAGTGTTTTCTAACTAGAAAATAAATATTTAAAGTACTTAACAATATCAAGTACTACCTAGGTTTCCTTTCCCTTTTCTCCTTTCTTTCCTTCCTTCTTCCCTTTCACTTTTCTGCGCTGAATTGGAACCCAGGCCCGTGTGCATGCTGTATCCCCAGAGGTGACCTAGGTGACCCAGCAGCACTGCGGAACTCCGGGAATTATTTTTGCCTTTGAACTAGAAAATGCTACCGAGAATATTTGCCTCCAGCGTGTTGCTAATGGACGCGTGCTGCATTTAAGTTAGTTTTAAAGTTGTGCTCCTTGCTTAAGACAGGCTAAAATGTAACTTTTGGGCAGTGTTCTTTGGGCAACACAAAGGAATTTGTTCCTTCCACTCCTCGGTCACAGGGGCTGAAGTCAGTCAGTGTAAAGTGCTTTTGAAAGTCATTTCCTGGGAATTGTGTTTACTCTTCTCTGAGCTGCTACTGACATTAGCAAAAATACAGTAAAGAAAACTGCTCCGCTCTGGAAAGCTGAGGCAAAAACATGACAACTTTGAGCTCAGCCTGCACAATTAAGGGAATTAGTGAGGCTTTGTCCAGAGAGAGAGAGAGAGAGAGAGAGAGAGAGAGAGAGAGAGAGAGAGAGAGAGAGAGATATGGAGATGCAGCTTGGGTTCAATCCAGTACTTAAAACAGAAGATACATGTACAATAATTCAGTACTTACGCTGTAGTCAAGGTAACAGGTAAATAAATATAAAAGACAGTAAGGCTCAGGCCTGTAATTCTAGCAATCTGGGAGGCTGAGAGAGGAAGATGGCAAGTTCCAGTCCAGCCAGGGCAACTTAGTAACATAGTGAGACTTTGTCTGAAAATCAAAAACAAAAATGGGCTGGGGATGTTGTTTGGTGTGAAGGCCCTAGGATAGATTTTTTTTCACTATGGTACCAAAAAGCAAAGCAAAAAACCACGATAATCACAAATATAATTTTTCATTAGATTGTTTGGGTTTCAATCCAGCTTTCTCACTGTTAGCTGCATCACAATGAATACACAATCTAACCTTTTTGCACTTTTCGCAACTTTAAAGTGAATATAAAAATAGCCTTGTTGTGAAACTACTTTGGTACAGTATGTATAGGACTTGCCTGTAATTCCAACCAAGAAAAGATGAATTATTCTTCATCTAAAGTCCTTGAAGGAGAAATCCAAGTGGTGAGCAATAAATATAGGCAAGAGATATACAGTATCTTTTTTTTTTTTTTTTTTTTTGAGACAGGGCCTCTCTCTGTAGCCCAGGCTGGTTCTGAACTCACTATGAAGCCCAGGCTGGCCTTGGACAAATGGTAATCCGTTGAGCCATTCCTCCAGCCCTTCAGGAAAACAGTTTAAAGTGTACTGTAGAAAATAGTTTTTTGTTATGATGCAGTGGCTCAGACCCAGGGTTTTACTTTCAGCTACATCTGCAGCCTTTTTCTATTTTTTTATTTTGAAATAGGGACTAAGTCACTAAATTGTCTGGGCTGAGCTCAAACTTGAGATCCTCCTGCCTCATCCTCCTTGAGTGCTGGTATTACAGGCCTGCACCACCACACCCTTCACAGAACACAACTGAATGGCCGTGACTGTGTGAACTAGATATTTGCTGTTTGTGCCATGTGTTGGCACTCACTCCTTCCATCCTCGGGTTGAAATCCCTCCTGCTAAGTGTCTCTGGAGTGCTAGTCTGTGGCCACACATCCCAGCTAGCCCAGAGCAAGGCAGGAGGATCACAGGGTTGGGACTACTGTCCCCGCACATCCCTCTCAACCTTTGGGAAGAAGAAGGAGGCTGGGGTTCAATTATATTAATCACCAGTGGCCAGTGGTATAATTGGTGGACCCTGTGCAATGAAGCATCCTCAGACCCCGAGAACAGGCTCATAGAGCTGCTGAGATCGGAACAGCGGAGGGTCCAGAGCGGGAGGCCTCCGAGATGCCCAGCTCTACCACTTATACTTCATCTTTGCTTTGCTCACCGTTCCTTGTTTTTGTTTTGTACTGTGAGTTGAACCCAGGGCTTCCCCCCTGGGCCATATCCCTAGCCAAGTTTTACATTTTGATTTTGAGGCGGGTTCTCTCACAGTAACCAAGTTGCCCAGGCTGGTCTTGAGCTTGGGATTCTCCCGCCTCACACAGTGCTAGGTGGCAAGCCTGCCTCGCCAGGCCTGGCCTCTGTCCATCTCTCCTCTGCACCCCTGTGTGACATCGTTGAACGATGTGCCTCTGCCCTCTCTTTCTAGGCACAGCATGGGGCAGGCCAGGCTGCAGGTGTGCACAGAGGATTAGCTTTCAGGGTAATCTGAGCTTGAGTCCCCGCTTCAGATGTTTGGCCTCGGGGAGGAAAGGTCATCTCAGGGCGTCGTTCCAGACTCAAATCAGCACGAGGATGGAAAGTGGACCCGTCTTGTTCAGTGTCACACAGGGCGACCCACAACTCACCATACATATAAAAAATATTGATAATATAAAATATAATAAGAAACTGTGAGCAAGGCCCCACAGTGCAGGCCTCTAGTTCCAGCGCTCTGGGAGGATGAGACAGGTGGACCACAAGTTTGCACTCAACCTGGGAAACCAAGTGACTTAGCAAGACCTCACTTCAAAATTAAAAAAAAAAAAAAAAAAAAAGGCTGGGGATGTAGCTCAGTGCAAAGGCCCTGAGTTCAAATCCAAGTACCACTAAATAAATAAATAGGTAACAAATAAAATAGTTTAGAGCTATAGCTCAGTGTGTAAGCCCTGGGCTGGATCCTTAGCTGGTTCTACTTGTCTGTTCACAGTGTGTGTGTGTGTGAGTGTGTGTGTGTGTGTGTGTGTGTGTGTGTATTCAGAATTAATTTGTCATAATATTTGAAGCAAAACTAATGCTGGAAGAGAAAGCACTAACTTCAATATAAAGTGTCCCAAAAATTGCCACACATAGGAAAGATTAGCACCCTTTGGGGACACCCTAGATTCCAGCTCTCTGACACTCTCAGCAGGTATTGGGTGCATGTGTCTCCCTCCGTACTGCTGGCACCTTCCTGGCCCCCTCTCTACTGTCCTCAGAGCTGCCTTTCTGGTGGTGTGTGTCAGCTTAAAATTAGCTCTGACTTTGCTGTTGAAAATCCCCCATGGACTTCTCCGCAGCTCCTCCTTCCTGGGTGTGGGGATGGACTCTTCTTACATCTGTCCCTCATCCTGGTGGCCGCGGGGCTCAGCCATGGTGCCAGCACCTCACCCCCTCTATCCGGGCTGTGTGGGTGATCGCACCATTCCAGGAGCACCGACCGCTCCTATCCTTAATCTTCCCCTCCTGCCTCCAGAGCCAAACCTGGCATCCCAACTCTCCCCCGGAAAGACTGCTCAGAGCTCTTAGGACACGCCCCCTTCCGCCTGCCCGTGAAGGCACACCTCTGCAGCAGGTACAGTTTCCTCCTTGCTACAGCTGTCAGTTTGAGAATAGTTTAGCCACAAGCTAATTCTCTCTCTCTCTCTCTCTCTCTCTCTCTCTCTCTCTCTCTCTCTCTCGGGATTGAAGCCAAGTCATTCACAATGAGCTACACCCCCATCTCTATTTTTATTTTGAGACAGGGCCTCTCTATGTTGGTAAGTTGTCCAGGCTAGGATAGAATGCGCGATCTAACTGCCGCAGCCTCCCCAAGTGCTGAGATCACAAGGGTGTGTGCCGCCACACCTGGGAAGAACTTGTCTCTCTTGAATGCGTGTATCAAAATGTAATGAGACCAGGTGTGAAGATGCAGCCCTGTAATCCCAGCACTCTGGGAGGCGGAGGCAGGCAGAACACGTTTGAGTCCAGCCTGGTCAACTTAGCAACTTGGCTAAATTCCATCTTAAAATGAAAAATAAAAAAAATGGGCTGGGGATGGAGCTCAGTGTGAAGGCCCTGGGCTTGGTTCCCAGCACTACTAAATAAATAAATAAATAAATAAAATAAAATAAAATAAAATGTATTGAAAAAATTATATTCATAATTCCTTCATGAAAGGCTCGTGAGGACTATCAAGGGCAATTGCTTCTGAGGAGGAAACTGAGTAATGGGGATGGAGTAGGAAGAATGTTTACTTTTTTATTGCATATCTTTTGGTGACTTTTAATTTTATACATACACAAGCACACCTGTTTAAACAACAGTTATTAAAAGTATATGGAAGTGACAGGATTGTATGTGTGTGTGCAGTGTGCATGTCTTAATTACTTATCTATTGCTGTGACAGATGCCTGACTTTCACAATTTAAGGGAAGAAAGATTTATTTTAGCTCACAATTTCAGAAGGTCACAATCCATTCATGGGTGCTGGCCATGGTGGAAGCACAGGGCAGAGACAGCTCCTCACGGCATTCTAAAGGGGAAGTCAAGTGAGGGAAGAAGGCTGGAACTAGCATACAGCCTTCAGGTATTCACCTCCCAGTGCTCCACCCCTTCCCAGTTAAACCCCAGGCACCTGCCCCTTCCAGCCAGGCCCCACCTGTCACCACCACATAGCTCCACAGGTATCCCACCACATCCAAATGCATGAGATCCAAACCACAGCAGTGTATATATTTGTCATGGGAATCAAACCCAGGCTAGGGCTCAAAGCTACAATTTGCCTTCCACAGCCTTCCAGGGCACTGAGATTACAAGTGTGTGCCACCACACCTGAACAAGAAACCTTTCCTTATGTTTTCAGCGTGTGTGGGCATAGGTGTGTGGCTTAACCTGAGCAGTGGAAGTGACTGCAGCTGGCCCTTTGGATGTGTGGAAATCTAAAATCAGGCTAGGTGTGTAAACAGTGGCATAGCCTATGTGCTTTGCATGCATGGGACCTTGGGTTGCAACCCATAATAAACAAATAAATAAATAAAAAAAAACAAAAATAGTTTTTAGTGTATAACAAATGAATATTGAGAGGTGGGGGCATAGATCCAGGGTTAAAGTGCTTGCCTAGCAAGTATAAGGTCTTGGGCTTGAAACTTCCCCACCACCTAAAGATTAGCTGGGCATGGGGGTACATGCCTGCAATCTCAGCATTTAGGAGGCTGAGCAGGGTAGCCTTGAGTTCAAGGTCAGACTTGGCTGCAGAGTGAGTTCAGGATCAGGCTTTCTGGAGAGTAAGACTCTGTCTCAGAAAAAAAAGAACTAAAAATATTATTGGATAAAAGAGTGCATAATATCAATTATTGTGGAAAAAAATGGTTTCATCAGTTTAGAGAAAATGCACAGCAAAGAGAGAAAGAGGAACAGAGGCCTTAGTTCAGGAGTTGTATCTAGACAGTCTTCGTGAGGAGCATTTTGGACAAAAGTACATAGATGGCTTGGAAAGAAATTGAAGCAAGGGATTTTTTTTGGTAGGTACTGTGAATTGAACTCACAACTTCCGTATTGAGCTACATCTATCTCCAGGCATTTATTTATTTATTTATTTATTTATTTATTTATTTATTTATTTGAGACAGGTTCTTGCTCTGTAGCCCAGGCTAGCCTCAAACTCATAGCAATCACCCTGCCTCAGCCTCCCAAGTGATGAGATTAAAGGCAAGCGCCACCATGCCCAGCTATTATGTGGTGCTGGGGGATTAAATCCAGGGCCTTTCACTTCCTTGGCAAGGTCTTTAATCACTGAGCTACAACCCCAACCCCTACTTTTAAATTCTGCGACAGGATTTCTGAGTCGTCCAGGTTGATCTTGAACTTACAGTCCTCCTTTCTCAGTCTCCCAGAGTACTGGGATTATGGATATGTGCCACCAGGCCTGTAGTGCAGCAGCCGTGATCACAGAAGGTGTGTGGCTTGTTACCCTGGGTTGGGGCAGAAGAATTGCAGAGCCAAGAGAAAGGATGAGGTTGGGACCATTTATGAGAGTCCTGTTAAGGGAGTATAATAATGGGTTATTTCTAAGCAAAACATCTGCTGTACGCATTTGGAATGATTCTGTACAAGTCAACAGATCTCAGCCGGGCAGCCAAATTAGTGACAGGGGGACCTTGTGTCAATAGCAATGATGATGATGATGATGATGATGATGATGATGATGATGATGATAGATTGGGAAAGTAGCTTCATATGAAAGCTCTGGATTGGATCTCCATTAACCCCTACCCCATACACACAGCCTTTCCCACTGGCAACCTAGATATTTAAGGCACAATCCAGAAATAACAGCGATTTAAACATCGCTGTGTAGCCTAGCCCACACACCCTTGGTGAGGGAAATGGTATTGGAAACAGTGTCAAGGACCTTGCATGAAACTCTCTGAGACTAGTCGGAATGAACCATAACGAATTCAAAGCAGTGGCTTAGGTTGAAAGGTGAGCCTCAGAGCAAACAACTACCCAGACGTGGCCACACTTCAGCTCCAGAGCTTTTCCAAGGACAACAAATACGGTAACTGGGAAGGGAAGTGTGGTGTGGTTAAAGTTTAAAGGCTTGATCAGGACAGTTGGGGATATAACTGAGGGCTAGAGTGCACCCTTGAGCCTGTAGAAGGCCAGGGCTCAATTTCCCATCCACTGTCCCCCATAAAAAAAAAAAAAGAAAAACAACAACAAAAAAAAGCCACTGACACTCTCAATTCTTATTAATATATATATATATATATATATATATATATATATATATATATATATGTGATATACAATGGTTACACTGAGCCTGAGAATTTTGTGCACATGTGTATCTGGACAACTTCACAATCCCTTCTGCTCCCCATTCTTGCCCTCCTGCTCTGTCCCTCATCCCCCCTAACTCCCAATATCTCACCATTGGACCCCACTGTTTATTTGTATTTCTCATATAAGAAACCATGCAATATTTAGCTTTCTGAGTTTTGCTTACTTCACTAAGCATAATAGTCTCAACTTGTGTTCACTTACCTACACAAGACTCAAATCTGTCCGTCTTTATGGAAGAGTAGCACACCATTGTGTACATATACCATATTTTTGTACCCATTGGTCTGCTGATGGGTATTTCAGCATCTTTCACAGTTTTGCTCTTGCTGTCTGTGCTGCTATAAACATGGGTGTTTGTGTATCTCTGTTATATGGTGCTTTTAACCTTTTGGAAAGATACTCAGAAAAGGCACAGTGGGGTCAAACGAGATATTCATTTTCAGCTTTTTAAGGACTCCTCATAGGGGCTGTACCAGTTTACATTCCCACCAGCAATGTAAAAGTGCCCTTTTCCCCCTGCAGCCTCGCCAGCATCTATTGCTTTTTGAGTTCTTGATATGTGCCATTCTCACTGGGGTAAGATGGTATGTTAGTGTTGTTTTGATTTGTATTTCTGTAATGGCTGAGGATGTTAACATTTTTCATGTGTTTACTGGTCATTTTTACTTCGTCTGAGACCTGTCTATTCATTTCGGTTGCCCATTTTAAAAATTGGGTCTTTGATTTTGAGACCGAATCTCCTGAAAGATAAAATAGGTAAAACTCTTGAAGATGCAGGCATGGAGAAAGACTTTCTTAAAGGGACACGATGCAAAAGAAATAACCCCAAGGATCAGTAAATGGGATTGCATCAAATTAAAAATCTTTTGCACAGCAAGGAAAACTCTTAACAGAGTGGAAGGAGAACCGACAAAATGGGGAACTTTGTCATCTACACCTCAGACGAAGGAGGCCAATAACTAGAATATACAAGAAATTGAAGAAAAATAAACCACTCAATTTCTTTATGATAGTCATCAGGTTTTTTTGGCAATATTCTTAAACACTGCCATCTACTGGGAGTTTTGTAGAAACGTCCCGCATAATGTTAAATTAGAGCCCCTACCATTCTTCTCTCTGTGAGATACTGCGGACTGAGTCTTGGGGGTCCCTGGTATCAAGCCCAGGACCTCCTCACTGAACTACACCCTCAGCCCACTTTTAAATCTGTGATTTTGAGGCAGGGTCTAGCTAAGCTGCTAAGCTGCCCGTACTGGTCTTGAAGTTATAATCTTCTTGGCTGAGCCTGCCTGGGTGCTGGGGTGCAGACCTGCACCACCAGGCCTGGCCTGACTTTGTCTGTTACACAAGGCAATTTCCCTAACTCATCTCTCAGCCACAGGCTTAGACTAACATTTAACAACTATATTTGCCAGGCACAGTTCCAAGGAAATAGAAGATGACATTTTATGACTCTTAGCTATTGTTGACATTCCCTTTCAAATGATAAGCCAAGTTCAAGCTACAGGACTTTTTTTATACCTTGAAATCTAAAATCTGAACCCCTCCTGTGTCTCAGATCTCATCAATCCAAGGTTCTTTGGCCTAGCTCTAGCTGGGAGGATGAGTCCGGGTCAACCCTTTCCTGGGCATACTCCCCCCTGTCTGTGTCCCGTGTGTTCCAGTTCCCAGCCAGCCAGGACTCACGTGTGGAACTATTCTTGGG
Organism: Ctenodactylus gundi; assembly: GCA_004027205.1. NCBI lineage: Eukaryota > Metazoa > Chordata > Mammalia > Rodentia > Ctenodactylidae > Ctenodactylus > Ctenodactylus gundi. Next base: position 293,431 of record PVKB01000065.1, read on the forward strand.
TCTGGGACAAGCAGCTCTTGCCAATGTATGAGGACTGCTGTGAATTGTGTCACTCTCTGTACAGATCAATGTGCCCTTTGTCGTGTTTATTTTAAGGGCCTATTTCTATAGCTGGCCCTAAGCACAGAAATAGAATTTGCTTTGTGTGCCTGCAAAGCAATACCTGGGACAAACAATTTCTCTAGTCTCCATTCCACTTTTTTTTTTTTGGTTTTTATCTTCCTTCCTTCCTTCCTTCCTTCCTTCCTTTCTTTCTTTCCTTCCTTCTTTCTTTTTTCTTTTCTTTTTTATGGCCCTGGGGACCGAGCTAAGAGCCTTCACACTGAATGGAACCCTCATGCCATTTTTTAGTTTTGATTTTGAAATAAGATGTTGCTAAGAAGGTAAGTTGCCCAGGCTGGGCTCGAACTTGGGAGCTTCCTGTCTCCGTCTGCCACTTGGGTCCTTTCCTACTTGATCTACTCAGTGTTGCTGTCTCACCCTTGTAGTTCCCTGGCAACCCCCTTCGTCTACTCTGTCTTTGGCTGGCCTGTCCCATCAGTGCATGTCAGGGCACGTGCCTTGCAATTGAGGTCACTGAGGGGCAGTATCTTTTGAAGACCTCTGAAGCATTGTCAATAGCATCCCATGGCATTATGTATGCATCAGACTAACGAGAGTGACTGTCCCCCTGCTGCGTCAGGGCCCTTTGGTCTCTAACGTCCCACCGAACCTCTGTTTGCTGGAACCTTACAACCCGGGACTTGCTATTGCCCATTGCATTAGTCACTTTCCTGTCACTGGGACGAAATGTCACCCATCATTTGAAGGCTCCTTCACTTCAGGTAGAACTCGTGATCCAGCCCTGTGCCCATGGTGCAGGCCTGTCATCCCAGCACTCTGGGAGGCAGAGGCAGAAAGATCACACGCTTGAGCCCACCCTGGCCCACTCAGCCAGATCGTGCCTCGAAATAAAGAAATGGGCCAAACGCCTGTGGCTCCGTGCCCAGCAGACATTCCCCGCCCCCACCGGCCCTGCAAGGTTGTATTAAAGCCTCACTTCGCTGGGGGAAAAAAAAGGCTGATTCCATAGCTCAGTGCGAAAGCTCTGGGCTGGCACCCCATTGCCAGAACTGCAAAGCAAGCAAGCACGTGGGTCGGCAAAGCGCCCCTGGGCTGATGGCCTGATGCGCTGGATAACTCCAGTTAATTCTGCGTGCCGTCAGCTGACTCCGCGGTTGCTGATCTGAGCGCCCCAGCCAGCACACGTGTGCCAAGCCGACCGAGCCAGTTGCTGGTCTCCGCAGCCCTTCAGAGATAGAAGCTCTTAGCGTTTTTTAGCTTTCTTTTAAAACGTCTGCCCTGTCCGCAGTACTCGGGGCAACAATCCTGAGTAGATTACAGGGTCTTCTGAGCCCTAAATAAGGGGGCGACAGTGCACCTGCAGAGCACAAGGTAGCCCCCAGAGGGCGCCCTGCCAGGCTGGGTAGAGGAGCGTGGGCCCTCTGCTAGCCTAGCCACGGGAGGTCTGTTGATGGTCCAAATGCAAGCTTTCTGCTCTGCGCCCACTCACTGATCCCACTTGACGTCTGTGCCGCCATCTTGAGGAGCAGGGGAGGATATTCAGGAGAGCAAGGCTGTCACGGTGGCTGGTGAGGCAACAACCAGGAGCTTCGGGACACCGAGGCAGGCTTCCCCAGTCCCTTCTGGGGTGTGGGAGGGGGGTGAGGAGCACCACAAATCTATGTCCTCCTCTGGACCATGGCGAAGGGGGGGAGGGAAAGGAGGGTAAGTCAGGTGCTTTCCCTCAACCACAAAAACACCCACCCCACAATTTGAAGGGGAGGCTGACGTTGGTTCACAGTTTTAGAGGGTTCAGTCCAGGGCCATCTGCTCCAAGGCAGGAAGACCACAGCGGATGCGTGTGGGGAAGCAGAGACTTAGCTCATGGTGGAAGCAAGCAGCCGGGGCCAAACTATACCCCTCTCTAGCCAGGAATGGTGGCTAGAGGTCTGTAATCTCAGCACTCTGGGAGGCTGAGGTAGGAAGATTGCAAATCGGAGCCTATTCTAGGCAGCTCAATGACTCAGTGAGATCTCGTCTCAAAATAAAATATGCAAAAACACTGAAGATGTAGCCATTGTCTTTTCTTTTTAAATTTATTAATTTGCATTTTTCTATCTTCCATTAGTGAATATTGGTTATACGGGTTATTGGTTTTCATTTTGGCCAGTTGTCTGTTTATTTCTTTCCCCTGTGGTACTGGAGATCAAGCTGAGGGTATTGGCACTAAGATACATCCCCACCCAATCTTTTTAGTTTTATTTTTTTGATACTGAAGAAGGAATCCAGGGCCTTCCCACTGAGTTACATCCCAGCCCATTTTTATGTTTTGATGTTCAGACGTGGTCTCACTAAGTTGGCTGTGTCACCAGGTCTGGCTTACAGTCTGCAGTTTTAAGACACTTGCTATCATGAGGTGACGTATCAGGTCTCATTCCTCCTCTCGTATCATGCAGACCTTCCTTGGGGAAAGGGATTCAATTTCACAGGAAAATTATTTATGAATATATATATATATATATATATATATATATATATACTATCATTATTATTAAATACAAACATGTCATTGTGACAGTTATCCAAAGCCACTGGCCCATGGCTTCACTAAAGAACTGGTAGGATACTTAGGAAAGTAAAAACAAGCTTAATAGCCCTCTCTTCTGAGAACGTGGACCTCAGCTATGCCAGAAAACACACTACCGCTGAGCTATATCCCTAACGCAGCTAGTTTTGAGGTCCAGTCTCATTGAATTTTCCAGGCTGGTCTCAAACTTACTTGCAATTTTTTTCTTTTCTGTTGTTTTCTTTCTTTCTTTTTTCTTTTTCTTTTTCTTTTCTTTTTTTTTTTTGAGACAGGGTCTTGGTCGGTAGCCCAGGCTGGACCTGAACTCACTAGGGAGCCCAGGCTGACCATGGACTCAAGGCAATCCTCCTGTCTCAGCCTCCTGAGTGCTGGGATGACAGGAGTGCACCACTATGCCCGGCTTATGTTGGGGAATCGCTTGACTTAGCACTTGCTAGGCAAGTGCTTTACCCGCTGAGCCGTTCCTCCAGCCCCAAACTTGGAATTCTTTTGCCTCAGCTTCTCAAGTAGCCAGGATTAGAAATAGGACCACTAATCCTAATGTGCACTTAACTGCAAATCTGGCAGAACTGGGTCCTCTTGCTAACTCTTCATGTATGCAGACTCAGGCAATTAATTTATTGCTCTAAGCTAAGATTTCTCGAATCTTAAATAGGGATTTCTGAGGAATAATAATAAGTGCATAATGTTTAAAACAGTGCCTGACACGTGTGAAGTCACTCCTGACGGGATGGTATCCAAATGGTCTTTAAAGCATTAAGTTTGGCAAGTACTTGGGTAGTTGAAAGACAAGAACATGGTAGGTAGCACAAAGAGAAAGAGAAGAGGCTGAGCTGTAGGTCAGTGATGAGTGCTAGCCCAGCACATGCTAGGCCTTGGGTTGGAACCCCAGCACAGGCTGTGTGTGTGTGTGTGTGTGTGTGTGTGTGTGTGTGTGGTACTAGGAATTGAACCGATGAACCTGCATGCTGGGCTAAGTCCCTTTTTTTTAAAAAAAAAATTTGAGTCAAGGTGTTGCTTACCTGTCCAGGCTGGGCTCTAACTTGCAAACCTCCCGCCTCAGCCTCCCAAAGTGCCAAGGTTATGTAGGCCTGCACGAGCAGGCTCAGCAACTAATTATCTTTTATCTTAGAATGTAGTGCCTGTAGTTTTGCGTCGTGATCACCAGATGGCAGTAATAGCCCACGCATTCCTTTTTCCTTTTTTGTTGTTCCTATTGTTTTCCTGCTTGGTATTATTCTAGAGATGAACCAAAAGCTCGCAGTCAGGATGGCTAACAGTTCCAAACTCTCTTTTTTATGAGAAGCTGCATTTTAGAGTCATAGTTCTCTTAGTAAGAGGTTGTAAGTGGCACTCAAATGTGCCCAAGCAAAAACTTAACGGGTGAGGTACTCCTTCAGGATGGCAAAAAAAAAAAAAAAAGTGCAAAAATTTGTGGAAAATGTTCACGGAGGTAAACACAGGAAGCAGCCTAACCTGTGTGGGAGTAGGAGTTGAAATGCCATTAATTTATGAGAGGGGAGGGACCGAGACATGCTTTTTCAAGCTGAAAAGGTTTTAATGACACAAGAATTTAATAGCAAGATTCCATGAGCGGTTTTCCCTCCACTTTTTAGATATTGCATATTGGTCACAGACAAAAGGGTTTCCCCGTGGCAGACTCATCCATACACACAACACACGCCAGCCAGCCCCCCATCCTATTCATGGCCCCCTCGGGGTGACACTCTGGATTTCACTATGAACTCTCACAGGCCAGGCACATGGCACCAGCATATTGATTTAGTCTCACTGTACATGTGACCACTAATGTCCGTACTGAGATGGAGCTCATGAAACACTGCTCAGTCATACACGCAGGGCTCAGTTGGGGAGAGCTGTCACTCTTTCTCAGCGTGCCCCCAGATCGCAAGAAAGTGGGTTTGGATTTACGCTGCAAGGAGGCACGTCTCTATCTTCCACCTTCCTTGCTCACAGACAAACATTTCCAAGCCTCTCTTTGTGCTGGAAGTCTCCTAATACTAAGCTCATAAGGAAAATAATTTTTTACCCTTACGCTTTTTGCAGCACCTCAATATACTTCTAGCCTGGTGCAATGGCTCATGCCTGTCATCCCAACACTCTGGGAGGCGGAGGTGGGAGGATTGTGAGTTTAAGCCCAGCCTAGAAAACTTAGCAAGACTCTACCTCAAATTAAAAACTAAAAAAGTGCTGTGGAGATAGGTTAGTACAAAGGCCCTAGGTTCGATTCCTCAGTACTGCTGAAAAAATATTCATAGCATAGCTTTGGTGCTGATGATATATAAAGGTCACTGTCCTTGGAGAAGCAGTCATTTTCATAAATAATCAAAGAAGAGAAAGAAAATAATATGATGCCCCAACCTCTACAAGGGGGGAGAGAGAAACAGAGAGAGGACGGGAGGGAGAGAGAGAACTCTCTAAAGTCCCCATAGTTTGAAAAGTGAATTAAGTGCTAAGCATCCAATACATGTTTCTGACCTATTTATTAAGTGTCAGACAACCCAGGACACAGAAATGACTAGACTCCAAGCCACACGGGCTGTGGTCCTGGGACAGGATTCAGCACTGGGAGGCTTTCTCATTCAGCCTTTTCAAATCTTCCTTTCCTTGAAGTTACTGTTCAATGCTTTTTGACTAAAGGAAAACAAATGCATCATTGCTTCCACACCAGCCTTTAGCATGAACGGAACAGACACCAGTATCTCGACGTGGCAACTTCAGTCACTCGGGACATCACAGTAAAACTTAAGCTGCAATATTGAACTACAGATGTTTGCTAAGTTGCTTTTGGATTGTGCCTGCATGTCCATAGTATCTTTCAGATGGGCAGTTCGTGGGTTTCACTAAGTCCCTAAGTTGCCCAGGCTGGGCTTGAACTTGCGATCTTCCTGCTTCAGCCTCCCAGAGTCGTAGAATACAAGAATGCGTAACTCGCCTTGCTTTTTGTGGTTTGGTTCCAGCACCTGCACACTGAGATGCATGTGCAGCCCATTTTGATGTTTGATGTTCAGATCGATTCTAAGTTGCTTAAGTAGCCAGGCTGGGTCGAACTTGAAATCCTCCTGCCTCAGCCTGCCTGCGTGCTGGGATTGTAGGCCTATACCACCACAGATCCAGCTTTGCTTCTTTCTTTCTTTCTTTCGAGACAGCATGTCACTCTGCAGTCCAGGTTGGTCCTAAACTTGAACTCAGTAAGTGTCAGAACACGTGGCCATCCTCCTGCCTCAGCTTCCTGAGTGCTGAGGTGATAGGCATGGACTGCCATGCCTGGGAATTGAACCCAGTGCCTCACTCTTACTAGGCCGGCCCTCTACGTGCTGAGCTGCGGCCCCAGCCCTGCCTTGCTTCTTTGCAGAAAGGTTTAGTGAGAACCAGACATCTCTTCAGCACACGCCAAGCATCTGTGGGAGAGACTCCATAAATCTCTTGTGTGGGTAACAATGGAGTAATAAAACTTGGGGCTCTGGAACTCACTTAATTCTCATGTTTCCCTCCAGAAAGCCCATGTGCGAAAATCTCAGAGAGGCTAATTCAGAAAGACCTTTCACTGGAAGCTTGCTGGTGAGCTTGCTTTTGCTTCCTCTCTCTCTCTCTCTCTCTCTCTCTCTCTTTTTCCCAAAGTAAGATTTTTCACACGGCTTCTTATAATTTTTCCAGCTTCTCTGGTAGAATCCAGCTGTGGTCACTTTGCAGAGCCTCTGCAGGTCGTGGGAAAGCTCCGCGCTCTCTGCAGCTCTGCGCGAGTCTCGCTTGCCCGTGGCTTTCTACCGGCTCTGCTTGGGGCTGAGGAGAACAGATGTGGTCATACCGGAAACCTGCTGTTTACCTTCGAGTTGCGGGAAATGCCACAGAATGCTCACATATTTCAGGACCCAGGCCAGAAAGCTTTCCTTGTCTGTGCTAGCCCCAAATTGTCTCCAAATTAAAAACTGCAGATTATTTTGTGTCCTGGTACCTGAACATACTATGTCATGCATATTTAAATTATTTTGTATATGTGCTTGTATGCGGTGGCACTATAAACTCTCTGAATCACACAGGGACTGTCCCACACAGTTCCACTCAAGTTCAGGCCTGAGCGTGGTGGCTCTAGACACCTGCTGCTGTAAACTTCTAAAACTAGTCATACACACCCAGTGTATACATTCCAAGAAAGATAGAGTCCGAAATGATAAAAAACTGTTGATGATGTATTTGTCTCTATTTTTTTATATTTTCCCTATGAAAGTTTGTGTGTATGTAATGGAAATAGCCAACTGGGATCACGTGATAATGCACGATCTCACTATTCATTGTTTATTTAATTGTTCATCTATTGTTGGAACTTTAGCTTGGTTCTATTTTAACTTTCTCATTAAAATGATTTTGATAAACATACATATCTTTTCTCCAGGTTTGCGGTTCTGTCACTGAGTATAGGCATATGTCATTTTTAATTTTGAAGGCAAAAGTTGTCTTATTAGAGAGATGACCAATTTTGCATGCTTATTTGGTGTTTAAGTTCTTTCTTTTGAGAATTGTTCCTCTGTGATTCTTCCCCAGTTTAATTTGTTGTGTTATGTGCTGCTTTTGCATCCAGAAGTGACCATCATGTATTAAGAACATTATCTGAATCAACCTTCATTGGAAATATTTTCCAGCTTAGTGTCATTTTTTTTTTTTTTTTTTGTGGTCCCAGGAATTGAATCAAGGGCTTTTGCACTGAGCTACCTCTTCAGCCCTTGCTACAAATTTTTAAAAAGTGATTTATTTTTGAGATAGATAGGGTCTTACTAAGTCATCCCATTGCCCAGGCTGGGCTGGAACTTGCGATCTTCCTGCCTCAACCTCCTAGAATGCTAGGATTGTAAGAAGAGATTTTTTTTGAAGTAGCTCTCACAGCTCCTGTTTTACTTATCTGCTACCTTTTCTCAACATGAGCACGATGGGAGGTTTCCCCACTATCAATAAGCCTCAAAAAATATGTCAGCCTTAAAAATTTTTAAACAGGCTGAGTGTCCTACGAAAGCCAAACTCCATTTAAAGCTAATATATTAAATATCTTAACTTATGTGTTTCATTGAGGCTTAAAATTTATCGCTGGAGAATAGCCCTAAAATATACTTGTAAAATTGTTATATAAGCAACAAAAATAGTTTTCACTTATTTAATTTTCCTTATCTGTCTATTGTTTTTGGGCTCCTTTCAGTTCCTACCCCCTTCTGTCTCCAGTGCGTGAGTCTCATTTCTGGTGGGAATTCTGGCTAAGTGATACGTATCTTTCTCTTCCTTTGGGATTTAAACTCTCCCAGAACCATCTTCTTGCTCTCTTTTTTGTTTTCCCCTAAAGTCTGCTTCTCAGATGATGGTGTCCATGTTTGGTTTCACAAACATCTGAATTAAATCTGTTTATTTTCCTTTGGAGATAGATATGCACTGCCAATTGAGTAAACTTTTTTTTTTTTAATAACAAGGTGACCATTAAAAGCCTAGATTTTTATGTTCTGAGCAAATGCAAGAACCACAGCCTTGTTTTCCAAGACTCTTTGTGGGGAACAGCATCATTCCATTAGAAAAATTTTAATTAATATGGCTAATTCTGTTTATTTACTTGGCTTTTGATCAGCACTTTGGAAGGGAATACTTTCTGCAAGAAAGGAGAGGGAATGTTTTCTTGGTTCTTATTTTACTGGGATAGTGGCCTGGCAAGGCCATCAGTCCAACATACTCAATGATGGTTGCTGACAACGTTAGGGGGGTATTGAATGCAGAAGCATTTTGTGTTTTGGGAACTCACTATTGCCCTTGGAAAAATCTGCATTTTCAGTGACATTTAAGGAGGAAAGAAGCCTTCTCTCGGTCTCTAATGACTTCTTTGAGGAGCACTATGCTGATACAATTAAAACATAATTTGTGGGGGCTGGAGGAATGGCTCAGCAGTTAAAGTACATGCTTAGCTAAATCAAGCACTAAGTGCTGAGTTCGATTCCCCAGCACCACATAAGCTGGGTGTAGTGGTGCCTGCCTGTAATCTCAGCATCTGGGAGATTGCGACAAGAGGATTGCCGTGAGTCCAAGGCCAGACTGGCCTCCATAGTGAGTTCAGGACCAGCCTGGGCTACAGAGCAAGACCCTGTCTCAAAACAAAAACAAAATAAAACAAACAAACAAAAAACCCCCCAAAAAACAAAAATGTAATTTGTGGGCACTTGAGAGATGAGACTAGATAATTCCAGGGAGAAATACTTGTGTTAATTTTGGTCTAACCTACAAAATTAAAAAAAAAAACTAAGTAGAAGAGTCAGCTGTAGACACTGACACTTCAGCTTGAACATAAACATATTATCTTCAGTACTGCACAAAGGAAAGGAAGGAAGGAAGAGGGAAGAGAAAGAAAGAAAGAAAGAAAGAAAGAAAGAAAGAAAGAGCAGGATAGTGCGCAATGTCATGTCTCCATGACCCACCCAGACACACCAGAAGACTGCTTCCCTAGTTGCCTTGGCATCTCTGAAAGCCAGTCAGGGGACCAGTTAAGCAGAACCACCACAAGCACACTTATTGAAGTGGTGGTAAGTGTCAAGTGACCCTGCTGTCTGAGCAGCCAGATACTTGAGAAGAGTGCAGGGAAGTTGCATAGGTGGGAGACAAAAGCTTGGAAATGAGTTTGACATTGACATCAGAAGCCACAGGCCAGGGTGGCTGGGAATATGTGTCACAAGACACTGAGGTCTAAGATGCCCAAAGTGTTCATGATTCCCAGGAGGAGCCTGCAGAGAGAACCAGAGAAGATGCTGTTGGAAAGGTGGGAGGAGAAATGAAGGAACGTGACATTCTGGAGGCCAAATGAAGAGGTCTTGTGAAGGTGGAAGGAGAGGTGAGTCATTGCTGCTGGGGTTCAGCAAGATGGAGGCTAAGATTCTTCAGATTGGGACCCCAATGGCTGTTTTATAGTTTAGGGAAACAGCCCAGTTAGAATGAGCTCGAGAGAAAAAGCAATGCTAACTGAACCAATGAAAAATGCAGTGAATGGGGTGGCACACATGACTCTGTGAGCTTTTAATTTTTTTTTTAGTAAAACTGAAGAAACGAAGCTATTACCAGAGGACATATGGAGTCCGAGTAGAGTTTTCTTTAAAGAAAACTATTCTAGTACATCATATTGGAGTTATCTGGGGAAGGGGGTGTAAAATGTCTACAACTTAGAATGACCCTGTCTCAACATTAAAAAAAGTATTGGGAATGTAACTTAGTGCAGGATTCAATCCTCAGTGCTGAGAAAAAAAATCACAATGTCTGAGGGTGGGAGCATACATGAATGGTAGTTACTGGGTGAGTTTAATATCAACAGAGTTTAGGGACCACTGTTGTGGAGTCAAACTGATACTGTACTTTTGGAGAGAAGCAAAGAAGAAGGACAAGGTGACCCTGGCTGGTCGACAGATTTGGGAACAGGAAATGAAAACAACATCAGGAACAATAACAGCACTTGCTACTGGGAATCGGCTGGAAACAGGGAAGTTATTACAGTAAGAAAGTTGACAATGGGAGGACGTGAGGGTGCCCTCATTTTGATGGCAGCCCTGACAGCTTGTGGCTTGGTGCCATGTCCCTCACCTTGTTCTCAGCCTCATTTGCAGAACAGAATCAAAACAAACAGCTTTGGAATGTTGGTGGCCCGTAAACATCTTTGGCAGGGTGCCCTTTATCAATAGAAATAGCTCCATTGGAAAGCATTTTTGTACCTTCCTCATAAATGCTTATGTGAGGTTCTTTTGTTATACTTTTTTGTGTACTTTCTCAAATAAGCGTGTATTAAATTATATGGGTTATATATAACCCATATAATTTTATATATATATATATATATATATATATATATATATATATACAATATATATGGTATTCCAAGAATTTGTTAATTTTTCCTACATATGGCAAATTTTGGGACACCTTGTAGATTGAATGTAGGGCTCGCATAATTTTTCTCACAGCATTTTTTAACTTTAAATTATCCTTTGCAAACAAATGTTTACCTTATGCTATATTTTATATATCTAATATTTTTACTTGAATGGCAACTTTGGGACACCCTGCAGATTCACATACAGATACTCCTCAACTTATTAGCCCATCTTCAGACAATCTCCATTGTAAGTTGAAAATACCCATAAGTCAAAAGTGCACTCAGTGAACTCAGTGCATCTAAGTGGCGAACACCCTAGCTTAGCCAGCCCTGGCCACCCTAGAGCTTGGCGTTTTCCTCTCAGGATCCTGCAGCTGCCTAGGATCTGTGGCTGCCCAGTGCCCCTAGAGGGTATCACAGTGTGTATTCCTAGCTGGGAAAAGATCAGAATTCCAAATTCAGTGTGCTTCTGCTGAAGGACTATGGCTTTAACACCATCATAAGATTGGAACATCTTAAGTTGAGCTATTGTAGGTCAAAGACCATTTGTATATGCGTTCCAATAAGATCAAAAGGCCACAGGCATGGTGAGCCAGAGTTGGCAGACAGCAATCTATCAGGTGTGTGCAATGGTCTTGTCATACTGCGGTCAAGTACTGAGCTACAGTCCCAGGCCCCCTTTCCCCTGCTTTTCGTTTTTAAAATTTTTGTTTTGAGACAGTCTCACCAGATTGCTAAGCTACCCAGGCTGGGCTCAAACTTGTGATCTTCTTGCCTCAGCCTCCCAGAGTTCTAGGATTAAAGGCTTGTGCCATCATGCCTGGCTTAAGTGCATTGCTCTTAAACACATTATTGTACAATATAATACAATTGCGTGGAGTCCCCATCTTCCTTGGTCTCATGAGAAGACAGTAAAGAAGATTTCTAGAGAAAAGACAGAAGACATTTTGGTTGTAATGATTTTCTCCCAATCTCTCTGCAGCTCCTTTCAGAGCTGCTGAGATAATGCATGTGCCAATTACATAATTCAGTAACAGCTCCAGGGTAAGAAAGCTAGTACGCATTCAGCAAATGGTTTCTACCACCACTCATCGTTTATAGCGACTTAATTGGGGTCATTTGCAGTTTTACAGGTCAATAACACTACCGGAAGAGTGGAAAGTAATGTATAAAAGAAACCCAACATTCCTAATATTAAAATACTTTGTATTACATAATTTTGGACAGTTTTCCTGGCATTTTGTTTAGTCAGGACACAAACAAGGACACATCCTGAATTTATCCTGATAAAGAGTCTAGCAGGAAGTTGAAAAAAAAAAGAAACCCAAACAAAGCCATGAGTTCTCACAGTTATTTCAGCTGCGCCCACAAGTAGGACAGAGACTCATCTACGAAACTGGTATTTAAAAAAAAAATAAAACAATTACCTATTGTCCCTTCTTGAAATTTGCTGAATACAAGCTTGCTGAGGAGTAATGAGAGAGACAGCTGTGCAGGGCCCCAAAGCAGCCTACAGGGCAGACTGGCTAGTAGAAAGAGAACCCACTGCGGGTACTGAGATACGAGCCCACACGCGTCCCCAGCAGCGCGGTGCTCCTTCCCACGGAGCTGTTAAACTGTCTATACCAGGAAGAAACCTTCCCTCCGGGGGACTCTTGGCTTCTTTCCCCTTTGATTTTTCTGGCTATTATAAACATGTATAAATCCAAGTTAGAATTTTCAAGTCTCATAAAAGGCCTACGACACTTTAGGTCAGAGAACAATAACCCAGTTAGGCAGTCTCTTGGCTCCGCTGGCTGTGCTTCCATGACTTTCTGGGCTGTATATTATTAAATAGACCTTTACAAGAGTTTAAATGAGTTATTTTCAGGGTGGTCTGCAACACAGCCTGAAAAGAGACAAGTTGGCTTATGGGAGAAGACGATTTAATGCCTTCCTTAACTTTCTTCTTAATTACTATGACATTGTTTTTCTTGAAAAGACTTGGGTATACACAAATACTATCGTATTCTTGCGAGGTTGATGCATTTCCATCATCAAAAGTGATAATGCTTGATTATAGACTTGTGAAAGACAGAGAAACCTTTTGAAACATCTTAAAGAGTAATAGGCGCCAACTGTGATGGTGCATTCCTGTAAAACCAGTGCTCAGAAAGGCTGAGCCAGGAAGATCACAAATTTGAGCCCTTCCTGGCAACTTGGCAAATTAGTGAAACCATGTTGCAAAAAAAGCAGGGGTGGAAGGTGGGGGACTGAGATATAGAACAATGTCAATGCCTTGAGTTCACTCCAGTACAGGAAAAACCAAACAGTAACATAGATGAGAGAACTGAAGTTAAATTTAATTTATTCTCTAAGGATGAAATCTTGAATCCATTTACTCTATACAGTATCCTCAGTCCTACTATTTCTTATTTGTTTGTTCATGCTGTGATGGTTGGCCAGTTACCTTAACTCTGAGCACACTTGTCTTTTTGGAGTAACCTAAGACTGAAAGAATGCAATTAAAGTGCAGAGAATATAGTAGTTGCTCAAAGAAGATTCATTTTCCTCACTGCATTTAGATCTTTCAAGGTTTTCTATGACCAGAACAGTATTGGCTGCTGATGGAGCCTGTCTGCTGATTTTATCTAATGTGTGACATCCTCATCTCATTTTTTTTTTTTAAAGCTAACACTGAAGTGGAAGGCTGGGACCTTGTTCCTGTAGGTAAGTCTTTCCTCAGTGACCTTCCTCATTCAGTGGTGAGCACGCCTTTGGCTCTCTTACGTGTGCAGGTGGGGTTTTAAGGGAAACACACCCACAGGTGGAGAACAGCATGTGGGGAGACTTCTAGAACATTCTTCACATCAATGTGTTTGAAGGAAAAAAGGGCAGGAGGAAGTACTTTGGGCTGAGGGAAAAGGAAGTTGCCCTTCTGAGCAATACAAGGGGGAGAAAAGGCTTCTCCAGAACTCAGCTGACATGGAACAACCTCCCCTCTTCCCCAAAGTTCTCCTAAGGATAGTCAACAGGAGATCTAAGCTTGCTGTCTGCACGTATATCCTGCTGTCCTTCCGTCGGACCTTCCTACACCCAGGGGGCCTTCCCACCTGACCTTCTCTCAGCTTCAGTCTCTGTGTTCAGGTCTTGATGTAACATCCTGATACTGTTTGTTCCTCCTTGCTGACTGGTTCGGTTTTGTGTTCTTCCTGGAAGTGGATTTCCTGTTATCTTTAGGAAATTTGGGCAGGAAAATAACCTTTTACCAACAGTTGTTGAAATTGTTCGTCAAAAGTGTTGCCCATTTATTTGAAATTTTGACCTCCCACTTAGGTGGGAAATGATCTTGTGGAAACTGTGGTTCTTCACTGACCTGTGAGCACCTGCATTTCAGGCAGTAGGAATTATTCTGTCTCTTTGTTCCTGTTGACTAGGAACAGGGCCTGATGTAAAGCTACTGCTCTAATGCTCAGTGACTGTGTGATGGGCCAGTTAGCAGCCTAACCAGTGGCCTAGTCTCCAGGGACACCACCATCCAGTGCACGCCACTGCTCTCCCTGTACTCTGACTGCTTCTAAGTTTAGGCAAGAGAGAGCAATGGTGGAGATTAGAGGGAGAGAGGAGAGTGAGGTGAGCGATAAAGACACACACACACACACACACACACACACACACACACACACACACGCACACACACAATTTCTCCTGCTGTTTCCTGTCCTGTGTTGGCTCTGTTACTTAACCCAAGGCCATGAGTCCTTTCAAGATTTATTTCTCCAAGTACATATTTGCCATCCTATGTGTATCCCAAAGGTCACCAGAAACATAAAAACATTAAATCTATATAATAAAGATAATATTTTCTTGCTCAGGATTGTTTGAAATAAAACTATTGAGGAAAAATTATGCGTGCACTAAATTCTGTGTATAGGGAGTCCCAAAAGTCACCATGAATAGGAAAAATCAACTATTCATTGGGGAAACACAAGTTTTCCCAGAACTTCTCTGCAGAATTTTATTTACAGACTACAGGGTACGTAGCTCCAAGGAGTGAGTAAAAGTGTTTACCTAGGTACATTCCCATCTCCAAATCAGTCTCCAAATACAGAAGAGACAGAGCAGCGTGTCTGCCTTGGGCAGACCCCGGGCAGCTGTTGCTTCCTTCCCCTGCTTGAGCCAGTTCACTTGCTAGGGTTAACGTTTAAGAGCTGGGTATGGAGCTTGAGGCAGGAGAAAGTTTCAGGCCAGCCTGGGCAACTTAGTGACTTAGGGAAACCCTGTCTTAAAGATTTTAAAAATTAAAAAGAAGGGCTGGAACACAGCTGTGTATGTATAACACACACACGCTGCCTTAGTTGTGTGTTTGTCACTGTGACTCAATAACCAACATGCACAACTTAGGGAGGAAAAATGTATTGTAGTTTACAGTTTCAGGTCTCAGTCCTTTTAGCTGAAAAATGCTGGATCACAAGGTGGGATTGCAGCTAGAGCTGGAACCAGAGTTCCTGGGGCAGAGATCCTTACAGCATGGCGGATGAGAGAGAGTGGAGGAAGGGCAGAACCAGCACACACATCTCTCGGTCAAGCTGAAGCACATGCCTCTTCTAGTCAGGATCCACTTCCCAGCTCTACACAGTATTCGTAGGAACATTAAGCTTTTGGGGGACATTTCAGGTCCAAACCATGACATTCCGTCCCTGGCCCTCAAAAGACCAAGAACTCCATGGCCACGGAGGACAATGTGAGAGTCAAGCTGAGTGGTCACGGCACGACCACAGGTTCAGGGGATCCATCGCAAGTGTATGTCAATGTGGTCCTGGTGGCCATGGCGGCATGTGGTACTACAGAAACACTTCACCTCCCGTGGGAGGAATCATGTCCTCCTCTCCAAGTCACTCCCGCTGCTTGTTTTGCTTCACCCACTTTTGCTAGTCACTGAAGAAACATTGTGGAGCATTCTGTGGCATGCCAGGCCCGGCCCAGACATTTTGGACTTGCTCTTTCTTCCTCTCTGGTACAGGTTAGATCTAACCTGCCCTAATGCCTCATGTGTTTAGAAGGTGATGGGATCGCAGGGACTCGGGGTGATGAAGTGGATTGCTCCCTTGATGAGTTCAAAGCTGGGCGTGCTGGGTGGAGGTGGCTCACGGAGGGGTGTGACCTGAAAGGGTATGTTCCCGCTCCCAGCACCTCCCTTCTTGCTCTGCTCTCTGGGTGCCAGGGTCAGAGCAGCCTTCCTCGATGCCAGGTCTTCCCACCACACACTGTTTGCCTAAGAGCTGGCAACCTGGACTGAAACCATGAGCCAAATAAGCCTCTCTTCCTTTAAGTTGCAGTCGTGGGGTATTTTGTCCCAACAACAACAACAACAAAAATATTGTAATTAATTCATTAAGACAGGGTCTTGCTCTGTAGTCTTGCTGGTTCTGAGTGCACTGTGTAACCCAGGCTGGCCTTGAGCTCACACAGCAATCTCGATGGGTCTCCTGAGTGCCAGGATTACAGGTGTGCGCCACCACACCCAGATTATGAGGTGCTGGGGAATCCAACCCAGAGCCTTATGTTTGCTAGACAAGCGCCCTAACTGCTGAGCTTTGCCTCCAGCCTCTGATTCATCTTTGAATGCTTCTTTCTTAGACATATAGGCAAGACGTGCTGCTCGAAGTCTGTGCTGCTGCAAGCCTTTTATTCAAGTATGCTTGCCATGAGGCCTTTTCTGGGTGGTCAATTCAAATTAAACCCGCCGCTGCCCTACCTCTCTTCCTCTCCGTCCTCGCGTCAAACTCCACCACTCACACCACCTCGGAATGTTCCGTGAGTTACTTATTTGTATCATTGTCTGTGTTCTCCGGTAAGTAGGTAAACATCATAGGTATGTTCGTTTTCTTATGTGTTTTTATTCTCTTATTCACTCTGTTTCTGTTCCGGCCCCCACACCCAGCACCTGATTCTACTCCATCTCCTGCATGTAGCTCCTGTTTCTGTTTCCTCCCTCATACCTAGCATATACCAGAATGACATTATATAGTCTCCAAGCAAATCTCTTGTCACTGTGTATTTGTTAAGGTCACCTGTTTTCAATATTCTACATAAATTAACCCATTGAATTCTTGCAAAAACTGTGTTATTCCCACTTTACTGGGAGGGAACAAAGGAGCACAGGTGCTATGTTAGGGAAATCTTACAAACCACCTAATTTTTACAGCAGGGCAGAATGTGTGTGAATTGTGGCCTCTAACAGGTTTCTAATCTCAGCACTAATTACTGATTGAGACTGTTAGCATTCTTTGGAAAGGTGACAACAAGGAACATACTGAGGCTTCCTGAATTTCTGATTTTTTGAGCAAGGGTGGCATTTTTATCTCTAAGATTTACATATAAAAATTTAAGAGGAAAAAACCCCTATGAAAGTTTTTCTACTTCCTCTTTTCTTTAGGTGAGACTAGCAATCTTGAAGGCAGAAAAGGAAAACAGAAGGTAACAAATGTCGCACACCATACCGTGCCGTGGATCCCAGCTCAGAGTGCGGTAAAGGAATGCTTATGAGGAAGAAAATAGGCAGGAGAACATCCTTGGTTCTTAGAATGTTAGGCGGTAATATAAATGCTGTTGCCACACATATATCTCCACAGTTGCTAAATGTCAAAGACCTGTTTTTTAAAGAGCCAGGTAACTGCCTCTGGAGCTGGATTAATAACACGCATTGGCAGTCTTTACAATGATTATTTCTGGTCTTTCTTAATATTCTATTGCTATGAAATAAATAAATCAACACAAAAATTCATGACTGTGAAATTCACACCATTTTCTTAGCTGTTGAGATTTACACTTTGGGTGTTTGCGTGTCTGGCTTACACCATGAGTTCCATGGCTGGAATCCTGTATTCTGGCTGTCTTGACAGATGCTAAGCACACTGTTGGCTCCCAGCACACATTAAATTATTTCAGTCATAATCCCAAACATTCCTGTCTAGACATTTTTCCATGTGATACGGTTATTCCTCTTGCCATATTTTCATCAATAATAGAAGGAATTTTGAAGATTATACATACATTTAAAAAATATAGCTTCTCAAAATAACAAAGTGTGAACCATTCTGGGAACCATATTTGTAAAAGAACGTTTCTGAAAATGTTCTAATTCATTTGGAGGGTTTCATGAATCATTTTCATACCAACTGGATTTTAATAAAGAGGGTCTCTGCAGTATAGACACCTGGTGAAAAGCGAGTGCGCCTTTCCCTATCGGTTCTGTGTGATGATTTGTGCCTGGGGTACTGCCCAAAACCAAATCCTCTGCTGTGTAAACAAGAACTTAGTTTTCATTAAAGGTCATACCTGTCAGTCTTGTGTAATGTTTGGAATTCAGGATTATTGATTCTTATTTCCAAGGGCAAAAGGCTCTGCTACTCTGAATGTATTTATTCTTTCTATATATTGAGGTATATTTATGGAGGGCTATGAACTGTAAACACATTCTAATTAAAATATAGATGTCATTTATGTCCAGGACTGTCAAATAAGATACGGCAAATTTAAGAGGAACAGGATTATGGCTGCCACTGTTACGGTTTGGATTGCAAATGTGGTCCCCATATCTCACATGTTGGGAAGGTGATTGCTCACGGGGCACCACAGTCATCATGGATGCATCTGCTAGGGATTTCTTGTGCTGATAGGAAGGAGGTGAGGCCTCCTTGGAGGGTGGAGCCACAGGGTATGTGACCTGGAAAGCTATGCTCCCATCCGTGCCGCCTACTCTCTCTGCTGCTGAGGGCCATGGTGGAGCAGCTTTCCTCCCCCACACCCTCTGTAGTGTCGCTTCTGCCTCAGAGCCAGCCAACCGTGGACCGAAACTGCTGGAAACTATAAGCCAACCAGACCCTCTCTTCCTTTCAGTTGCGTCAGGTACTTTGTTCTGGTGACAGCAAGTGACGAAGACAAACATTTAGAAACAAGCACATCTATGATCTCGTAATACCAAAACATTCACATCTTCACTGTTAATAAAAACAACTGGTGACCAAGTTGCCTGAACGTCTGCCTCTAAAGTATAACTTCCTTTATATTTTCTCCCCATCTTTATCTTTTTATCCCTTATGTTTGTTTCTCCAGAAGTCATCATTAAGCACATAATTAGTAAACAAATTAATGCAAAATTTATTTGATTCAAATTAAAATATGTTAAAATATTCTAGATATAATTGAATGCTTTCTAGATAACTGTGCTTCATTCTTCAAAACTCAGTTCCAACTGAAAACATTATCATGGAATCCGACGTGAGAGGTAAATGATCTCCTCCGGTACTGGCTGAATATTGCTATGATGGTGAACTTCAGTAGACCTTTTTTCCCCCTTTTTTTCTTCCTTCTTTTTGTTTTGTCTTGCTGGAGATAGAACACAGGGCCCTCAAAGTGAAAGATTCAATTGAAAAATGGGCAAAAGAAATGAATAGGCAGTTCTCAGATGAAGAAGTTCAAATGGCCCATAAGTACATGAAAAGATGTTCAACAGCCTTAGCCTTTAGAGAAATGAAAATCAAAACATCACTAAGATACCATCTAACTCCAGAGAGAAGGATGTATATCAAGAACACAAACAGAAATCAGTGCTGGCAAGGCTGTGGGAAAAAAGGAACCCTCCTGCACCGCTGGTGGAAATGTAAACTGGTACAACCACTATGGAAAGCAGTATGGACGTCTCCCAAAAGACTGGAAATAAATATCCCCTTTGATCCAGCAATACCTCTTCTGGGAATTTTCCCAAAAGAGTTAAAAACAACACATAACAGAGACACACGGATACCCATATTCATAGCAACACAACTTGTAACAACAGATAAAATGTGGAAGACACCAAAATACCCATCAACAGACCAATGGATACATAAATTGTGGTATTTATAAACAATGGAATACTACTCATCTATAAAGACAGATAGGTTGGAGGCTTTTGTAGGCAAATGGATGCAACTTGAGAAAATCATGCTCAGTGAAGTGAGCCAGAAGCAGAAGGTAAAACATCATATTAGAGAAACCAAGATCATAATTATTTTATAAAACTAATTGAAGAGAATAACAGGAACAGGAGGGGATGGGGAGGCAGTGGAAGGGTCAAAAAGAGAGGGGGAAAGGGTTTGTAATTTTGCCATGATATGTATATGCACAAAATACTCAAGATCAATGTAAATTTTATGTATTGCATTTAGACATATCAATAAAATGGGGAGAAAAAGAATACAGGGCTTGGGCAATGCTAGGCAAGAATGCTACCATCCATCTACACCCCAGTCTTTTTTCTTTTTTCTTAAATTTTATTTTGAAACAAGATCTCATCAGGTTGCCCAGGCTGGCCTCAAACATGGGGTCCTCTTGCTGCAGCCTCCTCAGTAGCTGGACTTACAACATGTACCACCACGGCCAGCTATTTTCTACTGGTTAAAGAATCTCTGAATGCAACTATATCTAATTAGAATTCATCTGGTGCTTCCTTGGGAGCCAATTCCTTTAATTCACCGAGTAAACTATCCTCCCACTCTTACATGAAATGCTCGATGTGAACCTCAACAGAGGGCAAGAAAGACAAACAGCCAACTAGGTCAACTGAGGATTGTGAAGCTGGCTGACTACTCCATCCAGTTCTGGACTTTGATTGATAGCTGTAGGTTGAAACAGCCCTTATTAG
This sequence comes from Ctenodactylus gundi, assembly GCA_004027205.1. Taxonomy (NCBI): domain Eukaryota; kingdom Metazoa; phylum Chordata; class Mammalia; order Rodentia; family Ctenodactylidae; genus Ctenodactylus; species Ctenodactylus gundi. Next base: position 313,630 of record PVKB01000065.1, read on the forward strand.
GTCATTGAAATGTCCGTGAGTTTTAAGTTTTCTCCTTTTCTAACTTTCTGCGTTACAAACTTTCTATAATTACCTAGCATTGCTGTTTGAAAATTAGATATGAAATTTTAAAAAACAGATATCTTTGAGCATGACATAAGCCCTGAACCTTGCATGATCGCTCTCTCTGCGTGCGTATAAAAGGCAATTGAGTCTTTATCACAGCCACTTAGGGATTGAGGAATTTAGTCATAGCTTCAGTTGACTAATTTTTTTCCATGTTTATTTCTTGTTGTCAGTAAAGGCCCAGTTTGGCCCTAGTAACTCACAATTACTCCAGCAACTTCTTAAGATTGATAAATATTACACTCAAAGATTATAAAGGCTAAGAGGGAGAATAATTAATCGTAACTCTTTTATTATGAGTATTTGTCGTATGTGTTAATTCATTATTTGAATGGATTCTTTTTAACCTATCATCTTATACACTGATTGTTGTATCAAGACTTCCTATAGGCCCATTAATTGTTAGTAAGAAAGTAAAGAATTTAGAATTGTAATAAAATAAAACATTTAAGGTTACAATTAACTTCTACAGTGTCTAAGTATGTTACTGTATATAATTTTACAATACTTTGGTGAAGTGACTGGTCTTTCTATCCTCCAGATACTATTTCTAAAAGTTTGTCCAAATTTCGCAAATCTAGAAACTTGCAATTGATTAATTATCCCTCTGGGTTGGGTTTTATAAGAGATACTAGATTTTGCGGTTTTATTTATTTTGAGGTTCTATCATCCACTCTATTTTCAAATATTGCTTTGGTGGGCTGGAGGAACAGCACAGTGGATAGAGCCCTTCCCTGGCAAGCACAAGACCCTGAGTTCGATCCCCCAGCAATGCATAAGCCCAGCATGGTGGTGCAGTCCTGTAGTCTCAGCACCTGGGAGGCTGAGGAAAGGTGAATGCCGTGAGCTTGAGGCCAGCCCGGGTTAGGGATCAGCCTGGACTACAGAGCAGGACTCTTGTCTCAACAAATAAAAAAACAATTACTCCTGACCATTTTCTCTCCTCTTCTGTCCCAGGGCCTCGAATCTGTGACCTGCGAGACTCCTTCCCTGCCTTCACTTGTATCTCTCTCCTTCTCTTCCGGGCGTTCCTGCTAGTCCTTGCATGCTTGTGTTTTCTTCTGATCTCATCATTTGCCCCCACAGTCACACCCTCTGTTGTTATCATTTGAGTTCTAATCTGCCACCATATCTATCCATTTGCAAAATATTTGATCTTGTGGCTGGAGGAATAGCACAGCAATTGGGAAGAAAGAAACCCTGTTTTGATTCCCCAGCACCTCATAAGCCAGGTGTGGTGGTGTACACTTGTAATCTCAGCACTTGGGAAGCTGAGGCAGGAGAATTGCTTTGAATTCTTGGCCATGCTGGGCTACATAGTGAGTTTAGGACCACCCTAGGTTATCGAGTGAGACACTGTTTCAAAACAAAAATAAAATATTTGATCTTGTCATTTTACAGAACATAATGAGTATTGTTATTTAAAATCACCTCTCCAACAACTCTCATATTTGGAGCACTTGAGATTTCTTTCACCTGTTGCTTATTCGTGTGAATTTACCTTCTGGCGTTTGACTGTTTGTTGTCATATGCCAGACCTTGTGCTATGAACTGCGTGTACTGAATTTTCATGCCTTGGCAGGTTCATGTGCTGAAGGTGTAACCCACAAGGAGATGGTATTAATGGGTGGGTCCTGGGGGGGGGGGGTTGTGGTTGAAGGTGACAGACAGCAGAACCGATTCTGATTTCTTACACGAGGGAATTACTTGCAGAGTAACTTGAGGTCCAGGATGAAGTTCCTCCAGGAAGGGCTGTCTTTATTTCTGATGGGTGGTGGGTGTTACTAGCACTACAGGATCCTCTTAGTCCAATCGTAAATATTGGACGTACTCAAAACTTGTTGACTATTTTTAGTTTGTTCCTATTCCCAGGAGGTTCACTTGGCCTCTTTCCTACAGAAGGCTTTGGAGTAGAAGGTACCATTTAAAAAAATATAGTCACAGAAACATAAGTAAATAATTTTTTTGTGACAATACAAGATACCTGGCTAGCAATCCACCTTGAATTACTCCCCCCCGCTTCATAGCCACTTGCCCCATTATTCTGGCCACTTTCTGAAGCACGATAAAAAAGCAAGAGACTTTGCTTATGCACATATGCATTTACTTGCTTTATTTTATAAGACCTCTGAAAAAATATGGATTTTTATGCATGGCTAGACTTAGATGTGTATCCAAGTTTTTTTTTTCCAAAATGTGTTCTCAAGTTCATTTTTCTGTAAAAAAAATTGAAATGTATACTAGTTGGGTTCTTGGGCCTATTCATAAAAATATAAAAAAACAAAACTATTTTCTTCACATATTAGGATTGGCTTCCTACAAAAGAGCGTCACGCTAAGACTCCTATGCAAGCTGTGTACAGAAAGAACGCTCTCAGGGGAATGACCTGTGAAAATTGGTGAAGTGGGCTGGAGAGGAAACACATCCGGTAGAAGGGAGCTGAAAGCTGCCCACACCCACTTGTGAGAGAGCTGTGTCCCTCTGTTCTGGCAGCCATTTTTTTTTTTTTTTTGCCCTTAATAAAAAATGTTATAATGAAAAAAATTTTAGAAGGACAGTTTAGAAATTATAGTTGTACATTGGCTATATTTTATATTTTGTATGTGAGCCCTCTTCACTCAAAAAAGAAAAGGTTAAAAAAAAAACAGCGCTGAAATAGTTGGACACAGGTACCTAGAGCGTAAAAGGATGGCAGCATTGGAGGCCAGTAGGCGGGACTTTAGTGATCCCCCATCCCCAGAATCAGCCAATGATTGGTCACAGCTCCTTCTGAAGGAGGGTGTGGCTTCTCCAGCCTACATAACATAGGAAGCGCCTGGGAGCCACTGGTAATTTTAGGAGGAGAAAGATGGGGAGTGGTGTTCAAGCTCAGAGAGGGGATCAGGTAGGTTCTCTGTGGAAGGCATGTACAGCCCATCAGACCACTGAAGTACAAAGCTTTCTTTCAAACCCCATGCTAGTAATTGAACCCAGGACCTTGAAAGCTAGGCAAGCCTTCTGCCCCTGAGCTACACTCTGAGTCCAGTACTGTTGACACCACAGAACTTAATCTCTGTGAATCCTAGCATTGGGCGCCATGCGTTTGCTGGAGAACATGCATGTTTGTAGTACTTGCCCAACTTTTCTCTCTTTGGTGAAGCTAACAAATTTCTCACCTTCCCAACTGCCTGATAGAGTGATGTTTCATTATGGTGTTTGTTTGTGAATCTTATAATTAGCAAAATTTTATTTATTTGAATCCTCCTTTTATATTAGTAAATCTAATAGTATCAATTTTGTTTTCAAAACGTGAACTTTTTTATTTTTCTAATGTCTTTTATTTTCTTCACTCATCTTTGTTCTAATTTCTATTTTTTTGTCCCTTCCATACGTTTGAGATTAGTTTGTTTATTCTTTTTATATTTTCTTAAGTTAGGCTGTACACATTTATCGAAACAGAATTGCAAGTTTAGAGATGTTTTGTCTCAAGGTATTTTCTAGCTTTCTTGTGACGTCTTCTTTGATTTGTTTGCTATTTAAGAGTTTGCTCTCTTCCATGTATTTATGCATTTTTCATTGGTCATTGTGCTGCTCAGTTTCATTCCATTGTAACTGGAAAAGATTATTTTTAACAATTTCAATTTTCAGCTCAGATGAGTGAAGAGAAGACACAAATGCTACACCAGGAAGTCAAAGCCCAGTTTCTTTCCTAGGCAATAGAGCGAGAGGAGAGGAAGGAATCCAAGAGAGGGTGAAAAATTGATGAATATGTCTGCTGTACCATTGTATTCTTGGGTCCCCCAATCTCCTTGAAGCTAGCTTTTAACATATGTTTTTTCTATTTTGCCAGAATAAACGGCCTCCTTTGATTTGGTCAGTGACAAACAAGTGGACTTGAGCAGATGGAGCCGAGTGGCGAGTGAAGACCTTGCTCTTTAAGGAGCCCGATGCCTCTGTTCCCTCACAGATTCCAAAAGTGGAAAGAAATTAAATCACTTAGGCAACTGGGATTTTAGATTAGCAGGCATGGGAAGGGTGAGAGAGGAAGGGTTAGAATTTCCCAATCCTCCTGCTTTTATTTTTAAAAATAAAAGCCTTTGCTAATGAAGTCAGTAAGACGATGCCGAGTACGGGCTACAGATTTCCTCTTCTCAGACACATTTAGAATAAGATTCCACAGTATAAGAAGCTTTCCTGGGGCTTGAGATGAAAACAGGGTCATTTTCCCAGGAGAGGAGCCCATAGAGCAAGTGTTTTAAGTAAACAAGCTGCCTGGCTCTTGCTTGAAGTAAGCGGTAGTTATCAAGATTTACTGCAATGGACTTTGGGCCTCTTCCAAGTGTTGGATGGATGCAAACTTCTTTTGGGTGAAAATGGAGCCTCAGCGTTGGCAGAAGTAGCAGAACAGCTTTGCCGCTTGTTCTGGAAGATGCAATTCATTGCTCTCTCATCCCCAGCATGGGTCACTAAATATGTGACAGAAGAAGCCAGCACTTTTCGTAACATTGATTAAGAGGCCCATTGCAGCATGGATGAAACTAATAAGTCCCATTCATTTATAACATGAAACACTAGAATCAACTTCCAAGTAAGTTCTGAAAATACAGCAACTCTCGTAGGAGGTGTGATTGAAAAATACAGTGTGTATTTAAATTGTAAAAGTTTATTACAGTAAAAGACACACTACCATGAATTCCCTTCAGAACTCTCTCCCTCACTTAGGGCCCAACTGTCTCATTATTTTTGCCACTTTCTGAAGCAGTTCTGGAATCCTCTTGCACCTCTTCAGTTGTACTGTCACGGCTGCCTTGATGTCCTGAACTGATTCAAAACGTTGGTCTTTTATGATTATTTTGACTTTTGGGAAGAGTCATGAGTCACACAGTGCCAGATACAGCAAATAAAGTGGATGAAGACACATTGTTACGTTTTTATAAGTCTATCTTTTTGTCGGATGACGCTTAGCAGCAACATTCACCACGTTTCTGATCATAGCTGGTAAAGACCCATGTGAGACAGGACTTCCAGAATTGCTCCACAAAGTGGCAAACAAGGTGGAATAAGTGTGCTTGAAGTGTGTGGCTGTGTTTCAAGGTGATTGACAGCAATGTGTCTTTTATTCCAATAGATGGTTTATGAAATTTAATGTTCACCAGATATTTTTGATCATACCTCCTATGTGTATATCTACACCAGAGGGAGATTATTAGGTTATTAGCACCAGATGGTGCTAATCCTACTTTTCTTTTAGAGCAAAAATGAAGGTCCTCTGGGCTTTGGCATTCCAAGCTCTGCCCTTGAACAAGCCCTGCCTCGGAGCTTTGGGTTTTCACTTTGCTTCTTGGTGACCTCTCTTCCCTTGGGCTTTATCCATTCTACCTATTCTCAGAGATGCCTTCTCGCCTTCTGTAGTGTCTTGCCTCAAGGATTGCTCATCAATACCTTCCTAAGTTTGTCAGTCACAGTACCTTGTCCATTTCCTTTATCACTTTTTATTTCTATCCGGAATTATTAGGTGATTTTTGGAAGTTCATGCGTTTTGTTGTTGTTGATTGCTGATTTTCTGAAGATTATAGGCACATGAGGTCAAAAACCTTGTCTCTTTCTATTTTGTTTAGAATTGTGTTTCCAACCTTTGGCGTGTTGTCATTCCTTGCCTAATAAAAATACATTGAATGAATTGATTAATTAGTGCCTTTTTCTCCATTGGTTATCCTCCTGGTACATTTCTGCCTATTGGATTAATGTCCATCACTCAAGAGTCATCTCATGATCTCTCCAGTTTTTGGTCTAGATATCTGAAAATTAATTTCACTCTTAAAATGTCTACATGTTATTTGGTTGCATACTTCTTTTGGCCTTCGCAAGATTCACTGTTGTTACGTTAAGCCTTCGATTATCCCTTGGTTAAGATGTAATTTTCTTTGGCAGTGGTGTTACATTATGTTCATCTTTGTATGTAATTACTGTGCCAAAAGTGTAGTTAGATATGTAGTTGATGAATTGGACTGAAAGGCAAAAAGTACCACAAGAAACAATATGAAGTCTTCATAAATAATTTTATAGCTGTGCTGGCGTTAGAGTATAAAGGATATCTGTCAATGGAGCTAATTATTGATGTTAGAATTTATTTTATGATATTCACTGGCACCAGTCAATAGTTATCAAAGGCAGACAGCATAAATCACATCATGCTAAGAAAAACATCAATGATAAAGATTTTTTATTTGTAGAAGAAACAGGTGGTTCCATGCATGTAGATTGGCATCTAATAGGGCAAAGGAGACCATATATGAACTTGCTTTCAACTTAAATAGTAGAAGAGAGGAAATAGGAAACTTAAAATTAAAGAAAATGACAAAATAATATTCAAGTATAACCTGCTAAAATTCCCACACTGCCCTTTCCCAGAAGTGTCTCTCATACGTTATGATTATTTTATTTCTGAAAATTTCCACTGTTATGCTTTCTCAATTTCACCTGTCCTTCTTTAACAAGACTGTCCTTCTGTATAACCCCTGCACCGTCTGGGGGGTCTCTATCCCATTTGTGTTCCAGTCTCCTTCTAATTACCTCATAGTTTTGGCAAGTACACAGTCACAAGCCGAGCAACAGTGAGTTGCACAGCAAACCATATCTGTGGTGGTGGCCCCGTAAGGTTATAATGGAACTGAAAATTCCTCTTGCCAGTGACATATTTTAGCCATGTAGCTGTGTTTGTGCAGGACAGGATCCATGTATTTGTGGTGATGCTATTGTAAACAAACTTACTGGGCTGCCAGTCCTGTAAAAATACAGCAATTATACAGTTATAGGTGGTATACAATATTTGATAGTGGTAATAAATAACTATGTTGCTAGTTTAGGTATTTACTGCACTATCCTTTTATCATTGTTTTATAGAATGTACTTCTACTTAGTATAAAGCCGTGCGTTGTGTTACACTGGCAGCAGCTTCGCTGTTGCCTCTTGACCTCGTCTTGATTGACCAATAGCTCACACAGAGTGATTATCATATATCATCTAGGTCGGCATGAGTCTGCTCTGTGGTGGACACACCAATGAGATCACCTAGCACATTTCCCAGAGTCTCTTCCTGTCATCTGGTAACAGGTGAGTGAGTGTGTGTGTTTCTATAGGTATGTATAATTGTTTGAAGTTTTAGTGAGGATTTATCTTCAGCACAGTGTCTGGAACACAGAATATAATTAACAAGTCTTAACAACTGCCGTCATAATTACTACAATTATTGTTCCTTTACTTGTAGTAGGAGAGGTCACCCTGTGGTATACCCACAATAATGTTGGTTAGTAGGCAGCAAATAAAGACTCTTTAACAGAGAAGGCAACAATGACAATGGAAGAGTCATCAGTCTCCTAAAATCATCTCTGTGACACAGAGGAAGAGGACGAAGCCTGGGCTTCCATCTTCATTGCTTCTGTTCAATGAATCAATGGATCGTGCTCATTTTTCAAGCAATGAAAATATCAAAGAACTGAGCAGTTTTGGGAGATCAAAAGAAGGGCAACCTGGATCAGTCAGCTTCTCCATCACTGAACACCCAATACTCACAACTTCAAGGAGATGATGGTTTATTTGGCTCATGGTTTCAGAGGGTTGACCCATGGTCAACTGGTTCCAAGGCAGAAACATGGTGCAGTGTGTGCTAGGGGACGTTGCTCACTTCCTGGTGGCCTAGAAGCAGAGAGCAGGGGAAGCATCAGAGAGGAAGGAGCCAGGGGCCAGATAATAGGCCCTAAAGTCGCAGCCCCATAACAAGCCTAGGCACTCCCCAAGGTGCCAAAGTGTGCCTCGCTAATTCTGAGAGGCTCCCAAGCTAGACAAGCTGACACAGTGAAGCTTTCCAGCGGCACTGGCCACCCTCTCTTCTCCGATATCGCGTTTCTCTGTTACAGAAAAAGCAAAGAAAGGAAAGAGAGAGGTTAAGCAATTTAGGATGAGAGAACCAGAAAACAGTAATCTGAGCAGGATTTCTAGTTTAAATCGGCAAGTTATGCCTTTAACTGCTCTCCTTGCCTTTGAAATAACAAAAAACAAACAAACAAAATGACGGTCAGGATTCATCCTCTGCAGTCCCGGAGAACAGGAAACATTTTTATCAGTGGGAAAGAAATTCCGAGGAATCTCTGGAGAAGATACAGAAGATAGAGCAGAGTTTCTGGGAAAAGCAATCAGTGCAAAGTTCTGCTACCCACATTCCTTCAAAAGAAGGCATCGCGTGTCTGGACAAGTGATTTTGCAATAGAAGCGAGGAATAAATCTCAAGGTCAAGGATGGATGGCAGGAAAAAAATGTGACATAGGGCATCACAGGACAGTGGCAGCTGTGTGCCACTCAAAGAAGAGGCGGTGATCAGCACTGTCAGTAGCTGAGAGGTCTAAGGGCCTTGGCTCCTGTTAACAGAAGACCAATGGGGCTTTGTGGATCCCCAAAAGTGACGTACAGCACAGATGAGGGTTCCAGATGAGCGTTACATTGAAAGATGACTTCTGTGCCCTTCGAAGTCTCCTAACACTTTGTCACAATGTGTGCTTTAAAATTACTTCTGCCAGGATATTTCTGACATGTCAAAATTTTGGCATTTGCTAAGAGGTCTGATTTGACATGGGCTTTAAATCTTAGGAGAAAAATCGTTAAAGAACATAATTGCACTTGCCATTTTTCCTCTTTAGGGGAAGCTACTCTCAGGCATGCCATTTCTGGGATGCCATTGGTCTCTGTGGTTGGACAGAATTACTTTGGATTTGCAAGAAAGGACAAGCTTGTTTCAGGGATGGAGCTGGCTTGGTGAAAGCATCTCAGGAGCTGGAAATGTGTCAGAATGGGGGGAATGTGCAGGCAAGCATGCACACAGCTCAGTCTGCCATGTAGGAAGGGGAGGTGTGGTAAGTATAACTAAAGGACAGCCGTTCACTAAAAGTTTCAAAGTTCAAATGTTGTAGTATTTGAGTAGAAGATTTACTGTGTGCCTGCTTAAAATAAAATTTTTCTCTCCTTGAATTCCTTCTAAAAAGCATCAAAAAAGCCAACTGCATTTACCTGAGGGAAAATGTGGCTCTTTTCCATTTGTAATCTCTTACTAGAGGAAATAGCAAACATACACAGAAGTGGAGAGATTTGTATAACAGACATCACACCTTCATCACCTGCCTCAATCATGACCAACTTGTGACTAATCATTTTTCTTCTTTTACCTCCTCCTACTTTTCTGCCTCATCTGATCAGTCCCCAGAGGGGAAACAGTAGAGACAACAACCTGGGGGCTTTTCAAAACTAGACATGTAGGTCCAAGGGCTTCTGTCTCATAGCTGTTAACCCAAGTTAGGCACAGACTCAACTGTGGTGGTGGTGGTGGTGGTGGTGGTGGTGGGGACATGGTCTCTAGCTGCTCAGCTAACACTTTCTATGAAGGAAGGAGGAACAGATTATGGACAGATAACTATCAAGTTTCTATCCCCATCTATGTCAGGCAAGCACTGTGACAAGCAGAGAAATGACTTACAACCTCATGAGGAGAGTTGGACAAGATGGTAGAGTGACACATTACCAGTGATTGTGACGTAGCCAACACACAGAGGAGCATGTTGTGGGGAGAGAGGAATTACAGAGTTGGGAGACAGAAGAAGGTCTTGTGAGAGCCTAGTTTTGGTAAACACCAAAAAAGTACATAATTTCAACTTTCAACTCCAGCAGTTTGCTGACTCGTTTAAAAGACTGGGCATGAGTGAGATTCTCAATGAACTTAAGCATCATAAGGTGCTGGGGTTGGAGCTAAGAGATGAAGAACAAGCCACAGGGAGACTTCACCCTGATTCTTAGAGTGTGGACTTTTTCTGACAGTCAGTGGCAAGTAAGGGAAGCCTTGGGAATTATCTGTTAATCTATCCAGATTCATTCAGAAGCTACACGTTCTTTTCCATTTTGTAGATAACTCTCATCTTTCAACTTTGTGGACACATGCTGAGGCAATCAGTAGCATGATGAAATGCTGTCTTAATTTTTTTCCTCTTTTTGCTTTTTCAAGTAATTTAAATAAAGTCTGTACAATGCAGTAAGAGGTCCCGTCAAGTACCCCAGAAAGTATTAGAATGGAGGGTTGGACGCCACACAATACAGCAGCCAAGAAAATCTGTATGAGGACAGGAAGAATAGAGTACTCATGAAGATGCAAAAAATCTGAAGTGACTTGGGCTGCGACATGACATTTTGATGTGACTTTCGAGGCTGATTAACATTTTCATGAACTTGAACTTGAGTTTGTGCAGAAAATTATCAAAGGGTGTCACTGGAGTCACATCCTCTCTGGGTCTGTGGGGACGTCTCTGCATCCACTGATGAGAACTGTGCCTAAAGATCGTGGGAAGCGCACGGCCCTGGAGCTTCCGCACAGGCAGCGGAGGATGTGCTGTGGTGACTTGGATGCTGTGGCCCTTGGAGACATCACGTTCATCCCTACCTACCACGAGCTAAAAATAACAAAACCCCAGGACGGGAGCCTCAGGAGAGGTGGATCGCTTTTCATTCTTTCTTCTTTGTCTATGATTGATTTAGTGTCAAAGAGGAAACGTCCTGCTTCCTAAAGCAAATTATTAAACAACACCCCAGCTTCTGCTGTTGGAGGGAAAGAAGGCTGCCGTGATCACTAGTCAACCAATCTCTTCTCTGGGTGTGGGACTTTCTTTGGGAACTGAGGTCATTTTCGTAAGTCACTGGGATGCTGCGGGTTCTGAGACACACTTGTGTGTCAGGACATTTGGGTGGGGATGTTTAGAAGCATGCGTGGGCGTTGGCAGCACAGTTTTTCCTCCAAGAGTGTCTACAGCCACGTGGCAAGTGGGAAGGAACTGTTCAGTAAAATGAAGGGATCGGGATAGGAAGTATAGCAGGGCGAGGCAATAGGTCTAAGCATGGCGGGTGCCTGTTTCCTTACCCAGCACTCAGGGAGGCAGCTGGGCAGTGCCTGGGGGAGTCTCCTATCTTTCCATCTCTAGTCCTGGGGGCTACGATGGGCTTTGTTTCTGCTGTGGAGATGAAAGTCTCCTCCACATTTCTGTCATGTGGTCAGTTTTTCTTACTTTCCTGCTCCAATTAGTTGGGCAGAGGATTGGCATGTCCCTTGGCTATTCAATTTCTGTTCCTGCTTAATGAAAATAAACACGCCTGGCATGACCATTGGCTCATGGTCAGTGTCACACACGGTATATGTTTCCTATGTATCACAAATGAATAAATGATAGACAGAAATCTCCGTCTCCTCTAATCATTGTGGGATTTTACACATGGCCACGTTCAGGAAAAGGCAAGTGTCAGAGGAAAGCTAGTAGGAATGGGTGCATGAAAGTTCTCCACTCAGAGTTAAGGGGATCAGATTCATGTTTCCAGATTCTATTCCCCCATTCTATATCTTTTTGTGAGTGTATATATTTCTGATCCATAGTAGTTGCTTTCAACTTGAGGAATGGGTACATATTGCATCTTGATCATTTTATCTTCCCATCAGTTCTCCACACTCCCACCCCCCCTTCCCCAGGTCCCCTCATCACCACAAAGTCTGACACCCTGTTACCTATCATGTCTCTTTAAATTGTTTATAGTTTGAGTTTCTCATAGGAGAGAATCTCACATTCTCTCTATTACTTTGTTGATGGGCACATTGATTGCTTCCAAGATTTAGATATTATGACTTCTGCAGCTGTAAAAGTACATATGCATGTATCACTGTAATATGATGTCTTTAACATCAAGGTCTTTTCTTCTGTCCTAGAGAATGAATATGCTGAGGTAGTCATTGACGGAAGACGCACTTTTCTTCAAATAGTTCTTAATTTCAAGCATTTATCCTGTAAGGATGAGCCAGATTATTAAAAATCCTTCATATGCATTTACTTAATCTTCACAATAAACTGATGAAGGAGATACTGTGACCGTTTTGACTTTATACATGGAGAAGTGAGTTTTGTCAAGGACTCAGAGGTAATGAATTTTGCTGAAATTGAAACCTAGGGAATATGGCCACAATGCTGGGGCAGAGAATTAAAGGGTGACAAGAGATGACCATGAGACTTACTGGGAAGGTACTTCAGGGCGATGGAAACCCAGATGCGGGTGAGATTGAAAGGGAGAGTGGGAACAGTGGGAGGTAGCGACAAGGGGCCTTGGTAAAGGTGTTGGTTGCCACTGGAAAAGAATGGGGGGCATAGAAGGGCTGACAAGAGCTATAATGGTATTTATGACTTGGAAGAACACTGTGGTTGCTGTGTGAAGACTGGAGAGGAAGCTTAGAACTTAAATATTAAATATAAAATATTTAAATTCAGTAAAATTAGACATATATAAGTAAGTATATTTGTAGGTACGTATATGTATACAGTATAAGCAAAAATATGGCAAATGTTAAGATTTAAAAGATATTATTACAGTAAGAGACACATTGCTATGAATTCCCCACAAAAGTTCCCCTTATTTAGATCACATTTATCTCAATTTTTGCCACTGGCTGAAGCAGTTCTGGGAGTCTTCTTTTGTGAGTTTCTTTTCATTAAAAATATGATACAATGTTACTACCTAGGGCCATCAATAGAAATGAATGTTCATAAAAATGTGACTGTTTGTCCTCATCCACCTAATTCGTTGAATCTGGCACAGTGAGATAACTGGCTATTCCCCCCAATCCCCATGACCATGAAAGGTTAATGTTATGAATCAATTCAGGACATTCAGTCATGACAGCACAGCTCCAGACATTCACAAAAGGGGATTTTCAGAACTGCTTCAGAAAGTGGCAAGAACAATGATTACATGTGCTCAGAGAAAGGGAAGCTTTCTGAAGGAAGGCTACTGTCAATGTACCTTTTACTGCAATAAATTGTCTGAAATATTCACCATGTTTTTGGGTCATTGTTCACGTACCAGGTGAGGAGCATACAGCCTGGGTGGCAAGGGAAAAGTTAGAGAGCTGGCAGACTGAGTTTGTTTTGAAGATTGAGAGATTTGCTAGTAGCTGGCATCTACAGTATAAAAGAGGCATTGATTATGACTCTGTGGTGCTGGCCTGAGTAATTGGAGAAAACCTGTGTAGTGGGAGTGAAGCTTAGATTTTCAGCCACAATGCTAAGTGTTTATTAGACGTACTAATCTGACCTGTAATCCCAGAACTTTGGGAGTCTAAGACAGGACTATTGCAAATTCAAGCCCATTCTGGGCAATTTAGGGACTTAACGAGACTGCATCTCAAAATAAAAAAATAAAAATAGGCCTGGGGATGTGTGTCAGTCAGTGTGAAGGCCCTGGGCCAAATTCTCAGTACAAAAAAAGTCATATTAGATATATCACAGTTGGAGTTTAGGTATATATAAGTTTAGAATTCAACATTAGAACTTTTCCAGTTATCTGCTATAGGAATTATGGTTAACACCATGACCTGGAAGCCAATTACCATTCATTTGGTTAAGATCATGAGTCTTTTGTTTATGGGTGAGTTGGGGCCTATTCATGATTGTGTAGTTCAGTGAACATTAATGAAATAAATACATGCAAATGCAAAAACCTACGTGAAAATTTTTCCATAACAGCCCAGTGTTCAGATTAAGCTATGGAAAATCCAGGAATAAAACCCGATGTCACTTCTTAGCCTAGGAACCATCTTTATGACTCCTTCATTCCCTGATAAAATGGGATCTAAGGATGATTTGATTAAGCTTGGAGAGACTCTCACTGAGGCCACAGAAGTGATGCTAAGTTTGACAAGAGGTATAATGAAATTATACCAAGCCTTCATTCAGATTTTAAGATGAGAAGTTGCAGATTCAAAACCAAAGAGCAAATTGGATTTCCATTGGTCTAACAGACTCAGAAAACAACACCCAGAAGATATTCTCAGCCTGCATGAGGGGCAGGGTAGAGCTCAGGGGCGGGGCACTTGCCCACCACGCCCAAGAACCTGGTTCCTTTCCTAGCACCACACCAGATGAGGAAAAAACCTGAAATGAATTGAAGCCAAAACACATAGTGTCATTTTCTGGGGCAGGAGATCTGAGGAAAGAAACCCAGAGGTGCTGTCACTGTCCGCCATCCCACCATGCCTCTCTGCAAATGCCTTGTCTCGAGTTTTAACTTGACACGTAAAGGAAGAATCACAGAACCATAGTGAGTATAGAGAACGCAGTTTAATAAAAAATGCAATACAGTCATTCTGCATGGGGGCTCTGATGAAGTAGTGGGATGCTGAAGGAAGGGATCGTCACTACTGGGGACTCAGTGGTGGGGACAGGACGGGGCTCAGCTTTCCTGCAGGACTCCTGGCCCATAACTGCCTGAGAGGCTTCCCTAAGAAGGCCGGAAAACTCCCAGATGCCTTGCAGGAAGGACCAAGCACCAGAAGCGGCCCTGCTCAGAGCCACTCCTCAGCCCCCCGCAGCAGGCAAGGATGTGAGGAGGGAGAGAAGGCTGCCCTACAGAGACGGCTATTTCCCTTCCTGGGCTCTGTGCTTTTCACAGAGCTGGAGGCAGGGAGAGCTGTGGGTTCACCAACGAAGCATTTCAGACCGCTCATTTCCTGGCCAAATTTTGCATTTCCATTAATGGAATTCTTGTGTTGCAAGTTGAGAGAAAAGAGGCCGTGGGTGCCTGACGCTGTGCAGAACCTCCGCACGTCACAGCTGAGTCTACATGCGTGAAATGAGCATGAGCCACCGGTCGTCCACTGTGTGGTGTTTATTAAGGCAGAAGTGCTGCTTCTCAAATAAAAATACGAATTCTAGTGCATAGAAGTATCAGATAAATGACTGTGTTCCAGCACTGGTTCAGGTTGTCAGTGTCCAGTAAATCTCTTTCTCTCTCTCTCTCTCTCTCTCTCTCTCTCTCTCTCTCTCTCTCTCTGTCTCTCTTTCTCTCTCTCTCTGTGTCTCAACAGAACAAAGCTTTAATTAGAAAGTAAGGTAGTAAGAGACTCTGGCTTGAGCATGTGGAAGGGGTGTATTTGATGATAGCATGGAACAGGCCCACATGGCAGGGCAGGATATGAACTTAATTTATTACTGGGGATTTATTACTGGGCCTTTACAGAACTGGACCACCAGACCTCGCTTGGGAGACCAGCTGGAAGGTGGGCAGGGTCCAGGTCCTGATTTCCTGGCTCTGGAATCCTCACGGTCAGGGGCAGCTGCCCTTCTGTGAAAGGATTGTCTCTACCTCAGCCACCAAGCTTGCATGGAACATAGTCGCGGGGCAGCCCTGGTGTCAGGACTCCGCCGTGTTCTGAGGCCCCTCCGGGGTCATGAACTGCACCTTGGGCACGAGGAGGGAGGAGTTGCTCCTGCGCATGGAGTTGCTCCTGCGCATGGAGTTGCTCCTGCGCATGGAGTTGCGTTTCCGCAGGGAGTTCTGGTGCGACAGCTCACTCTTCTGCAGGGTCTGGATAAGGATGGACGGCTTCTCGTCCAGCTCGCGGGCACTGCAGCGAGGCGCGGCCACCTTCACGGTGTTCCCAAACTTGGAGTAGTCCACGGCGTACACGCCCTCCTCCTCGGTGACGATGGACACGAAGCGGTGGCCCCACTGGATCTCCTCAGCCGTGTAGGAGGTGCGCGCCTGCGTGGTGATGCCTGTGGTCTCCACCACGCCCTCGAGGATGACTATGACCTCCAGGTCCTGGGTGGCCAGGTCAGCTGCTGAGAGATCGTACAGGGGGCTGCGCCTGTCGATCACGTGGCAGATGATGAGGGGGGCCACCAGGAAGATGTTGTTGCTGTCCATGGGGTTGTCCACAGGGATGTCCAGCTGGTGGATGGGCACCACCTCGCCCTCGGGCGTGGTGGTCTTCCTCACCACCTGGATGCGCACCGAGGCGCTGATGATCATGCTCTTCCGCAGGTCGCCCACGCGGAACATGAAGCACAGCTTGCCGTGGCGCACGGCGACCACGGCGTGCCGGCTGAAGATGAGCGTCTCGGCCCTGCGGTGGGCCTGCGCCGTCTTCATGAAGATGCAGCCCAGCATGACGGCGTTGATGATCAGGCCCACGATGTTCTGCAGGATGAGCACCGCGATGGCCAGGGGGCACTGCTCCGTCATCATCCTGCCGCCGAAGCCAATGGTCACCTGGACCTCGATGGAGAAGAGGAAGGCCGAGGTGAAGGACCTGGACAGGGCGACAGCAGCACCGGAGCCACAGGGTCAGACGCCAAGCGGAGCCTTTCCTTTTCTGCCTCTAGAGCAGGTGTGTCTAACCTCGAGCCCCGTTTTGGGGTTTTTGTTTGTTTTAATGAAGAGGCCCTCTCTTGGGCCACATATAAAACAAACTAGATAGTATAACTATTGTGGACAAGGACTAAGCTTCATTTTAATTTTTATATAACATTTACAAAATCAAGAGTGAAAAAAGAGTGGACCATAGATTGAGTTGGACACACCTGTTGAATGTTTTTGGAAAGATTAATCAGATTGTCAAGTGCCTGAAACAACATCACCCTTTCCTCCCTTCCCCCCTCCTTTCTGCTCCCCGTTCCCTTGCATACATCTGTGCACCCGTCTTCAGGCCTCTGGTGTATGACTTTTATTAAAGTTATCGAGGTGCTGTAGTGATTGGCTTAATTGTGTGAAAGCACACAGATACAAGAAATGGGTACAATAAACTTGAATTCCATTTACAGGCATATTGTACTTTGTGAAATACTTTACTTGACTTACTTTGTGGCACTTTCTAACAGGTAGATGTTTATTATTTATTTGGATATCCAGATATTAAGGCTTGGGCCATATGGAAGGTACTGAGGAGCAGGTGAATTTTTATTCTTGTCATCTATAAAGTCACAAGCATAGCTAACAGTTATTGCATACCTTCCATACAGAAAGCATAGGGCTATAACCCTGTCATTCCAAACTACTAGTATTTTTAATAAGGAGAATGTTTCTCTATTTGGAGAAAAACTTATTTTTTTTTTTCTCTAAGTGGTCTGGAAAAGGCAGAAATGAGTAAATGACTGTGACAGGATATAATTAACACAAACTTGAATCCTCTCAAGTCTGGCCTGAAAGAGGCAGAGAGGAGGGGCGGATTTGCATCAAGATTTCTTTGAGAAGCTTCTTCCAATCACACATCTCCTTTACATCTCAGTGAAGGGACACAGATCAGGGAGGCTCAGGGTGGACCTGGGTTAGGTCCTTCAAGAAGCTCTCGGGGGACTCGGGTTCCCCCTCCTCCCTCCCAAGCGCCACATTGGGAGACATTACCTTGTTCTCCTACTTCCATATGCAGTCCTGCCTCTTCACAGAAGCAGTTAGGACTGTCCTGGCTTTGGCATCCACCCCAACCTCAAATGTCTCTTACTTTACAGAAGACAAGCCATGCATCAGCCACCTGTCAAACTGCTTTCTATCCACTAGTGTCAGGAACAACGAGTGAGCCAGCTGCTTCGACACGGGCAGCCTTAGCACACACAAAGCACATGGGCAGGAAGCCAGGACCAGGGAAAAAGTATATACAGACACGAATTTGCCTTTAAGTGGTGTGTTGAAATTGCCCCATTTCCTCTGTTTTTACTGAAAGGATTCACAAAAAAACTACAATAATTGTTTTAGCAATACACCTCAAGGAGTGTGGTGTGATCCAAAAATACGGCAAAGAACCAGAATGGACCCTAAATAATGGTCCTACATCAAGAAGCAGTCAGTCTAACACAGAACCCCGAACACTGAGAGACTGTGTCTGGGTCACACTATGTGTGTGTGTGTGTGTGTGTGTGTGTGTGTGTGTGTGTGTGTGTGGTGCTGGGGACCAAAGCCAGGGCCTTCATGCTGAACCAGATCCCAGCCCCCTCTCCCTTTTTAATTTTGAGACAGGGTCTCTTTAAGTCACTCAAACTGTCTCCAGATTTGAGCTTCTCCTGCCTCAAAGGCCCTGAGTCCTGGAATCACAGGTCTATGCCACTGTGTCTGACTGGGCCATCTGTTTATATCACTGATTTCATAAAAGAATTAATTTCTGGTGATTATGGATGATGAGAGACCTGATTTTGTTCTGGACATCTGAGATGCTAAATCATCTCATTGTTTCTTGGTTTTGCATAGAGAACTAGGCTGAATAACAAAGAAAAAGGAATTACTTTCTATTTTCTGACTCATCTTAAAAAGTTATCTACATGAAGGAGAAAGTGAGTCATTCTAACACGAGACTAGTCAGATGGTGTTTGGAAATACTGGTGAGTCTGAGAAAAGTTGTCCTCCACTTGGATGCTATGGCTGGACACTGTGTTTAGGAAAAGAAATACAAACAATTAGCATTATTGTTAGCAGTCTGTTCAGTTCTTTATAAGAGAGGATGAAAGTTCTCCTGTTTTTTTATTTTTAGTGAAAAAAAACTCCATATATAGTTTATTATGATTAAGCCATGTTGAGATTATAGCTGTACCAGAACATTGAAATCAGTCAGAATAGAACATCCTTAAAAGATGTCAAATAATTTTTAGAAGTGTGATTGAAAACGTGAACACAGCTACATTGACAACGTTCACTTTGTTTTATTGTATTTTTGACAGGATATCTCAGAGTTTGCACCAGCAGGGAACCATCGAGGAAATGAATAGGCCTCATAACATTTTATTTGAAAAATAAGAGATAACAGAAAACAGCTGTTAGTAGCCGGGACACCCTGCAAAATTCTTTTAAAAGTCACAGCAATTATATCTCTTTTTGTAATATGTACAGAGTGTCTCAAAAGTTTGTTAATTGAAGCACCCTGCATGATGAATTTAGTGACTGCATAATTTTTCTCATAGCATTAGCTTTACTGCAGATACTATGGCAAATTAATGTTTAACAAACAAATACAATATTGTAAAATAAAATGTGTGGTGACCTTTGGGACATCCTATTTTTAAAAAATTGATAAATGATTTTTTTTCATAGCAAAAGGCTATCCATTTGTTTCGTTTGTATAATCTGTCATTTATTTTTAGGGTTTCTTGTTACATTTTACTCTTCTTCAGGGTCACTGGCATATTTACCAAAAATCATATTTTTGTGAAAGGGATTTACAAATAAAGAGAAATGTGGTGTTATGGACAATGATGTTTGACCTTGAAATACTTCTTCAATACAGAATTTTGTTTCCTTTATATCTAGTGTACTGATCATCATTTATATTTTCTTTGAGACAAAATTTTGTGACAAGTTTTGGAAAATATAACCTCTACTCTGTGGTAAAAACCAATGAAACAGTTCAATTCAGTTTTCTCTCCCTGAGGTCTGATCTGATATCTGTGGGATGTGAGCTCTGAACTGGAAAGCTCCCCCACCTCCCTTGTAGGGGCTGGTACTACACTCCCTAGCAATGCAAGGGTGGCAGGGTCAGAGCGCAGGCTTTGTGAGTTTCCTAAGATTTCAGATTACTACAGGTCTCATTCTATACAATTTCCTGGGAGTATGGTGCTTGTGTTTTTTGTTTTGATTTGTTTTGAATGTTACATAAATTTGAATTATTTTTCAGAAAATGTCCTGGAGATTTCCCCAGTGTTATTACTGTTTCAATTCCGAGTGGACATCTTTGAGATATATATTATATCTTTCCAGCAAAACCAGTTAAGAAGCAGATCGCTCCCAATACTACCAGGCCATAGGAAAGTCTGAAATGAAAATTATTGAAATCAAACATGCTCTACCTGTTTTTGAAACACAGGAGAGCAAAAAGCCAAAGTTAGATGACTCAAGAACTCTCTTATGCCTCTTCTATTAAAACTCTGGGAGAACATTGCAACATAAAGTTCCTCCTATACAAGAGCTACCGTGACAATTTTGACTCAATTGCAATTAAAAATTTGTGCTTTCTAGTTCCTAATCCTGGAATACCTTTTAACCTCTAAATGCAATCAAGCAATGAGATATGTTAAAATAACCTGTTGGTGATAGCCCTTTTCTTATCATTTCTAAAAACATCAGAGGATTCATAGGATGTATTAGTTGCACCTGCTCAGCTCTTGTGGTAGCTTGGTGGGAGATCTTTCCTGTGGACATTGGAAGTGTGGTTAGTGGGCTTTTCTCACCGGTAATTAAATGTGGGCTTTTAGAGTAAGAAATCCTTTGAGAGAAACCAATTTTAAAATAATTGGTATATTATTTTCAAAGTCAACCCAGAGGATTGAAGTCCCACCTTCCCAGAGAATCTTCATCCATAAAGCTACATTTATAGATTTTTTTCAAGAGTGCATTAATCTTTGATTGCTGTTTCTGATGGCTCTAAAATCAATCCTTTATTTCACTTTCGAGAACAGAAGCGAATGGTAAGAGAACGGACACTATGATTCCCTCTCCGCCAACACACACAAACACACTGCTTGGAACCACCCTGCCTCGGCCCACACAGTCTTACCTGACGTTGGTCACACACACCGTGGCCTCCAAGCCGCTCTTCTCAGGCCCGCTTTTCTCCATGTAAGCATAGATGTCGCCGTGGGCAAAAGCCACCAGCCACCACATGATAGCGAAGAGGAGCCAGCTGCAGAGAAACGACATGGTGAAGATGACCAGCGTGTGGCGCCACTTGAGGTCCACGAGGGTGGTGAAAATGTCCTGCAGGAAGCGACCCTGCTCGCGGATGTTCTTGTGCGCCAGGTTGCACGCTCCGCTCTTGGCGATGAAACGCGCCTTGGGCAGGCGGTCCCGCACGCGCGGTTTGCGCAAGTTCTCCGCCGCGATGCGCGCCAGCACGTACTCCTCCGGGATGATGCTCTTTCGGGCCAACATGGTCTCGTCACCACCGGAGCGCGCCTACCCTTGCCCCGGACCTGCTTCCCCTTCCAGGCAGACCGCTCCTCCTGCACAGGGAAACGTGGGTCAGAAATCCTAACTTCGTTTGTGCTTACGCATGCCGAGCGACCAACCAGACGGAAGGTAGGGTTCGCCCATCTAGCTTGTGCTTGAGTAGAAACGCTTTGGTCTGAAACAAGAGAAGAGCGTCAGCGTCTCTACTTCCGACCCACAAGAGCCTGGCCCGAGTTAAAACCGGGAGCGCTCACGGGAATCCTCTGCCTTTAACAGCGTGTGTAGATGCGTGCCAGGCTACTTGCCCCGCGGCGTCGGGCTGGGTCCACCGTCTACTTGTTGAAGAATTTAGACAGTGTTGCAATATTCGAAGTAAAGAGGGGGAAATTCTTTCCTCGATTATTTTTAGAAGCAGGCAAAGAAAAGGCCGCGGCCTCTTGCGAGGTTTGAAAACATGGTCAGCGTGATCTGACAAAAAAAATCGTACCAGCGATGTGCCATGGACCTTGAAAAATTAGGAAGAATTATTTTAAATTTGAGGGAAACAGTTCCCTAAGAAACTCTAGTCATACACATTGTAAAAGCTCTCTACAGGGTAAGGACACACTGCAACATATCAATCCAAGGTCCTCTCCATCATGCGGTGCATCTTGAGGTACATGCAACAGAAACCTATCTTGAGAAGATAATTGTGACATACAACATGCATTGCAACGTTCAGTGCGCTTTGGAGATACGCTGTAACGTACAAGGTACACTGTAGCACGTGTGATATCCCACGGCGCACAGTAGCATGCACTGTATCTTATGAAGAAGATACAGTGTAGCGTACAAGCAGCGGCGTAACCAGCAGTGAGTTTACGGAGCTTCATTGCAATGTAAAGAAGACACATTGTAACATGCAAGAAGTCACTCGGACAACCGCGGAGGCGCTCGAGTCACAGGGCGTGAGTGCCCCAGCAGCACGCTCGGCGTCGCAAACCTCCGCGGCGCCTCGCGGTTGAGATCGCTTGCGGGCTCCCGCAGCCTCCCGCCTCCCCTCCCGGCGGGAGAGCTGAAACTTACAGATGCCCAGCGTCGGGACCGCAGCGCCCTCGCCCACGGACCGTACGCGGATCCCGCGCGCTCCCATCCCTGCGCGCGGGATGCTGGTCCCGAGATCGGAGTTCAAGTAATAAGAGGGGCAATTGAGTGTGTGAGCGGGGAGGGCCGGAGGAAGTGGGGGGGCTCTTCCCCTCCCCCAGCTAGGCCAGCTCCGCGCAGCCGGCCTCCCGGGAGGAGGAGGCAGCTGGACTGGGGGCGATGCTCCGCAAATCAGCCGGGCAGCTGGGGCGCGCCGCGCCAGACCTGGGGCCCCGGGGCTGGCTGGCGCAGGGAGGGACCACCGGGGAGGGCCGAGGAGGAGGGGAGGGCTGGGCTGGGGAGAGGGCGGGACCCGTGGAGCAGGCTCCCGCGACCCCCAGGCAGCCCGCGCGACGCACAGGGCTTTAAAAGGCTTTGGGCTCAAAGCAAAGGACTTTGGAGTCCAAGTTTACTGACGTAAAGAGATTTTTTTTTTAATTTAAAAAATTTTATTTTGTAACCTGGGTTGATCGCTGGATTTCTTCAGAGGGAATAAAACCAGATAAAGAAAAATAAATGTTCTGGGGCGTCTAAGCGGTGAGCGCACACACTTAAGTGTATTAACTTTCCACAGCAGATGAGCAGACCGGTGGGAACGGGTCTAAGACCCACTATACCGAAATTGTTCGCTGGTTAAGGAAAGGGAGAGGGAAGAAGGAACAAAGAAGAGGGGGAAAAGAAAGAGAACGAAGAAAGAAAGAAAGAAAGAAAGAAAGAAAGAAAGAAAGAAAGAAAGAAAGCAAGCAAGCAAGCAAGCAAGGAAGCGAGCAAGCCACCAAATTCGTCTTCCCCCAGCATGAAGGGCCCAGGCGGCCCTGGTCCTGTCACCGCTGCCGGCTGCTTGCTGGAGCCTGGCAGCGCCCCCCTCCTCTCTAGATGGCTGTAGGATAGAACAGGGCAATTGCGCAGGAGGGGGAGTGCACAGTAACTATCTCCATAGCTTCTGAACAGCAGCCAGCAGAGACAGACGCGCTTCTCCCCCAGGTCAAGCCTCCCGATTTTGGCACTTGGGTTAATGGAAACTTTAATTCTTGGAAATCTCGAGTGTTTTCCAAGACTGAGGCTGCAATTCTACGGAGCATAAACAATGTGCTCACTTAATTACCAGAAGACCTAAAATTAGTCTTCAGTGAGGGCAAATGAGGAGCCCCTCCTCACTGGCGTGGACACATCTGCTTAACCTTTTCGTGGCTGGGCCCCCTAGGCTGCTGGTGTGGGTGGCATTTCTCTTCTGCTCACCAATTTTCCAGTAGCTGACACAAAAATATGATCACAAGTGAGAAGACATCTGCTGGTGTCAGTTGTCTCCACTCGTTTTTACACTGAGGTAGGCTTGCCAGCCCACAGCCCACCTGTCTTTCTCATTTATTTATTTATTTATTGAATGGAGAGGAACTGTCATGGGCCACACATAAATATCTAATATAAGTAACATACAGGCATGGTGTTAAAATTCCTTTTAATCTTTTCATTATATTGCTTTGAAAAATCAAGGAAAATGACGGTGCAAATTATTTCCCATTGAGTTTGAAGAATACACACTAAGCATCTATTTTATGAGTTTGTGGAGTTGCATACCTGGAGCTATACAAACCCATGTCAGTGTAGCTGACCTTAAGGGACAGGTAGCTGTAAGAGAGGCAAGACATTGAAAAGGGGCTCTAATCCCAGCAAGGGTGGGACAGCAGTGGGAAAGGAACTGCAGCCCAGTGCCCTGGGCCAGGTGGGCCACTGAAGACGAGGGAGCAAGGACACCTGATTCATGGGTTGTTGGACACCTGATAGTTTCTGACAGACTAGATTTGTTTGGAACCACAAAGAAAAAACATTCCGTAGATACAGGCAAGCGACAGTGTGAACAAAGTCTTGCAGTGTGGACCAGAACAGGCCGTGTTGTGCTGACAGAGGCTAACTTAATCAACACTGAGGACACAGTGGGTCCCCTGCACGGCAGCCTGAGATGCTTGCCTCCATCACGTCACCATGGTTCACAACACAACATCAGCCATCCACGCTCTTGTCCCTCCACATCCCCCTGTCCTGCCCCCAGAGACTGAGAGCTGCCTGGGACAATGCTGTGGCAAACCTCAATTTCAGACCGAATGACAGAGATCCTCAAAAAATCAGTAAAAGAAAAGTGAAGGGAAAAAATTCACAGCCAGTCTTAAATGCTCACCGAGGTGCTTGGACACTCCTCCATGGATGGTGGTAATCCAGGAATTCTGGGAAGGGTTTTGCTCACAGGAGCTGGTTTTAAGACAGATCACGAAGTAATGCTAGAATTGCCCCAAAGCAGTTGTCCCCAGCTTTTTGGCATCAGGGACCAGTTTCAAGGAAGACAGTTTTTCCATGAACTAGGGGTGGTAGGGGTTGTTTTCAAGATGATTCAAATATATTTATTGTGTAAGTTTTCCCATTATTACATTATAATATGTAATGAAATACTTATACAACTCACCACGGGGTGGCGGGGGGAGGGCTAAACTGGTTTCCCTGTCACTATATGGCTAGATGGTATCATCTGGGAGACGGAAACAGGTAGACCTCAGGTGGTAATGAGAGCAATGGGAAGAGGTTGTAAATACAAATGGAGCTTTCCTTGGTGGCCCTCCACTCACCTCCTGCAGCATGGCCTGTTAGGCTGGTAGTGACCCGCGGCCCAGGGGTTGTGAGTCCTTGCCTTAGGGTCATAACTATGCAGGATGGGGGTGGGCTTCAAAAATTCTAGAATTGGCAGAAGAGATCACTGGACATGATTCTTTAGAAAAGGAATGAAGCCTGGGTCTAAGAGATGATGTCAGGAGACAACATGCAGATATCTGCAGAAAGTGTGGTACAGAGTTAATTTGGAGAGAGAGGGAACTCCAGGGGCAACTGTGCACACAGTGCTTATGGTGACGATGAAGAAATAGAAAATTTCAACAAAGAGAAGTGAACAGCCGAGATTTGTAACAAATAATCCTTTGAGAATTGTGTTACTTTGTCATATCACCTGTTTCAGACTTAATGTTTTTCCAATAAGGTATGCTCTTCCTGCTATTCAATTTTGTCAAGTTTTGTCTTGTTTAGAAATGTCAAGCTCTGTCATAGTTCTTTTTTATTAGTCAATAACTTAACAAAGGCACAAAACAAAGGTCAAACTTTAATAACTAATTTTTTGACGATAATATGCCTAGAGAGGCCAGTTATGGGAAAAGCAGATCATGTTCTCTCTACTGGACCAGGTTCCACCGACAGTTCCCTTGGGCAGCAGGGGACTTGTTTCTCTAGATTTCCTGCAGTGTTTGTTGTGACCCCCCACAGGCGGGAGCTAACTGGTTCCCAGCTCCCAGCAGTGGGGCTCAACAGTACTTGCTACTGCAAAGAAGAAGGAGTGCTGGAAACATGGTCTCTCTCTTTTCTTCTTTCTCTTTTTGTCTTCCATTTCCTCCGTTATCTTCCCTTCCTTTTTGGTTTCACAATGATTTATTGAAGGCCAAGTCCGAAGTCTTGGCGTTAACGTTTACACCTGTGTAGACAGAGGCCCCTCCTCTTCCTTCCCTGTGGGTCTTTCCTTCTCCATGTACACCCTTCCTTCTTGCCTTCATCAGCAACTTTCCTAACACCTCCAAGCCGCAAGCTGCGGTTGGCCTTCCGTGGGCTGTATTTCTCTTTACCCCTTGATTGCAATAGAGCCACACCTCTGTACCATAAACTTGTTTTTGAACACAAAATAGCTGCTCAATAAACCCTTATCATGGCTGGGTACATGAAAGTAATCCCAGCCCTCTGGGAGACTGAGGAAGGAGGACCAGAAGCTTAAACCCAGTGTGGGCGAGTTAGCAACTTAGCAAGATCCTGTCTCAAAATAAAACATAAGAAAGGACTGGGGGTATGATTCAGTGTGAAAGCTCCAAGATTATTTCCAAGAAAGCAGGGAAGAGAATGAATTGATTTCTAGCTTCCTTTTCACATTATGGTTCAAATAGCAGACATTTAAATATATCCTTGATGAGAAGTTGGCAAAGGAAATAGAATTTTCAAGAGCACGTCTTCTGTCTAAGTTTATTTTGTTGGTGTAGTTACTTAACCCTTATTTTCTTGTTGGCGTCTATCAGTTACAGGTGCTTTCTTGTTGCCACAATGATTTTCCTTATTATTTCTTCAGAAGTGAGGACTAACTTATGAACAACTTCTTTTAAAAAATCAGAAATAAGTTTAGAAGAGAGCTAATTTTATTTAAATATTATGATTTTTGATTCTTCAAGAATGCTGTTGGAATGTGTCATGTTGCATATCCAAAGAATTCATGTAACTATAAAATAATTTGGGGTCCAAGTCAGTGTCTCTCTGGTTCCTTTTAGATCAATGTCTATCTGGGTGCCTTGTGGAATGTATGGGAACTTTCTTTGGGAATAAAGAGTTTTCATCAATTCTCCTGAGAAAGAGAGATTGGCAGATGCTTTTGGGTAAGTAGAGAAAACGTGTATGCTTTTGATTGCTACATTGATTACTAACTGCATGTCAATGTCATCCTTGAAATTACACTTGAGGTCGAAGGTGAAGGTCTTGGCTCTTATGTTGTCTTTGACTTGACTTGTGAATTTTGAACTCTTGAGTTTGATGAGCTATATTAGGCTGGAGAACTTGGAAAGGCTTCAATATGACAACAAAAATGATTCACATCACAGCCCCGATATTGATTGTCCCTTTCTTGTTGCGCTGCTTTGGTAGTGTCCTCACATAAACCACTTTGGAACATATTGCCTTGGATACAGCTTAATAAAACTATTACATAAACCAGTAATCAAAACAACATGCTATAAACTCACTTTCTTTTTGGAAGTTATCATGAATTGGGAATGACATTGTAATTCTTCTTAGTGATCTGTTCCACTGAGCTCAGAGAACATTTCTTTTGGAGACATCTATGTATTCATTTACGAAAAAAAGATATTCATCGGAACTATTAATGAAAATGACCTCCACTCAGCTTGCATGTTGGGCTCATATTTAAAGTACCTTGTTGGTGTAAATTAGAAAGACATTAATGGTAATCACTAATCATAATAATAATCAACTTGTTTCTAGGTGAAAAAAAAACAATGCTTCTGCTCCAAGGCATTTTGGGGGAAGAAATTGTTAACAATCAAGTAGACAAGGAATACATTATATAAGTATCAATAATATTAGGATTTGTAAATATCCAAGCAGGCTAATAACTAGAATGCAGGCTTTAGGTGGCCCAAGAGCACGTGAAGATTTTTGAAACAGACAATAGTTTGATACGTGTGAAAAACATTAATGAGGGAAAAAGTAACTTCCAAACCTTTGAGCTAAATAGTCCTCTTTTATTTATAAAGTAGCTAGCCTCAGGTATCTTACTACAGCAATAGAAAACAGCCGAACACAGAGGGTAGTTGAGGTAGCCTATATAAAAGGCTATAGATAGAGCCTGTCCTATGATTAGTACTTAATAAGCATCAGCTCTTGTTTTTCATACATGATATTTGGGCTTGGTGATAGTCAAGAAAGTCTCAAAACAATAGATGCGTCAGGAGAAGTGGCAGCAGTATTACCAGATCCCTCCCACCTCCCTCCACGTGCCTAAGAGTCTGCCAGGTGCTAGGCCATGAGAAGCACCCATCTCAGGAGGCAGCTGCATGAGAATCAGGTTATTTCCCTCATTTTGCACATGAGTTGATTAGAATGTAGTAAAATGACTCCTGAAGCCAGCACTTAGCGGATGGAGAGCTCCGACCAAGGCAGGCCACGTGATCTCACTTCCTGCGCTTCTCCCACTGGACAGGATTTCCAGCAGATGACTGTTCATCTGCCACCCAACATCACGAAAGATGTGCAGTATTATCCTGCCATCCCCCAGGTTTTTGATAGAATAAGATATAAAATCTTTGGCCCAGAAGTTAAAATATCTTTGATGATAAGCTAGTATTACTTCAAATAAAAAAGCCCATTATAACAGATGTCCTCCTACAGCCTTAAGCACGTGAGCTCCACACAGAGGTCATGAGGGCACTCTGGACATGGCTTGGGTGTGTACTGACACGGCTCAAGTGCTGGACATTTGGTTCCCAGTATGGTGATGTGGGAGGTTGTGGAGGTCAGTTGAGAGCCAAGGCCTAAACAAAGGGAACTGGGCTATGTAGGCTTAGTTCTCGGGTGGGATCAATACAGGTCTTGAGGAAGGAGTCAGTTCCCAAGAGCTACTTCCCAGAGGGATCAAGGCAGTGGGCTTGTTCTTTTATGTAATGAGCAAAATCAAGTCCAATACCTCAACCTCTCTGGCTTTCTGGTCACCATGTGCCCTCTCTCCTTGCCCATGCTCCTCCACGATGTCATCTGCCACAAGGTCCTCATCCCACAGTAGAGACACAGGCACTCAATCTTTGACTTTTCGCCTCCAAAACAGTGAGCTCAATAAATCTCTTCTCTTTATAAAGCACCTAGCCTCAGATATTTTATTATAGTAATAGAAAACAGACCAATACAGAGGGCAAGATGGGGTCGTCCATACAAAACCCTTAAAATAGCACCTGCCTTATGATAAGGACTTAATAAATGTCAGCTCTTATTCCTACATGAGGGTTGGGCTGGCGATGGTCAAGAAGGTATCAGGGCAGCTGATGAAGGTAGAAAGAGAAAAGAGGTGGCCCACTATTTCTTTATTAACTCTCTTCTTAATCCAAAACTAAGGAGATAAGATGATAACTACTATTTTATAGGTAAGTGTTGATGTCTAACCAAGCTGCAGTGTGCTCAGTAGTGAATATTTGCTCCGTCTCCTCAATTCTTAAGTTTAATCAGCACCAGAGCCTGAGAGGAAGCCAGTCAAGGTGCTGATAAGGGACAAGGACCCAGACACTAACACATTTGTTCCACTAAAATAGTGACCCCAAAAGAAAAGTGTTTTTTTTTTTCCATCCAGGAGAGAGTAGTCATGGTAATTATCTTTTAATGGCAGCCTGTAAAAAGCTAATTATAAATAAAGCTGGTAGGACTCTTCTCTATTAGACACTTCCCCGTTGCTGGGGTGAAACACCTGACAGCCACAGTGAGAGGAGAGGTTTAAGTTGGCTCAGGGTTTAGAGGATCCTGCCCATAGCCAGCTGGCTCTGAAGCAAAAAGAACACAGTGAAAGGGCATGGTGGAGGAAAGATGCCCACCCCATGGCAGCCAGGAAGCAGAGAGAGAGGTCAGAGCCAGGGACAAGAATAGCCCTTGTAGGCCATGCCCATGACCACCTCCAGCAGGCCCCTCCTCTTGTCAGCTCGGGCAGCTATGAGCTCATCTGTGGATGAGTCCCTCAATGAGTATAACGCCCATGATCCTATCATTTTCCAAACTCAAGAGAACTTTGGGGAACATTTTAGATTTAAATCATTCACATCCTCCTAAGAGAAGTCACAGGTTAGCATTCATCACTGTTCATTTTCCCAGTGCCTGATGTCTCAGCACCAATGTCTACATGTGACTGGTGTCTATTCTGCACAGAAAAGCTTAGCTGGCAGGGGACGAGCAGTTTCCAGAGAGATCTAATCCCCTGTGATGGGTGCTTTCATGTCCCCTGCTTTGCAAAACCAGTGACTCACGTGACTCAAGAAAGAGAAAGCCCATGCCCTTCAGAGCTCTCCATAGAGTGCTTCCTTCCTGTTGCCTTTCAGAAAGGCCACCTGCAGCAGAGGGGCGTGGGCCTAAGGAGGCTAGGATTTTTTCTTTTTCCTTGGCTGTGAAAGATCTGTGAAAGATCTGGATTTCCCTTGAGGTAAAAAAACTCTCCGTGCCAAAAAAGCTTTCACCAGGTGGCTTTCTTTCAATCCTGGAATCAAATATTTGAGATGTACTGCTGATTTAAAATGTCAAATTAGCTTTCTTATCATT
This sequence comes from Ctenodactylus gundi, assembly GCA_004027205.1. Lineage (NCBI taxonomy): Eukaryota > Metazoa > Chordata > Mammalia > Rodentia > Ctenodactylidae > Ctenodactylus > Ctenodactylus gundi. Next base: position 343,489 of record PVKB01000065.1, read on the forward strand.
ATAATAAATGGGGCAATAAACTGATCTCTGCAAACCTTCAGAAATATGTCATGCATTTGAAAGGCAATTTTTTTTTTATTTGAGAAAACTATCCTCTTCTGCTTAAGTTCACAGAGCTCTAGTGTCAGAAAGATCGAGGGTTCAATACCAGTTCTGCTGATGACTCGGCAGGAGGCTCTGAGCTATGTAGTCACTTTCAGCATCAGTTTCCTCTTCAAAATAAGGAAGACACTAACTCTCACCTCTCAGAGCTGTGTAACTGTAGCAAGTGAGTGTACTGAGGCCTTAATACATGCCCGGAAAATCTAAAACATGTTGGCTAAAATAAATTGAACTTTGGCAAAGCTTACTTAATGTTCAGTATTTCATTAACCTATTAGGAATTTTATTTTATTTATCTTGTGGTATTTTTAGATTGATGATGGAAAATCATAGTGGGGATCAACAGGTATGCTTCTCTTCTTAGAGATTTTAATAACATATTTTCAGAATAAATGATTTACAGCTTTGTGACTTTGAGGTACTGTCCTTTTTTTACTTTTCTGACAGTGATGGACAATAAATTATACAAAATACTTTTTAGCATCTACTCAAGTGATTTTTTTTCCCTTGAAAGTGAATTTAGTCTCTAGATTTACAAAATGTTGAGCTATTTATAAACCTCTTGAGGTAAACTTCATTTGATCCTTGTGACCTGTTATTTAGTGCTGGATTATTCTTTGCTTATCAATTTCTTTAATTTTTGCATAATTACTTCTATTTGAAATTGCTCTTTTTATTATCTGTGCCTCATTTGAATAAATGTTATGAATCTTTGTAAAGTGGGACAATGCGTCTTCTTTCTTCATTGACCCACCCCTGGCCCTGGTGGGGACCCTAACTCCCTAAGTCCACCCCTGGTCCTGGCAGGGGGACACCCTATCTCACTGGGCCCTCCTCCGGCCCCGGTGGGGGGACCCTATCTCTAGTTCCCTAAGCCCACCTCCAGCCCTGGCGGGGGAGGGAGGTGCCACCTATCTCAGGCCTTCTCTTTTTATCCTCTGTGTTTTCTGATGCTTCGGGCATCTTTCCACACCACATTCTAGATCTGTTTCTGATGATAAGAACTGGAAAACATCATTGCTGGATAATTGGTATGTAATCTGTCTCTTGAATTTTGATTATCGTGCAAATGTTTTTTCCCCTAGAATTTGTGTGTTTGCGCGCGCGCGTGTGCTTGTGGTTCTGGGGCCTTTACTTACACGGAGCTCTATCTCCATTCACCTCCCCTGTCCCCCTTACCTTTGTTTGTCTGTTTGAGACAGGATCTCCCTGAATTACTATATTGCTCAGGCTGATTTCCATTTTTTTGTTTGTTTATCTTATTTTGTTTTGTTTTTGAGAGAGGATCTCACTCTGCGGTCCAAGTGGGTCTTGAACTCATATGGAGCGCAGGCTGGCTTTAAACTCACAACAATCTTCCTGCCTCAGCCTCCCCAGTGCTGGGATTGCCGGAGTGCTCCATCACGCCCAGCTGGGTTTCCAGTTGTTAATCCTCCTGGCTCAGCCTTCCAGCATACTAGGATCACAGGTATGCGCCACCACAGGCTGCTCTTCTTAACCACCTTCAACAAAGCCTATATATGAAACTACATAACCGCTACACAGATGATTCTCTTAAAACATGCCTGTGTCCCTAGAGCAGGGATCCGAACTCGTGGAGGCGGGCCAGTGCCAGTACCCCAGCTGGAGGTGAGAGGGAGCGAAGTCCTGCCTCCTGCCCGCGGCTCCTGGAGGGTCTAACACTGATGCCAATCCAGCAAAGCTCTCCTCCCCGTGCCTACCCAGAGCAAGCGCCCGCCACCGCACCGCTAGGGAGAAAGATCTGCACCTGCATCCAGGTGCCCCTGGCATCCGACAGGGACAGCCGGCTGCTGCCCTCGGCTTTGGGCTGCTCACTGGCCTCAGAGGGTCGTAGCCGCCGGCGCTGCTGTGTCCTGCCTGCTTAGTGCACTCACCACGCCACCTGCCAGGCTGCCTCCTGCGCAGGTCTGCCGTGGGACTGGGCCCATGGCTGTATCCGTCCTCTTGCTGTGACCACGCACGCTGTTCTGTCTCCCTGACCATTACGAACACAGCTGCTATGAGCACACCCTGACACACCTTTTTGTGGACACAGACATTTTCACTTCTCGGTTGCGCACATTCAGGTCACGGAGACGAACCAGGCACGTAACTGCTGGGTGCTGGTGTGGCACAGACGTAGCCGTGGCGGGACCCACTAGCTTTCCCCTGCCACCCATGCCACTCAGCCCTCTGGAAGCGCAGGGGTCCCCACCTCAGCCTCGCGGTGCTTTGGGCCGTGTTGGAGGTGGGTAGTGGTCTCTATTTGCACTTCTGATGAAGAATCACGTTGGGCACACTTTTGTGTTGCTAACGGGCCAAAGAGAAACCTTCGAAACCTCTCTGGCAGCAGTCCTTGATCTTCTTGGCAGCAGGGACCAGTTTTTTGGAGGGCAAGCTTTCCACAGGTGGGGAGGGGAGAAGGAAGGGCTCGGGGATGATTTAAGGGCATTCTTTTTTTTTTTTTTTTCGAGATAGTGTCTCTCTGTAGCCCAGGCTGATCATGAACTCACTATGGGGCCCAGGCTGGCCTTGGACTCACAGCAATCCTCTTGCCTCACGCTCCCGAGTGGTTACAGATGTGTGCCACCATGCCCAGGTTTTATGTGGTGCTGGGAAATTGGACTTAAGGCTTTGTGCTTGCGAGGCAAGTGCTCTAACCACTGTGCCATTCCACCAGCCCCTGCATTACATTTGTTGTGCCATTTATTTGTACTATTGTTACACTGAAATCTATAATAAAATAATTATACAAATCACCATAAAGCAGACTGAGAGGGAGCCAGCTAGGAGGCAGAACTCAGGTGGTAATAGGAGTGATGGGAAACAGCTGCAAATACAGAGACTGGAACGCTGGCCTGCACCTCCCCTGCTGCTGGGTGGCTCCGCTCCTAGCAGCCACTGACCTGTACTGGCCGGTGGTTTGGGATTGGGAACCCTTGCTCTTAATGATGGTTGTATTATCACTTCTAATTCTTGCACTAATATTCATATTTATTTTGTTTGAATTTCTTAAATAATAAGGTTTATGAATGATGATTGAATAAACTTTATTATTTAATAACTTTAAATTATTATTTTTATTTGTCCTACAAAGAATTTAAAGAGTTTTCATTCCTCCCTAGGGAATCTGGTTGTGCTCCAACACACTGATTTTACATTTTCCCCTTTTCAGACCCTCTGGGTTCCCAACATGCTGGAGCCATTATTAGACAATTTTGAATACTGCATATGTGATGTCACCATTACAAAGCTGGAATGTCAATTTATATTGACAGGAAATATGTATTTTGTGATTTTAAAAATGCCACACCTTACCAAATAAGATATGGTGAGTCTTCAACACTAATATTTAATGTTAAAATATGACTTTTTAGATCCTGTAGTTCTTTTGCCAGTATTTCAGATAGCAAAGACTCACAGAGGTCAGCTGGGTGGTTGCTTCATGTCTTTTAGCTTCTTTTTTTGCAAATGCGGAAACTGGGACTTGGAGTTTAGTAAATCCAATGTCAGACATTCAACCTGCCGTAGAGCCAACACTGTAGCCCAGGTCTCCCGACTCCGCACTCAGTTCCCGCTCCACGTATATTCTACCATATGGACTCACCTAGTTGCTGTTTTTGTTAAAATGTACATAACAGATAAACCATTTTCAGTAATATTCAATAAACTGGGTAGTCTTGGACCTCAGACACATCAAATCTTGGGCAGGTTACCTTCTGTGAGCCTCAGTTAGGGATTAGGGAGGATCCTGCTAACCTCACTGAGTTTGTTTTTAAGCTTAAGGGAAAGAGTGCTTGTGAGACCCCCTGACACCTGTCAACAGCATTCAAAGGTCGTATCCTAAGGTCATCTAGCTGCCACTTGGCCAAAGCAAAGGAGGCCATTTATTATGTTAAATAGGAAAAAGAGTTATTCAAAGCTGACTTCAGGGAAGAGAGGAACACTGCCACATCACTCTTCTTGCTGAGTCGCCCCAGGGTGCTAGAGCTCTTTATAGGATGGGCCAGAGGGAAGGGAACATCGCAGAGGGGTTTTAAATCCAAATTTACAAAATAATCTGAGATGGGAGATTCGCAGTCTTGCTGGCTAGATCAGATCCCTTGGCAGGGTCTCTAGCCACCACTAGTCACACGCCTTTGTGCTTAGGGCTGTTCTATACTCCCCCCACTTCCCCCAATCAAGGTCCACTTCCTGCTTTCCAGGGAATGAAGGAAGTTTTCAGGAAGATTTTAGTCCTTTACATTACACATGCGCAGACAGCAGACGTCGCAGCCTGGGCTTGGGGTGAGCACCTTCTCATCCAGAGCTGCCCCAGGAAAATAGGACTTATAAGATGTCATCCGTATATATCAATATATGTGTTCAACATGTGTTAGCTACTCTTACCCTTACAGCAATTTTTAATAAGATGGCTTATTATTAGTCATGTGTATTTTGTTAATATCTGATTTCCTGTGGCTTCTCCTGTTTTCCGCAGTGATTTTACTTCTCTCACGCTGTTTGATACAAGATAGTACTAGAAGTTGCGGAAATTTTGTGACATTTAAGTTATAAATCATTGTGTCATCTCTCTGTTCTTTTGGCACACGTGGCTCAGTTTTATTAAAATATTAGTTAAGCCAAGAATTTTCCATGAAATACTAGGCTTGCTAATTTTTTCCCCTATACTTTTGGCCACAGGCCTAGATGCCTTGTGTCTCCAATATAACATTTTATTGCACTGACTATATTGCTGGAGGTTTACTCAAATGGAAACAAAGGAGGGAAGCTCCTCTTTTCAGAAGAAAACTTTATCAGCCTTAATCGCTGTCTTTCACTATCTTCTCTTTCCTGTTTGACAAGGGCATAGAGGATGTGGTACCCATGCGACATGCTTGATGCTTGAAGAGTCTGACCCTGAGGGACACTGACGAGAAATGGGGTGTGCGTATGAAGAGCTTTGGGCCCAGGCTCCTGACCTGGGTGGGCTAGTGCAATTCTAGGTAGGTGTTACTTGTCTTAAACGGGTGATTATTAGAAGATGTCTCACATGCTGTGTGTGGTGTGGTAATTTCCACAGGGAAATAAAACTGGACCTTAAAAATCAATACTTGGAGGTGATTATGTGAGGCAGGAAATTCGGTTTTGTTTTTAAAAGGATGTCACATCCGTCTTCAGACCTTTCTTCCCTCTGGAGCAAAGCAGGATGGAAGAACACGAGAAGAACTACCAGGACTGAGGTCAACCTGTCCCTTTTGTTCATGTCCCCTCCTCTCAAGTTTTTATTCCAAAGGAAAATAGCCAGCAGCCAGTCCAGGGCCATCGCCTTTTCCTGGGACAACTGGTTGCGAGTTCTTGCTTCTACAACACTCTCGCTACTGTGTTAGGATCTGTTCAGCATAAGACATGTATCCCACAGGATGTTCCAAAATGTTAGTTATTAGTGTGTCTGATAATCTGGGACACCCTGCACATTGAATTAGTGCTTGCTTAGTTTTTCTCATAATATTTACTTTGAGTATTATGACAAATTAATCCTAAGCAAACTTGTATTATGTTATATATTTTGGATGTTTTTCTGTCTGGTTATCTTTGGAAGACGCTGTATTTGGAACATACCTGGCCACAGTTACATCAGGGTAGGTCCTGGGCCCCAGGGGATGCAATGCAAAGCTGTCTGGTCACATAGACAAGGAGGAGACAGACAAGGGGGGTTACTTAGTTTATACTTCGAAATAAACAATTAAACAATGAAGACAGTTATTGCTCTGGGAGCAGGAGAGTTAATCTCAGAGATGGGAATCATCGATAAAGGCTGTGTGCAAGGTGAAAGTGAGCAGGCAGTGATGGGAATGGGTAAACTGAGGCACTGGGGACAGAAAGATGGAGTTGAGAGGGCAGAGTATCCCTAGGCAGATCTCTCCAGGGTGTCCCCAGAGTTGTCCTACAGATAAATATACAATACAAAGGTGACAGTTTGTCCCATGTATGGCCCCTTTGGGACATGCTGTAGATCAGGCTCATTCTTCCCCTTGCCCAATCCTTTATAAATCTGGTTTTTCTAGATTCCACTACAGATACGTCTTCCTTGATCTCTGTCATCTTGGAATCAAGCATTGATGACCATTGTGGAAATGAGAATTTGCTACAACTCATAGAAGAAGACAGATTTAAATCCGTGTACTAGATAGGGAGAAGAGATACTTCAGCTTTCAGAATCAGTGATGGCACCTGCAGAAAAAACAAGTGAAAACAGAAAGGAGAATTATCATCGCAGATCATACCCCTTCCTTCACTTCGTGAACACTCGATGGCAAAATCCTCTCAACCTGGCCACATCTGCATACTATTCAGTGTTGAAACACGATGTTTAACTCCACAGAATCCTGAGCAAATTACCCAACAGCTAACGCCATGCAGAAGGAGGACACGTTAGATCAGAACAGACTGTAGCAATACTGATTGGGTACCATGATAGGGAAGGACTCAAAGATGTATGGAAGCCAATGACAAAGATTTATAAACCTTGGAGAGAAAGTGTAGATGTGAGCTTTTAATTGGACAGGCAAAAAATTATTACTGTAGCTGTTCCACTTAGTGGGAACATCTCTGGAGGCTATTTATAAAAATAATGGAGAGATGACTTGTTAAGTGTGAAACAAAATCACTAAAATGGAGCCAGGAATTGACTTACCGTGATATAGATTTCCATCTATTGACCCGCAATGATTGATACGCTGTGGACACACGAGGGAAATGAAAATCACTCTCTTTAATTGAGTTGACAGAAGGAGTAATTTATTATGCAACACAAGCCAATATGTTTTCATATATTACCAGAGAATAAACACATTCATTATAAAGAATAATTATAAAGAATGTTTCATATGTCATACAGAATAAATAGTAGAATAAACACAACACAGAAAAGTAAAGAGAATACTTGCAGTTTTAGGCACATGGCTAGCAGAAATGGAGCACATGGACTGGCCAATGATATTTATCAGGGCCTATCGTGGGCTGGCGTTTGTACTCAGGGCCAAGGGCACAATGACACGACATGGTCCCAGATCTCAAGTACCAGTGACTTAGATTGAGTCTGCCACTTTAATATAAAATTAATGATTTGTGGCTTTTTCTTTTTTTACAAATACTCAGGAATAAAATATTCTAAAACTGATTTGATTAAATATAAAACATATATTTTGATTTAAGATGGTCTTCCTCCACAGACACAAACCTATATAGTACACACCTACTTTAAAACAAGTCATTTCAACAGTCAATGCATAAGCCATTTAATGTAACAAAAGATTCAGTGGTTAAAAGCATCACCATTGACTTTATTCAATTTTCTTTAGTAAACATTTACTCAATTTACGTATTGAAAGTTAAGAGGGGCCCAACTGCCACTTGAGGAGCTGTAACTCTCAGTGTGATGTAATTAGATACGCCACAACTGACCTCGGAGGCTAGCAGTGTAACTTAGAAATATCATAAGGGATTAATATTATGGATACCATCTATATCTCTTAAAGAGATATAGAGATATATCTCACCTTTGGGTGAGGAGCCAGAGTGGTCTTCCTGAGGGACGGTGCCCAATGCAGTCAGAGGAGAAGGAAGTTTCTTACAGGGCTCTGTCAACGTTGGGCAGTTTTTTTCAACTGTTGACATTTCAAAGGGACCTTCCAGAAAGAAGTCCTAATGGCTTGCCCAAGGACTCACCCGACTTCAGGAGTGGATTTCCACATATGCTTTTATTTAGGACAAATCAGCTTTGTAGCCATGAATCAAGCTGCCAGGATCGCTGGACTAGTACCAGGACTGTTTTCCATAGAAGAAGAAAAGTCCTCCCTCAACCCCATTCCTCCCCAGGCAGGTGAGCCAGCACCCAGGGTCTTGGTGCCTTCGGGACCCTCCCTCCATGCCCCAATCCCAGAAGCGCCGCCTGGCACCCTCAACCTCCCATCCCTCACCACACACTGAAGCCTGGCAGCTATGGCAAAATGCTAGAGGTCTTTGTCAAAGGATCATAGTGAGATTATTCTGCTTTGTTTTTTTTTTTTTTAAATAGGAATTGCTCATTTTTTACCCCTGGTGGACAGTACAAAATAGAGCAGACTGTTGAGTTCATCTGCTAAAAAATTCTGCATCACTGAGAAAATGAGGTATAACTTTGTAAAAAAATATGTTCAGCCTTACAAAAGATTTTCACACTGGCAACAGTTTAGATTGATTGAAATTATAGAAATATGTTTTAAGATTTAATTTATGTGTACCAATTCTATTGTTCTTAGCTTTCAGGGGGGGAAAAGACCACTGTTTTCTTCCAATGAAATTTTACCTATAGAACAAGGGGTAGTGATTTATATATACAATCAGGCTAAATAACATGGGCTGCTTTTTTTTAATCTTTGTGAAACTTATTTTTTTATAACATTGGTATTTTATTCTTCAGTGAAGGCATACTGACAGATTCTCATACATAAGTTTTATCAAATTTCAAAGAGTAAGTAATACAATACACGGAACACAAGAAGGATCGGGGGGGGGCTTGCTTTTCCCACCAGGACTACTCTTCAAGATCTTCTGGTGTAATGGAGATCATCATATGAACACCAATAATATTCCCATTGGATGGCCATAGGGTTGTAGCAACTGCATTTGGCAATATGACAGTAAAAAGGGAACCTGTAGTAATTCTGAATTTATGAACACACATGTAAAAAATATAACTCTAACATCCATCATTTTTCACATGCACATTAAAATTAGAGCAGGCACAAATGGATGCACAGGCAACAGAAATGTCCAGAAGTGCCCTCTCCCAACTGAAGACAGGTACTTGTTATATTTAGAATTTCCAAGTAGGAGGTATTCCCACTCTTACATAGAGGTATTCCATAGGGAGTATCTGATAGCTTAGAGAAATGTCCACCTACCATGATTAACCTGTAGTTGAGATACGCCACCACAGGCCTGTATTCCCAGCACTCTGGGAGGCTGCAGCAGGAGGATAGCAAGTTTGAGCCCAGCCTGTAGAAAATTAATCACTTAGCAAGACTCTGTGTCAAAATAAAAAATAAAATGGGCTGGGAATGTAGCTCAGTGTGAAGGTCCTGAGTTCAATCCCAGTGTCATAGAAAGAAAAACAGAAAAAAGAAAAGCCATATATATCCATTTGCTTGTGTGCCTGCGAGTCCTGAATAATGTTACACATTTTAGGGGTCAGGACCATTACCACAGCCAATAAGGGATGAACTAGAGAAGGTGTAGGTGGTCTATAGTAGAAGGGAAGCTCCCTTCAGTGGAGGGACTTAATCCCTCTTTGATAAAGATCTCCACCTGGGCCAGACACATGATACAGGTGTCTGAAGGATGCTCTCCTTCCTGGGCAGAGAAAGAGGGAAAGTAGTGCCAGCTTTTCAAATAGTCAAACTCTTTTCATCTTTCTAGTTAAGGTCCTGATATGCAGAATATATTAGAGACCAAAAAATGTAGAGGAGAAAGACAGCTATAAAAATTAGTATTGCTATTATTAGAAAATACAGAAACTATTCTCGGAAAGCAGGTCAAGAATTTGAGTGTTTCAAGAATGCTTTCTCCTTTTATTCTCTTCCAATGATAACCTGTGGAGACTCTAACACCATGGAAAATTTATTCTTACAAACAAGAGTGTGGTAATACTGACTGCTCATTGCAACATCTAGGCTTGACAGGAACTTACCATACATAAAGTTACAAGAAAACAGAAATTGTTGGTTGTTAGCTTTAAGCTGTAGTTAAATTAGCGTAAGGGTTTTTAATCGATCTGCTCTTCTTAAAGGTAAAGTGATTTGATCATGAAGAAAGCAATACTCATGAACACAGTAACAGTATTATTTTGAAAAATTGTTAAGCACAGAAAAAATAAGTCAACTTCTCTTGTACCAAACTTTGTAAAAGTTTAAGATGCGTCCTGTGAAGGTGTGGTGGTGGTCATGCCTGGTAGCATTCTCAGACCCGTTCACATGTCTGCACGGACAAAAGAAGCAAATACTCCATCTTCCTGAGCCAATAGGCTCTCGGGGGTGTCGTATTCTAAAATATTTCCTCGCTTCATCACAATGACCAAGTCTGCAGTCAGAATGGTGTGAACTCGGTGCTGTGAATGAAAAGAATCACATTGGTTACGCACTTCAAGGCACAAGCTCTTATGGTTTGGATCTGTACTGCTCCCCAAAAGCCTCACACACTTGGGTGTTGGGGATTACCTATGGATACCACATGCTGCTGGGAGGTGGGGCAGGCTGGAAGGGGTGGATGCAGGGGCTTGACCTGCAGAGGTGTTGCTGTGTTGCGGGTTTCGCCCTGCCGGCTTCGCTTGGCTTTATGTCTACCATGCTTTGAACAGCCTATCTCCCGCTCTTCCTCCTGTTACGTGTATCTACCATTGCCGCTGCCCACATACAGGCTGCCACCTTCCAAATTGTAACCTAATCTAAATCTTGCATCCCTTAAATTGTGGATATCAGGTATTCTATCCCAGCCATGAGATAGTAGATAAGACACAAGCCAAGACAATGAAACGTGTAGCTAAGGCAACACAAGATGTGCAATTTGTCCTGTGAGGGGAGTATTTGGAAGGGTATTAATGGCGATGTAGTTTTTACTGTAATGTTAATTTTTTTGAATTTTCTCTGTATATGTTGATCACATTGAATACATTTAGAAATTATCAAAATTTAGAGAATGATGCCTATTTAATCGGGGAGTCACCTGTATACCGAAGCACTCAGAAAAACAATAACCTTAATTTAACTGATAACTGCTGTGTGTTTCCACTCCAAAAATATTAGTTCAATAACCATATCATAGATATTTTTAAAAAGAATTTGGTTTGTAAATTCATAAATGCAATCTTATAAGCATTGCCTTGATAGTCTAAAATAATATTTACTAAAAAATAGGAAAAATCTGGCCAGCAAAACTGGTGTTTATGCCATTCCATCCAAATTATCTTTCTGTTGACAAAGGATGGTGTCTGCAGACATGATAATGATGACATTTTCACAACGCTCCAGAGAAGTTAATCTAATCTAGTGTGAAGACTAAATTACTTTCATAAATAAATACCATGGGCTATTTTGGGGCAGAGGATTTCTTTTTAGGCACTGGAAAGAAGCTATTGTTTGAAGATACTGTGTAATGTTAAGTGGCACTTAAGCAAAGTACCAGAACAACTTTTAAGCAGACAGGGTAATAACCCTAAACAGAGATGAGTTTCCTTCTGGAAGGATCTTGTGCAAAAGTGATTCACAACCCTTGACTCCCTCTTATCTGCTCCCCCTTTCTCCCCTCTTTCCTCCTCCTCTTCATTTTTATCTTCTTCCTCTTTGTGCCTGTGTCTGCCTGTTGTGAGGAGCTGGTTTCCAGGAGGTGCCCTCTGGTGCTGCCTCTCTAGCAGCTCTATCTGTGTGTGTGTGTCAGGGAGATTCAGAACATCCTGGTGGGCATGCTCACCCTGGTGGCCTTTAAGAATAGATAAAAGATACTTGTCCATAGAAAAATATTCTGTGGATATGGAACGAAAATCAGGCAAAAGACCATAATTTTTTTTAAAGTTACAAATGATGCTTAAGTGATCTTCCAGGTATACACTAAACGCGACCACCAAATATTGCCGAGCTTCATGCAGACAGCAGAAAAACCAGACACTGCATGAACAAAGGTCTACTTCCCCTCCTGCTTCCATTCAAGCCCCAGAAGTTCTCTCTTTCCTCCAAATAGCTCCCTACCTCATCCTGTGAGAAGATGCTTGAAAAATATTTGAGAACTGCTTCTTAGATTAGCCAACGCATGTACCTTTAAATCATTTACATCACAGGTGTCCAAACTTTGGCCTCCCTGGGATAACTGGGTGAAGAGGAATTGTCTTAGGCTATGTGTAAAATATTCAACATAGTCAACACAACAAGATACCAAAAAAAAAAAAAAAAAAAAAATCATGTTTTAAGAAAGTTTGCTAATTTGTGTTGGGCTGTGTTCAAAACCATCCAGAGCTGCTGGGTTTGGACCAACCTGATTTCTTCCTAGGTGTCAATGAGTTAATCAGGTGACTCATCCAGGGAAGAGGAGCTTTGGGGTAGGGAGAGAAAGTAGCTTTTTCTCTCCCTGGGCCCCTAATGGGGTGCTATTTCCTGTCTTGGGGGCCCAGGGCCATGGCACTAAAATACATCCTGAGCCCATTTTTATTTTAGATTTTGAGACAGGGTCTTGCTAAGTCTCTAAGTTGCCTAGGCTGGGTTTGAACTTGGGATCCTCCTGCCTCAGTCTCCCAGAGTGCCAGGGTACAGGCCTGCGCGCCCAGGCCTGGCTTTGCAAGCATTCCCGTATAACTTCCATTCCTCAGCAGTTACAACTCCCACTGTTCCTATCTGAACAACACCCATGTCAGGACAGGTAAGGACTGCCATGGAATATTTAAGAACACCTACAAAGCATCTTTAAGGAACAATGAGGTTGGGTCTTGGGATGAAGGTGAGTCTGCTTCTCAGATTTCAAAAATATTCCCTTGCACGTGCACACCTGAGAGTGTACACTTGCATTTCTCCCAGTATTGCACATAACAAAGCCCACAGCTGGCTGAGTAGTGTGATACCCTGTGGTCAGTGCACCCCCCCCAACCCCCCGCAACAGGCCTCCCCCATGTCACAGCCATCAGCCTTGCCTGAGCGAGGGGCAACTCTAGGATAACTACCAGAGAAACAGGCACTTGGCAGAAGAGGTCATGACGGTCTACTTGTTGGTCATCACCAAAGTAGAAAAGAGGCCATTCTTGTGGGTGAGTAAGTTTGGACCAGTGTCACACTCCACTAAAATACCCTCAGAAAAGACTAAAACAAGGTCTGCATCCATAATCGAGGAGACGCGGTGCTAGAGAGGGAAACGGAAAGAAGAGAAAGGTCAGCCGGAGGGAAAGGTCGAAGCGACTAAGAAACAGCTTTTGTTAAGTAGTCAGTGTGAGCAAGAATCCACCCAGGTGCAGAGAGAAAGAAACCAGGCCACGTCTAAGGGATCCGGGACATGAACCAGGAGGAGTTAAGCCCTCCTGCTGCCTGATGGGTGCTACCTAATGCAGAGAGATGGCAATCAGCATACAGATCAGCAGAATTGGCAATGAAATTTAGGAATTTTGCTTCTGAAACTCCTCATCAGACTATGAGATTATTAAGAAGAGGAACAGCACAGAGACATAACACGTGACCCTGCTGGAGCCCTTGGATGCAGGTTGTGTGGTCATTGTAATTTAGGGCCATGAGGGAGAGCAGGATGTTTGAAAAAGACCAATGCGTTTCAGATATAGCTGGATTTTCTGTCGCTCTTTTCATACAGATAGAGAAACACTATCATAGAAATACCTAATTCCCCGTAAGTATGTTTTAGTTGCTTAACCTTAAAGATCATAAAATGTTAAAATGAAGTGTCAGGAGGGACTTCTCCACCCTGTCCCCTACTTACGGCTATGGTGACAACTGTGCGGTCAGCAAATGCAGTCATCACAACTTTCTGCAAAATGTTTTCCTGCCAAAAAGAGGAAAAAAAGGTATACGTCAAGTGGAAATCTTAGTGGGATGACTTTCTGTTGACACAGTGTCTTTGCCCCCGAGATCATTGCTTCACTGTTCCTGACCCCTTCTTAGCACCCCAACTGGGTGTCCTCTGTGGCAGGTGACAGAGAGCAGTGTGCGCTGGGCAGGAGGCTCACGGCAGGTTCTGTGAGGTCTTCCCCGTGTCACTAGCCAGCGACCTGGATAGATTTATTGCAATCGAATCCAAGGAGGAAAAATAAAATCAACTAGGAACCAAAATGCTCACATGCATGATACGACAAGCAGCCTGTATTCAGCACAGATCAAACTCTAAAATGGTGTCAACCCTTGAATCAGAATGAGGAAAAACCCAAAACCAATGCCAAGGCATCAGGCTTGTGACCTAGGAAAGAACGTCGCAGGCAGGCATCCCTGTATTTCCACAAGCTGCTGTTACTAGGATATCTTGGCCAGCGTCCTGGGGAACGAGGCCACGTCTGTGCTGGAGGACAAGTGGCTTACCTACGTCTTAATATGGAGTTCTTTCCTCCAGTCGAACGACTTACTGCTGCCTAACTCATGCCCTCCCCATTAAGTCAGAAATCTCTATCACGACCCCCAGTGTGGGACAGCCTTAGCAATCCACGACAATTCTGATGTAATTACATTTACATAGTGAATGGGCTTGAAGACTGGTTATTGCCTTAATGTTCACTTTGAGGTTATATAACCTTGCACAAGTACTCTGATTAATCTCAATAGAAAAAAATTCATGTAGTCAACATCTCCACGCATAATTAGCTTTTCCCCCACCTCTCAGGACCTTTGTGCTGAGCTCCATCTCCAGCCCTTTCTTTGAGACAGGATTTCACTAATTTGCTAAACTGCCCAGGCTAGGCCGAAATTTGTATCCTCTTGCCTCAGCCTCCCAGAGTGTTGAGATTATAGGCCTGCGTCACCACGCCTGGTTTATAATTGGCTCTTAGAAATATTGAAAGTGTTTCATTTCTTTGAATAATTGCACCTAATCTAAAGAGTGTAGCAAAAAAAAAAAAAGGTACTGTGGATATTTTTTTAAAATTTTGTCTTTTATGATGTCAAACTTTCAATGTCAAAGTAAATTTTAAAAAGAAACTGTCATTTCTAGCTTATACTTAGCTGTTGTTTTAATGTGGTAGGGTCTTTACTTAGCCTATCAGAGAGATCTTTTTTCAGACAATTCACCTCTTAAGTAATTTCTTTCAAAAGGCAAACGTTCCAGCTTTTTCCCTCAACACATATGGTACTGTTATCAGTTCCCGCCATCTCTTTGAGTTCCTTTAGAAGATGACTGGCTTTGCTTATCGATAATCTAATAAAAAACTTAGCTAGTTTACTTGGGAGCTCCTGCGGAGGGATACCCTCACCAGCTGAGCTCTGGAATTCTGCTGTTAGAAAACTGATCTCTCTGCAATGACATCAGACGGCATGACACATCACCAACACTTATCCTTCCATCCTAGCAAAAACGTCACATCCTGTGTGTAACATCCTCCATTTCCCTACTTCTTCATCTACCCTAGCCTCTGGTAATAGCCTTCTGATTCTGTTTCCATGAGATTGGCTTTTTATTCAAAGATTCTACATATAAGCAAAACCACACACCATCTTCTGTGACTGGCCTTATTAAGTATAATGTCCACTAGTGCTCTCTATGTTGTCACGAGTGACAGAATTTCCATCTTTTTAAAGGGTGTATAGTACTGTTACCTCTAGATATTCCACTTTCTTTACCCATTCATCTCTTGATAGACATTTAGGTTGTGTTGCTATCTAGTTACTGTGACTAATGCTAAAATGAACAGGGAGTATCGCTGTCTCTGACATACCGATCTCAGTTCCTTTGGATATTACTGTCCAATGGTAGGACAGCTGGATCATGTGGTAGGTTTACTTTTAGTTTTTTGTGGAACCTCTGTATCTTTTCCAAAATGGCGGTACTGATTTACCTGTCCACCAACAATGCACCACAATCCCTGTTCTCCACATCTTCACCAACTGCTCCCTCCTATCTTTTCTATAATAGGTTTAGTTTGTAGTGCTATGCCACAAAGTCCTCACAGGCAATGATACATATATTTTAAAACTGTATACTCCAAACTTTGCTGAGACAGATTTTTAGCATTCTCACCACCAAAAAGAAAAATTGCTGAGGTTATAGAGTTGGCTTGACTGGATCTTCTTATAGTGCATACACGATTCAAAACATAATCTTGCCACATATCACGTGTCAAGTAAATAAGAAAATAAAATGACTAAAGAATATAAATTCTTTGTCCTTGCCACACAAAATTTAATCAAAGTTTAAAATTATGCCAAAATAAAAAGGTTTTTAAAAAGGAAAGAAAAAGTTTACGTTTATTGGTAATAGAAACTCCTTTAATGCACCGTGCTGTCTTTTTCCTTGTGTTTCTTAATGTGATCATCAGTCGGCCAAGGAGGTGATTTGAGAAGTCACTTAAAACAATAGTTCTGAGGATTCAGAACCTAATCATGAACTATCTGTACATTTCTCCCTCCACTCAGCACTCGGAGCTTAGAGAAGCACTCACCGTGGCCATGTCAATGGAAGCCGTGGCCTCATCCATAATGAGAATGCTGCTCTTCCGAACGAAGGCCCTTGCCAGGCAAAACAGCTGCCTCTGTCCAACACTGAAGTTCTCTCCACCTTCTGTGACCACTGCGTCTGAATTAGGAAAGATTTCACTCCAGAAACAGTATGACTTCATTAAAACTGCAGACCTACAACAAGCAGGAGGAGCTATCCTATTTTCAGATACACTGGACTTCAAGGTGAAACTGATCAGATCAGGAAATCAAGATGGCCACCACACTCAGGTAAAGGGAAGAATTCAATAGGAAGGGATCACAATTGCAAATGTGTATGTACCCAATATTGGTATATTCTATTTCATAAGACAAAATATCCTGGATGTAAAGGACAGATAGACCCCAATAAAATCACAGCAGGGACTTCAGTATTTTACTGTCACAAGTAGGCCTGTAAATCAGATAGAAAAATCCACAAAGAAAAATCAGAGTAAACCTTACCACCAAACAAACAGACTCAACGATACCCGCAGAGTGTTTCATCCACCGACAATGAAATTCTTTCTCTAAAATAGCCTGTTTCTTAGGTTTTATTCTCTTTATGAGGTAGGTATGGTCAAAAATACAGTGAATGTTACTGCTGATTGCTGTCCCACGGAGAGGCAGGCTCATAACAACACGATGGTAGGCCCTCGTTCACCCTATTTACCAGCTCTGGCACCGAGTAATGCTTTGCTCTTTCCCAAAGTCAAAATGACTATGAAATGACTCAGGACATTGAGGCAGTTACCAGAGTGCAGTGAATGATACAAAGAAATCTTGCAGAATTGCTTCAGAAAGTGGTAAGACTGATACGGGTGTTCGAAGTGAGGGGGAGATTTTGAGAGGGATTCATGGCATGTAATATTTACTATAATAAATTAGAAAGCATTCATTGTATTTTATGGTCACACCTTACTGTGCTTAGACTGTGCCATAGCCTCCAAATCCTAGACCCACAATTCAGACCCACAATTCAGAACATGTGCACACTGCACACTGATGTTAATGAAGAGGACTCTACTGGTGTGACTACCTGTCTCTCAGATTATTAATGGTGGTAGTTGTGGTGTCTGTAAGTGCTAAAACAGAAGGTCTGTAAACATGTATCACTGTTTCAAGTAGACCCACTAGGCTTTGTACAAGAAATATGAAAAAATCACTAGGGGAAAGTTCACCCAAAGTTCTGGATTTGCTCCCACAACTGACACCAGCAAGATCAACACAATTTCCTTAAAGACATGCTGTCTTAATTTTGTTTGTGGTCTGCTTCTACTTGAGACTTCATTAAAATCACAAAAGTCTTGTTTTTTTAGTAGGCTCTTCCTTCCAAATGAACTAACAAATACACATGGTTCTGTTTTGTAGGTTGACTTTTTAAAACATGAGATTCCAAAACAACACAACCGATTTGGCAAGGACATATCGTGTGCTCAAATTAGACTAACAAAAAACTACTAGTTTTCCCACTACTTTCTTAAATGAGTTCAGATTTTAAGGAGGCAAAAGTCAAAAACTATAGATGTTCATTTCATAAATTAAAGACAATGTGAACTTTTGTTTCACTAACATGTTATTCTTTCATTATCATTTATTTGTTAAGAATTGGACAGAATTTTTTTTATCAGTGATTGTCAGAATATGTTTCATTCCTTACATAAATGACTAAAACTACTACTGTAACAAGTCAATACCAAGCAATGTCTTCAAACAAGATGAAAATTAGGTTATATAAATAAAAGAACTCTTCCTTTCTGGCAGCAAAGAAAATGGCTTAGCAACATGGAGAACTGATTGTGTCCTGAATGGTGCCAGGACACCCTAATTTGGCAACTTCTGAAACATGTTATACACTTTCAAGTCTATGGGATCCCATAGGTGACCTACACTGGAAGGACCACAAGGAGACTTATAATTCAACTGGCGTGGACCCACCACCTTAAGAAGAATAAAGAGATAAATGTATTCAGAGGAATATTTCAGAGGGCTCATATGCAATGGAATTTTTTATGAGGCTCAAGCTCTTGTGCACCACACAAAGTCACAAGATCTTTAAAATGCCCTCATGACCTTTGGTAGATTCCGTACAAGAGAATCTGACATCAGATCAAGTGTGGAGGTCAGTGGAGGGACACGTGCTCAGTAGGCAGGAGAGCCTGGGTTCCATCCCCAGAACTAAGGGATATAACACCAGAACTGTGGGATTCTAGCTAGCACAGGGTGTAGATAAAGCCAAGTAGAATTAATTGCATATGGAAAAAAGTCAATGTGTTAATTAGTTATTATACCTAGGCCTCCTGGGAGAGACTTGACCATGTTCTTCAGCTGGGCAATTTCTAGAGCCTCCCAGAGTCTGTCGTCTGTGCATTTGCATTCGGGATCTAAGTTAAATCTGCAGGGGAAAACCAGCTAATTAGTAAGTAAAAAAAAAAAACCCCACACAAGTAATTAAAATAAAAATAGAGAATCTTTTACGTAAGACCTTATTATTCTTTTTTCCTTATGCTAAGTTCCATTCACATTGGCGACTTCTTTGTATTTCTGAATGGCTTTCAGGACACAGCCAGGACTGTATTCATGCTTGCGTGGCCTGAATGCTATCAACAGTGTTTCTGATTGTATCATTAGGTAAATTTATATAAGTACTTCAATCTGATCAGTTTAATTACTTGGATACATCCATACCATATTGTGTTTAGCATCACCTGAATTGTATCCAGCAAAACGCGCCTGCAGAGCCAATGCTAAATATGTGAATCCATGAGGGAACACAGAATGCTATCTAACATAAGCCATTCTACACCAGCACAAGCGCAGGATTCATTGTAAGTATTCGGGGACATGTGAAACAGCCCAGCTTGGGTTGGGACCACAGTGCTACCACCGAGTAGGGGTGGAGACTTGGACAAGTTACAACTTCTTTGTAAACACTCATCTTTAAAACATTAGCCTGCAAGAGAGTGTTAGAAATATGTATCCCAGAGCAATGTTTTGAGGATTTAATCAAATATAGGGTATTTGAAGGACTTAGCTAACAGTTAGCACTGTTTATTATTTGTGGGATTTAGGAACCAGGCATAGAGATTGTAGCTGCTTTGTCAAAGTGACTGAGAGCAACCGCAAAGTTGTGTGAGATTGAGATGACTAAGCTTGTAATAGCTACTGAGATGGAGCCAGACAGGAGCTGGACAGGTTACCTGGAGGGTGGGACAGCGCTGAACTATTAGCGCTACCAAGAATCACCACCCTCAGTTCAGAGGACAAAGTGGATTTTATAGGATCAAACTGAAACAGAGCTGCCGCAGCTTAATTTCCCGACAGTATGGTTTCCTATTCAAGTCACTGGACGGTATATTTGTTTTTATTGCCTTGATTCTGTCTGTTATGTCCCATCGACCTGAGAAGCATCCTCAGAGCCAGCCGAATGATCTTCTTTCAAATGGCGAGTCCTGCGGCCGCCGGGCACCCACCTGATGGAGCCGCTGAACAGAATCGGGTCCTGCAGGATGATGGAAAGCCTGGAGCGCAGCGTGTGCAGGGGCAGCTTGGAGATGTCGATCCCGTCAATGACGATCTTGCCTGATAAGGAGAAACAGAAACCACAGGAGTGGGGCAAACCCACAAGTAAAGCTGGTTCTGGGCTCAGAGTTCAAATACAGGTTATAAAGCTTTTTATTTACATATTTAAAAGATCACTACATGGCTTGAAAATATTCATTTTTGGTGATACTCTGTCTTATGCATTCTCTTAAAGTAATTTTCATTTTTATTTCATTTAAGTGTTCATACAAGCAAAAATTACTCTTATTCCTTTCCAGGTCCTATCCTACTATTCCTTTTAAAAAGTCTTTCCTTGCTTTTTTTTCTGATGGGATTTATTAGAATCTGATATTCTGTATGTGCTCAAAAATACGTATTTACACAAGGAGTGTGTGTGTGTGTGTGTGTGTGTGTGTGTGTGTGTGTGCGTGCGTGTGCATGTGTGTGTGTGTGTGGTGTCACTGGGGCTGAACCCAAGGCCTCATCTCTGCTCCCTGACATGAATCCCCAGGTCCTTTTTTTTTTTTCTTTTTAAAATTTTGACACAGGATCTCTAAATCACTAAATCGACTAACTTGGGCTCAAAATTGTAATCCTCCTGCCTCAGCCTCACAGAGTGCTAGGATCTCAGGCATGCACCACCACATCTGGCAATTAAATACTCTTATGTATTGTCAGTGTAAGTTTAACACTTTGCAGAGAATGTTTTCTCTCCACCGAGTGTACAGGGACATCAGACCACATCATTAAGCTGATTGTAAGAGTCATGTGCTATTGTGGTTTGGGTCTGGACTGTCCCGCAAACGTCTCCTGTACTTATGGACACTGTGCACTGTTGGGAGCGGGGTCTGGTTGAGGCCTAATTTGCAGCGGTGTGTGCTGGTTCCACCCTTCCTCTCTGACTTGGCTCTGTTCTGCCATGTGAGTTCTGTCTCCAGCTCTTGCCCCAGCAAGCGGTTCCATCATTTATCATCGTCCACCCATGAATGGACAGTGACCTTCTGAAACTGTGATCTAAAATGAATGTTTCCTCACTAAAGTCGTGGATGTCAGGTAATCTGTCCCAAGAAAGTAACTCGTATATGCCAAATGATAAAATTCAGATTACTTATTCCTTGTCATTTATCTTTCTGATCAGAAAAGATATTTTTTTATTTTGCCACTGTCATCTTTTGCCACTCAGAGTGGGTGGCCTGTTCACTTCACTGTTTTATTAGAACTCTTTAGCACTTATCTCCTGGCCTGAGTTTAAGGCTAATCACTTTATTTTCCTAATTCTATGTTCTTTATCTCTAGGCTGTTTATTTGGGACATCTGTCTCAAACTATATGCAGGACACAAAGTACTCATAAATATTTGAGTTTTAGTTTTTCAGAATTAGGTAAGTTGATTTTATAAATGTTTTTGAAAGAGAAGCACCAAATGGGCAACATAAAAATTCACTCAACAACTCACCATCAAATATATCAACCATCCTGAAGAAAGCCAGGGACAAGGATGACTTTCCACTGCCAGTGCGACCACAAATGCCCACCTGAAAAACAACTATCACTCAGAGAAGACGACTCAGGCAAAGGACAGAAAGTGGGCAAACTTATTGTAACTTAGAGGAGTTACCATGATCAAAGACAATTCTATCTCAACAGTTATATTGTGATCTCATATTTTTCTTTCATGAATAATGTGATTGAAACAAAAACATGAAATCCTCACCAGATCCTAGGTGAATTACATTCTAACTTTATATCCACATGGATGTGTTGGGTTTTTTTCTTCATGGCTTAATTTTTACATTTAGTATATTGTCAGACTAATAAACTATTCCATTTTATCTCAGAAGTAGTAGATTTATACCTAAAGATACAAGTTCATTTTTCTACGTACACTTTTTAATAATAAATAAAATAACTCATTGCGGGGTTAGACCTATAATGACTGGACAAGGGTTCCCATGAAAATGTGTGATATGACCGTGAGCAAAAAGCCAGAGCTTGTACATACCAGCTGTTGTTAAGACTTCCAATTTGCATGGGAGGCTAATGGATGGCAGCAGAGAACACGTACTGCACTCGGATCCTGTCTCTATATTTTCTCTTTTGTACAGATGACTTTTTCTATACAGTGCAGGAAGTCTCATGCCAGTGAGAACCTGTGCTCTTGGCTTGACTGCCAAAAGAGCTCAAGTGGTGGCAGCGGAGTCCTCTGGGTCTTCCATACACAAAACTAATCAGACAGCGGTGAACGGCATACCTTTTGCCCGGGTTTGATGTAAGCTTTTACATGTTTAAGGACAGGCTTGAGGTTGTTTTCGTATCGGACACACAAGTCATGGATCTTGATCTCCCCTTCCTGTGGCCAGTGCTCTGGAACCTGGGAAGGATCTGGGAAGGAGGAGGCAAGAGAGGGACAGAGAGAAAAAAGAGAGAAAGGAAAAGAAGAAGGAAGGGAGGAAAGAGAAAGACAGGGCAAGATGGAATAGTAAACAAGGAACACACAGAAAGAAGAAAAAACATATATACACACATATTCAAATATGTATATATAAATTACGTAGATAGGCAGATAAATTTCCCTTTAAAGTAATACTGAGTCAAACTCTATGAGTACTTTGTTTAATTCTGATCACCTTCCAAGTAAGCACACCTTGATTAAGAAGGTCACTCCCCCTCCCTCGCTTGCTGTGGCACACTCACCAGGACTGCGCCTCCCCGCAGCCCACCACTCAATTCTAGGACAGCGAACAGGGACAGTTGATCATCAAACATCTGCAGTAAACTGTGCAAGGTGCGGGGCCAGGGGCTGGAATATGGAGACATGGCTCCAGGAGCTTTCTGTGCCCTTGGGAAAATGAGTGGGTTGGGCCATCATCCACAGGACTGGGGGCGGGGGTGAAGGAGGGACAGGATGAGGATGGTGCTCCAGGATGAGCAGAGTGCTCCTGGAGGAACCACCAGGAGGCGGGGCCAGAAAGGAATCTTAGCAGAGGAGAGCTGGGAAATTTGCTTGAAACATATTCAAGAGAAGAACAAAATGAAAAAATGTGGAGCAGCTCCCTGTGGCCTGAGTGAGCCGCTAAGTGGATAAAGAGAACTGTGTCCAAGCAAGTGGACTGGGGTCTGCTAAGAAAAGCTTTTCAGGATTGAATCACCTGATTGAATCAGTCTTATTCCAGCAGAGCTGAGAACAAGAATCTTTTTTTGAGCCAGGGTCTTTGCTCTGTAGTCTAGAATGGTCCTGAATGCACTATGGAGCCCAGGTTGACCTCAGATTCACAGTAATCTTCCTGCCTCAGCCTTTCATGTGCTGGGATTATAGTCATGTGCCACCACACACAGCTTATATAGTGCTGGGGAATTGACCCCAGGGTCTTGAGCTTGCTAGGTAAGTGTTTTAACTTCTGAGCTATTCCTCCAGCACTGAGAATGAGAATCTTGTTCAGGATTTTAAGGCCCTAATTTCTTTTTTTTCCTCCCATCCTTCCTTCCTTCCTTCCTTCCTTCCTTCCTTCCTTCCTTCCTTCTTTCCTTCCTTCCTTCCTTCCTTTCCTTTTATAGACTCCCTTTTTCCTTCCTTTCTTTCATTCATTCTTTTTCATTTCTCTTTTCCTTCTTTTTTTGCAGTACTGGTGATTGACCCCAGCACCTTTGCATTGAGCTACTTTCCCAGTCCTTTTTAATTTCTGATTTTGAGACAGGGGCTTGCTAAGTCGCTAAGTTGCCTAGGCTGAGTCTGAACCTCGGATTCTTCTGCTTCAGCCTCTAAGAGTGCTGAGATTACAAGTGTGTGCCAGCACACCTGGTTAAGATACTTCTTGGCATCTAAGCTAACAAGTTCTTGAGAAAAAAAGCACAATAGTTCATATTTTATGTCAGAGATCAATACAGTAGAGCTCAAATATTTCATAACTCTCTTTAAACAATGTCTAATTGAATTCCAGTTGCATCCAAGAATTCTCAGACCTAAACAGCCATATAAATACTTAAGTGAAAAAAAAAAAAATCCTTCCCAACAATACCCATGGTGCCTTCATAGTTCTCAGATTCCATGGTCAAGAAGCTGTTCACTTTCTTCACTGCACCCATCTGAACCTCCAAGTCAGCCAAGTTCCTCACAACCCAGTTGAGATAGTTGGTGATCTGCAGCAGGCAGAAACAACAATAACAAAAAAAAATTAACACACTTCAAATTAAACAACAGCAATTTTCAGCTGAGCCTATAGTTTAGACCTGCCATTCCAGCCCTCTATGAGGCTCAGGCACAAGGGTGAAATTTCCAGCTCAGGCTGGGCAACTTAGTGATTTAGCAAGTCCCTGTCTCAAAAGCAAAAATAAAAAAAATGGCTGGAGATATAGCTCAGTGTGAAGGCCCTGGACTCAATTCCCCAGTACCCCCCCCCCCCCCCCCCCCCCCCCCACACAGAAAAGAAAGAAAAGCAAGAAAAAAAAGAAAGAAAGAAAAGCAATCCTTAAAACCTATTATGTTTTGAATATGGAGTGTTCCCCAAAGCCTCATGCTTAGCAGGTGCCTTAATCATGCGATTAGCACACTGATTGCTTGCGCTGTAAGAGAAGGGGCCTGGCTCAAGGGCGGATTGCTAGGGATTGACCTGGAAATGTGTATGCTAGCTTTGCCCTTCGTCTGGCATTCTATTTCTGTTCGCCATGCTGTGACAGTTTTTCTCTGGTAGGTCTCTGCTGTGTGCTCCCACCATTGCTAGCTGCCCACGGATGGACTGAGACCTTCTGAAACTGAGTTAAATGCATGTCTCTTCCTTTAAGTTGTAGGTGTTAGGTATTGTGTCCCAGCGGTGTCAAAGTAGCAGAGACATGGTGGGCATTTAAGGGAAAGCTGGCACATATGCCTAAAGTTGGTGCCTATCATGTGATACAATTCCGAAGTCCTGTGAGACCAGGGACCACGTCCTGGACCGTATGAGGACATAAGGGCCCAGGCTTCTTCCAGAGTCTCTGCCCCAACCGCACTGTATCACAGTTTTGTGACAGTCTTCTCATATCATCTAGGTTGTAACTGAACTTCTATTTGGACTTGCTTATATTCACATTCACTTTAGTGAACCCAAATGGGTTGTGAATGACTCAGGACTGGGACCTCACCCAATGCTGGGAGTGCTCTGATCGTGGGATTTGAGCACTTGTTTTGCAAGGTTAGAAATGAATCTGAGCTTCCCTGAAATGTTAAGTTGGGTCTAACATTGAGACTGAGTCTCTTATTGTTCTCGAGATGTCATCTGGAAACACATTTCAAACTTTAGTCATAAGAATATAAGTCAGAGATGACAATCGTTAGAGAAAGCTCCCCCAGTGCCTTGTGGAGAGACAGCGAGTTCCATTCATACCTACCGTCAGCGCGTACAGCAGCCCCAAGCCCACCAATCCCGAGTTGGAGGAGCCACTGATGGATGCTATAGAGGCAGTGAGGACGATGCAAGCTCCCAGGTAATCCTGAAAGAGACAGATGAGAGATTACTCCCAAGGTCTGAAACTGGAGATCTCACCAACATAGATCAGTAATCGCTAAGAGAAGGCACCCCAGTCCTGTGTGTCCCGGTCAGCTTCAGCAAAGGATACCCATGGGTTGGAATGAGGATGACTTGGGACATCACAGTTGGAAGGGACACTGACACCACGCTCTCCTCACATGTGAGAAGATTCGGGTTCCGAGATGTTAAATGTCTTACGAGAAGGCAAACTGCAGCTGGTGTCACGATCAGGATCAGACACAGGGTTTTCTGTTTTGTTTTTGTTGTTTTATTGCATTGTGTTGTGTTGCTGAACAGGTAATTAGTTTTGTGTGCTGATGGAAAGGTTGTGACAGCTTCCCTGTGTGCCCCTGAATGCCCTAGCCAGGCTCTGACAGAAATACGTACTTGTGCTTTCTGTCAGGAGTCTATGTTGAGTGAACAGGTCAACTGGTCTGCAGAGCTTGTGTGAATGAAAATAAGGCTAGGTGGGCTCACACCTTAGAAGAATGCACATTTTCATAGTATCTAAAATTTCCACCACCTGGCAACAAACATTTGTAAAAATTCTTGGAGTCCAGACTGAGGTTCAAATGAGAGAAACGGAATACCTGGTCATTTTCTGTCATCCTCTCTCTTCCTCATTTTCCAACCTTCTTGGTATGGGTCTGTCTCGTCATTTAAAAAGGAAAGCCTAAAGGTTCTCAGGCAGATGTATCCCACATTCCAGAAGGAGTAGAATTATAGACATGACTCTCAGAGAGAGGGCACCAGTCTCCTCCCACTAGAGAGCTTTCCTAACTAGATACATCTTTGGTTCCTCAAAACAAAACAAAAATAATTTAGAAATACAGAGTAAGACTTTAACAACAGCAATGGAATGTTTAATGTGCTTACATCAAACAATGAAGTGTCTGTTACCAGTTTACATGTGCGCTTGGCTGTCTTTTAAAAACACAGCTCCAATAACTAGGATGTTAGGAAACAATGATGCCAGCCTTGGAATTAAATCTGAATCGAAATATTGGCTATGCTATTTACTCACCAGTGGGTTTAGACAAATAACTGAAACCTCTCTGAGTCTCAGTTTTAATTCATAGAGATTTTGGAGAGGAATAAATATGGTAAGTATCAGCTAGATTTCCCCCATCGAGACTTTTTTTTACCTCCCCATTCCCGATAATTTTTAAATGTTTCAAGCAAGTTTGTAAATACCTGTGTGTGTGCACCATAAAACTCAAAGGTTAAAATGGGCACTGAACTGTAATTCTACACGCATTGATCCCGTGGTCATTATAAAAATTAGAAAAAGAAATAGAGTAGGGTTAATCTCTTGCAGCAATAAATGCCACAGAGGTAGTAACTACTTGATGGCTTCGTCCAATGGGTCCATTGCTGACAACTGTTCCTATGTTCCTATCCCCATCAGACAGCTCTTCTTCTGCCCTTTAGGTGAAGAAATAACTGCTTAAGTGCAAAATAGGATCAGTCTTGATTGTTCTTTTATAGATTATAAAGCCAATGTGCTTCCAAATATTTTGTTACATCTCTTTCTAACTATGATCTTTTCTAAAAAGACTTATAAAGCATTTCAGTGGTAAGTTGTAGAAAGTCAGTACCAGAGGATCCTCCCAACAAGGTGGTCCTGCATGGAGACAAACGTAATGAGTCTTTCAGCTACTGAAAAATTTCTATGAGTAATTTATATGTTAAGCATTTTAGCAGGGTTCTTGTTTTATTAATTTCCAATCTCTGCTTCCTGCCAGTTGACCTCCTTGGGATGAAAAGACTCATACATTCACTCAGACCTTTTTTTAATGGTATAATTCAAGTCATACAACTTCCATTTAGAATTATCAATGTTTTCCTGTTGCACCCACAAGAAACTCAAGCCAGTGGATTACCAAGCTGCCTGTGACACAAAGTTGAATCCTATACCCTGCCTACCCCAGCCTTGTTTGAGATTCCTTTTCTGCTCCTTCATTCTGTGACAATCACACTGGCCTTTTTCCTGTTCTTCGGAAAAAAAGGTAAGTGATCACCTGGAGTGTCTGCCCATACCTAGCTTTCTGACACTTATGTGTTCTCATGGCCACGGGGTTAATTCTAATGTAAGTTCTTTAGAGGCACCTTTCTTTTTTAAAAAATAATTTTTTTTTTTGCAGTAAAACAATTCACATGACATTATGCTCAGTGGAATGGACCAAGCATAAAAGACTGACTATAGATGGGTGTTCCTCTTATGAAATGCACAAAAATAAAAAGAGACGCCCTCATTCCTTTCCCTAACCCCAGCCCTGGTGCTGTTTTATCTTCCTCACAGAACTCAGGGATACCAGGAATGGTTTTATTTGCTTATTTATTAAAATATTCATTGTTGATCCTTGTTATAACCAAAGCTCTCGGAGAACAGGGTCTTTGAATATTTGCCACTATTACCTCCAGCAAGAGAAATAATGCTAAGTACTTTGTAAGATTTCAGTAATTCTTTATGGCATAAATGACAAGGTGCACTCACATACACTGTGTTTTCCTGTGAGCTAAGTGTCTTGTGAGTTAGGATGTGAACTGCCCCAGCCTTTTAGGTTTCCTGTGAATCACTGAATTGTCTACCAATTCTTTTTCATAGCTTAAGAGTTGAACATGGAAAGATACTACAAGGAATAATATTTGATAAAGTGGAATGCCCGACACTAAGTTTTATAGCCTTCCTATCTCCTACTTAGAACTGTGATATCACTGTCTCCCACCAGGTATTTCCCCTTCCTCTTCCATTTCTTTTTTCTAGTGCTAGAATTGGAACTCATGCCCTGTGCATGTGAGACAACCACATATTGCCGAGTTGCACCCTAGTGTAGATCTTTACTTTTCTAAAGTAAGCCGTGAACTTTATCATTCAGGACCCAATAATCACAATCATAATTATGATAATTACTGTCATTACTATTTTAATTGGCAAGAGGATTAGAAATGCTATGTCACTATGTTCCTTACATAGAACAGATCAGAACAGGACCAGACTTGAACAAGGCCATATTTAAGATATTGAAATAACAAGATAGTCATTGAGTCTAAGTAACTGCAAACTGAGTAGTAGCCCTTAACATATAAGTATAATGAAGAAAATAAAAACATGATGTATTTATTCTGCCTGCATGAGCCTCTCTCTCTTTTTCTCTTTTTCCCCCTTACTCTTTGATAAGTTCACTCCAGAAACCTCCTTAACCTATATTGGGCTTTTGGATTCACAGCCTGCATAGAACTAAATGATAGATTCAGCTAGATGACCATGTTAAGCGTTTATTATTGAATTAAAATGATAATTGCTGGTAACATGAAGTCTTATCTTATTAAAAGGCTATCGAGAGAGAGAGAGAGAGAGAGAGAGAGAGAGAGAGAGAGAGAGAGAGAATCAAATGAAGGAAGTCTAGGGAGAAGCCCATGCAATAGTTGTAGCCATTCTGTACTTTCTGGGCCTTGTTCATGTGGCTAATATGTTTTCAAAATGTTCCATATGATCATTAGACATTGTCTTTAGTCCAGAAACTAACACATGTCCAAGATCTATATAATGAAGATACGTATTGTAAAAATATTATTTTGTTCTGTGTTTTTAGAAGGTGCTATCCATATTGTTTTTTCTTACACTAACTAGATATTTTCCATGTAATATCCAGGTTTTTAACAAAGCTCAAAAATGTGTTTTGTAATGAATTGGAAATTTTTGGAAGCACTTGATTAGAATTTTATCTTGACTCATATAAGAGACAAAACTCCTTTGTACAAAATGTTTATCAAGAGTTCTCACAGTAAAATCACTAAATTCACAAGACTCCCCTTGAAATAGTACATCGTACAGAAAAACTACAAGCACTATGCCAGCTTGTGTTAGCTCCTCATTTTCCTTTTCTGCTAATGTTAATGCTAGTAAGTTTAATGAATTACAAAGAGGCCCTATGTTCACCCTCTTCCCATTTTGCTAGGAAGATATAAGTAGCAGATCGGTACCAAAGAAACAAATGATGAAAAGAGAAGCTGGCAGTCTTACTAACTCACACAGACAACAGCAAATATTTACAGGTGGCGGATGACACTTCTACCCCTCTCGCCTCATGTAACATCCTGGCCAATGTACTCAGGGGTAAGCATCTGTCAAAATGATACAACTGAAGGAGATTTTTGTTTTAAAAAACAATCTAAAGCATATGAATCTTAAGTATATTAATTATTCAGCCTCAAAAGAGAGCCCAATACTCCTGCAATCCCAGCACTCTGGGAGGCTGAGGCAGGAGGATTTTGAGTTCAAACCCAGCCTGGGAAACTTAGTGGCTTAGTGAGACTTGTCTAGAAATTTAAAAAAATAATTACAAAGAGCTGAGGTTATAGCTCAGTGTGAAGGCCTGGAGTTCAATCAATTCCCTGTATCGGCATTAGCAAAAAGCCCAACACAGGACATTTTACTTATATTGTGTTGAATCATAACTTCTACTGGTTTTATGAATCCAAACTCCCTTTCAAAAGAGACATCTTCTGTTCTCAGGTCAAAAGAGAAGCAATGACATCTGTCTACTGCTGAGGTTATAATGCAAATGGTGACTATGTATACAACAGGCTATAAAATAGTTGATAGCAACTGAAAAACACAAATGTCTTTTCCTCCTGGCGGTGCTCTGAAGAACCCATGTCTAGAGTTCCGTGATTTCTGGGGAGAGTATTCTGTTAGGATCTCCAGATTCCAAGCTCACTGCACACCTGCCCCATGTCCCACACCACCTCACAAAGCAGACTCCCGTGTGAGCTCCTCTGCAGGCTACTGTCACTTTAGCATGTTGATTCTAAAGCTTTGTTTTGCTTTTTTTCTCTTGGCTTCCCAATATGAGTTTTCTTTTATCCTTCCACCACACACTAAGACAAAGCCTTGGAAAGACAGCCTCTAGATAGAGTTACATAATTTTCACAAGTGGAAATGCGGATGCCAAAGAGCTGGGATTGTTTAGCGCGAAGGGCTGAGGAGAGAGACCAAATCAGGCTGAGGAACATAAGAAGCCCTCAAAGGTCCAGTCACAAAGGCACAGCTCACAGGACAGTGGCCCCTTCACTTGGCACTCACTGGGAACACAGGCCCTGTACTGCTACTACTGCCGAACTCACCTGGGTGGCTGTAGCCCAGCTATTTCTACTTTTCCACAAAATTATTTCATTCTTTTAGACTCTAGACCTTCTGTGTTATGGCCCATGATTTTTTCCCCCAATCCAAAATTGATATGGTAGGTAAGACTGGGTCTTCCATTAGGAAAACAATTTTCCCAGAGCAAGAGAATAAATTACAATCATTTTAACACTGACTTGACATGAATGAGGGAAGACCCAAGAGACCCATATTTGCAAAACAAAAGCAGACAAAAATGATAACCAGCAAAAAGTAGATGGGTCCCAGAGACCCTTCCAAATTCAACAAAATGGCTTTGCTCTAGTTTCTCCACCTTCTTCCTTCTTGGGATCTTTTTGGGGGGGTCAATAAGAGTACCATATCTTCCAAAATTTATATCCTGGGATCAAGAAAAATGGGAATGAGCAAACAACCACAGGAAGCAAAGAAACCAAGTTTTTTCCTTTTCCTATTCAGGCTCTGAGTCCCTGCCCGAGAGCTTTGGAAATCCCCAAATCTGTGTCAGAAAATCCTCCTTGGCTCTTCCAATTTATGCTCAACACAGTGACCCTTGTTGGATCAGTTAGGATCATGTTTCTGCTCCATGAGCTCTAGGACCATTTGCTAGAAGTGGATATTCATTTTAATTCACTGAGTAATGAAGCAAAGAGAAAAGAGAGACCCGCGTTGATACTGTAGATAAGACCAACACAGATTTACTAACACTTTTCATTCTTTTTCTTTTCCAAATGACTTATAAAGCAGAATACGTCCAGCTGTGGGTTCAGACAACAGTTCACACCCTAGTCTCCAAGGTCCTATATTTCAGCATTCCTACTTCTGACCTAAGATTCAGTTATTTTAAATTGTGTCTGCAGTGATGTAGACACATCCACAGCAACACAGTAGTAATGAGGTCACGATATATGTACAATTGCAAAGAAAATTTCCCAATAAAAACTATCTACTTAAATTTGTTTGGCATTCCTACAGTGGCAAATGTTTAGATGATAGCATTGCTATTCAAACATACCTGGTTCTAATGAGATCTCTCAGTGAACTCAGATGAACCCAGTGACAGTGCCGCTGATTGGTCCTGGTTGGGATCTCCGAGAGTATCTCAAGGGCATGTACGTGTGTCTGAATGTACATAGCCACATCAACTTAGTGATATATTGATGAGATACACAGAGAAAATTGTACACAAAGGACCTTGAACCTTGGCTTCTGCCAACTGATACGTCTACAGTTTTGCAATAAATCAACAAAACTTTCTTACCAAAAGTTCCCTTTAGCTATCAGAGGCAGAAGTAAAATACACTATAATTTTTTTAATGAGGTGTTGAAACTGGGAAATAGACTGTCCCTTATGTTTCGTGTTAGTTTTTGAAGAAGAGTTCTAACAATGAATCTAGTTTAGCAAATACTGGCAAGATTGTGACACACAAAAAGCAAAGAGAAGCCATAGAACACATAGGCTACAAAGTGATGAGATGTGTGGTAGGGGTTGCCCTTCTTGTGTAAGATGCTGTGTTTTCTGTAGTGTTTTTTGCACGGAGAGCCAGAATTCGTTTTTGTTCATGTAGGTTCAGCTGCTTTTTTGTGCGGAGATTAAAGCATTGGGTTGACCTACGCTGCTTTGAGTTTGGCGGCTGTTGCTTTCTGATTTGTCCTGGCCTCCCCTTTCTTGGCAGCCTTAGGCTCTAATATCTCCGCTTCTGGCTAGGGGAACTGAACATATGGTTTGCTCCACGGTTCTTGCCCAACACTTGTCCATGGTCCTGGCAATAGGAGGCGCTAAAGAGCAGAAACAGGAGTCACAGCCAGACATTCACCTCAAGTAATCACACTTACCCCTAACAAACACACTTGCACTTCAAGTTTAGGAGAACTAGATACAAGAGTGACTACCACCATGTTCCCGTTATGATTCTGGAACATTCTTTCCTTAAGCTATTTCATCATCGATTTTTTTTACTCAAATATGATGTTTCCCTTAGAGGAAAAACGTAATATTTAAAGTGACACAATGAACAGAAGCTTAAAACAAGGATTTACGATCTGGATAGAGTGTGGAAATAATGTTTTGGTTTTGCTATAAATATTCCACAAGCTTCATTTGCCGTTATGTTATCTTTTGCTCCTGAGAAACTCTACCCTGCCATCCTCCAGCCCTCACAGCTCCCTGGAAGGAGCTTCTCATCAATAACCAATGCTTTTCTCAAAAGCCTGCGAGATAACTGCTACACTGCTGGATAACATCACCACAGCGATTCACTGATGGTGGAGATAACTAAGTCTCCCAACATGTCCACATTTCATATCCAGTCTACACCCCTTCGCCAGCTTGAGTGCCTTCATTCCAACCCTATCAAGATCCCCTTATCATCTGTTCTCTCTGGTCATTTAGTTTTAAAAAGAACCTTGTGGTAGGGAAACGTAATCAGCCTGAATAAGTTTCTTCCAATAATGTAAAGGTAAAAAGTGCATAGATACATATTCTATAAATGATAGTCACCTCACTACGACCATTATAGCAGCTTATTTGTGCTGTAGATCGTACAGCACAGTGTGTAAACTACATGCCTTATTTTCTAGAAATTCTAAGCCCCTTTTTTCTTATTCATATTTAGTTACTTTTTCATTGCTGGGACATGGTACCTGACTCACACCAATTACGGAGGCAAGGTTTATTTTAGCTCACAGTTTCAGAAGGTCTCAGTTCATTGGGTGGCAGCTGGCAGTGATGGGAGCCCGTGGCAGAGGATTACCCAGTGGAAAAGCCTTTCACGGCATCTCAACAGGAACCAAAGTGAATTAGCAGGGTGGATCTAGCACAAGCCTTCTAGGTCCTGTTCCTGAGACCACCCTCTCCAGGCCAAGCCCAGGAAGCTGCCCTTCTGGGTCAAGCCCCAAGTATTCACCCCTTTCACCTGGGGCCCACGTCTTAACAGCACATGAAACCTGCAGATATTGCACAACATCCAAATACATTAGGCTTTTGGGGGACATTCCAGAATGATACTCCAGCAGGTCAGCTCACAACCACTTCTGAGCATAGCTCAGTGTTTCTGTTCATGGGTTCAGGCATCCATGCTTCTCAAAAGACATTTTTAACTCATTTGTCAATCAGCACAGTAGGACACTTACACTATTTTTTTTATCCTAATAACCTCCACAAAGCCCAGATTCTCATGCCTTGCCTACAGACAAGGAACTGGGATTAAAAAATCAATTTTCTAGAGCAAGTCTGTGTGATGCCAAGGCACATGCTTGTTCTACAACATACAGACCCTAAAAAAGCAAAAGATCACTAGTTGTAGTTTTGTTCTGATTTTGTTTTGTTTCAGATTTCCACTTTTGGTTCACGTGATCCTTCACTAGCTTAATAGAAAGTCGCCACCTCTCTCAGGCCTGCCCGTCTCAGCCAAGGAAACCAGTACACCTGGTCACCTGTCAAATTTGCTCTTTAAAAAAAGGAAGTTACATAAATATTTGCCAACCCATTCACTCATGCAGTCTAGGGAATATAACGAACACAGAATGAAATTTTGCTTTTGGGACTATTTGTTTTGCCGTTAGTTGAAACATAATGATGCACATCATCGGTAAACCAAACAAGCTGGAGCTATTTTAAAGTCCAGGAAATGCGAGGCCAGGACTGAATTTCTGCAGAAAACTAAATTTTACAACCCTCTGCCTCTTTGCATCACATTTCTTTCTGTTCGGTTTCCACTTTGAAATCATGAAATGAACGTACCGTCCTGACCTCCAGCCACCTGTTCGCAGCAGAGAGAAATAAGTAAGCAATGTTGTTTGTGTCTGTCAGTTCCAGCATACGTTGTTTAAATCTGGTTTCATGCCTGCAGAGAACAAAAAGATTCAGATGTGAGCCACACACCAGGAGATGTAATAAAAACCAGTCTTACTTACTACAACACAATTTACTCAACCGAGTGACAGGGTGATAGGACTGGGGTGGCTGGTGACCAGACTCCTACTTCAGGACACAGCCCAGCTGCGGATGCTCTGGGAAGCCTCAGGAAGGACAGCAAGCCTGCTGTGTGTGCCTCTTTCACACCTCTGTGAGGAAGGGGAGTCATTCAGATGATGCATTTTATGACAAATCCTTTCATAGGTTTCCACAAGATTACTGTGGTGGTGAAAATAAGATATGGCTTATGTTGCAAGGTCCTACAAAAACCACTCTGAGTTGTAGGGAAATGCAATCAAGTTCACCTTCTTTTAATGGCACTGATTTAATTTTTAAACAGCACAGGTAAGAGTTGGGAGGGTAGCCTGAGAGAGGGGGAGGGAAAGCTAGGTACCTGTGTCATGTAAATATATATCTGAAAGATTCTGTGTTCCTAATGTTTGTGGGAACCAGAGAAGGAAAGTGGGCTGGGAAGAAACAACTGACAGAGGAATGTATTAGGTGGCAAATGTTCCCAGTAGATATGATATGTACACCCCAAAGGTCTAACCTGTTTGTAAGGAAGGTTGTTAAACAAACAGGATTTTGACGAGTTTTTAAGGGGTCTATGTGCCTACTGTTTGGGTATAAAGCCCAGCAGGTTAAGCTCATCTGTGACGCTCAACATGGTCAGACCAAATTCCCAACAGGCTATTTTTAAATAAAACTGCCTTACCTATTTGGATATGTGAACTACTTACTGTCTCATGGAAACTCACTACACAGTGAAAAAGCTCTTCTAAATTACAAAAATACCCTCTTTTCATTCTGTAATTATTTTCCCTGGGCAACAGAAACAATGAAAAGTTGGAAAATAACTAGCTTGAGAGTTGGGGAACTGCCAAATCAAACGTGGTTTCTTCATTCTTTGTAGTCAAGGGTTGGCTTTTATAACCCACGGATACATTATCATTTGTAAGGGAGAGCCACGTTCTAGCTGAAAGCCAGGTAGTGGTTCCTTTTTGATAAGAATGCCTCAGCCCCATTCCCTGAAATCTTTAAGTGAAATTACTAAACTTTTTCGTGAAGCATTCCTCAGATTCACATGTGAAGAAGGTGAGGTGTCCCCTAGGCCCACAGAGGTCATCTATACAAGTCACCATATGGCAGACACTTAATATGTCTCCAGTCAATCAGATCATCCGCTATACCGTGCCAGAGAGATAATTCAGTCTGACAGCCACATCTGATCTGTGATAATCAGAAGATTCAACCATCAGAACCGAGTCATGACTTCATGGTGAGTGACGTGGCCTGGACTTGAATGCCACGCCGAGGGGACCTGTGCTGAGTGACTACACAGTGGTGTGTCAGTGATTCCAGGGACACATTTCCCTCCAGATAAGCCTTTGGGGGGTGAAGATAGACAGGGAATAGTGACAAAGTAGGGGAGTCTTCTCAGGTCATTGGGCTTTACTGAGATAGCACACATGGACTATAAATATCTGTAGAATGCTCGCTGCCTCTGTACTCTCTAGGTATATGGTACATAGCCTTCCACCTGCTCATGCAGGAACTCTTAGTGAGCACAGTCTCCCAAGGTGCCATTGTGCTAGGCTTTGAGCTGAGCACACACGGACACAGTGCATCCTTCTGAGGGGAGTGCACTGTGTGGCGAAGGAGGCGTACACAGGATACATGTGAACGTGGTATAAAGCAACACCTAGTTATAAGGACTGTTTGCACAACATGTCACCTGACCACAAAGTAAGGGAGTGGCATGTTCTGCTCAGTGGATCTGAATGGCAAGAAATGGTGGAAGATGAGAACAGAGGAAGGTTAGATTAGAGGCTTCCCAAGCAACTGGGAAGATGGTCTGAGTGTGGGGAGAAGCCAACTTTTTCAGGTGAACAAGGCATTCACCAGTAGGAGGGACACCATGAGCAGGAGCTCAGAAACGAAGAAGGCCAGTGTGTTCAGGGCATCTGAGACAGTTTTATTCTCTCTCCCTACTGGACCGTGGTGATGCAGAGGCTGCCATGGGGCCAACTGGATCAGAGCCTGCGGACTTATCTACGACCAGCATCGAACACTCCCTGTGAACCAAGTGCTCTGTCTGGGTCTCTGCTTGCTCTTCCGTTTGCTATGGGGTCTTGTTTCAGATGCTCTGGAAGGGCTCCTAAGCAGCGCTGGCGACAGTGGGAAGCCTCACAGAGGGGAGGGGTGGAAACGCAGCGAGCATTCTTTCTGTGTGTTTCTATTTGGCAAGAACCCTTCTGCTTTCCTAATGGAAACTTTGACACACTCAGTCTGTATCTTTTCATCCACATCCAGCTCATCTTCTGAACATTCTTAGACCTTTCTTCTGTCAGACAAGAAGAAGAGATGGGAAAGGTCACTGAAATCTCAGTCTAATGTCACTGTGATCCTTTTGCAGTCGACTACTTGAGGGATTTCATTGTCTTCTGAGAGTACACCATGATCCCAGGACAAGGGGGAGAGGCGGTCCGATCAGGAAATCCTAACTTTCCAAAAGAGCTCTAGACTCTGGGGACTCTGAGTAGCTGGAGAGAAATGAAGGGATGGATGGAAAAGAACATGCTTAATTTTGACCACAAATACCAAACATAAAGATTGCAGAATGTATCTCTGGCAGCAGGAGCAACCCCGCATTTCCAAGACTTGCTCTGGTTTAAAAACACTGATATTGTTGAACTTAATATTGACTTTTGACATGAGCGCTGGAAGATTTCAACCTAGGTCGAGATGTCGTCAGGATTCTTATGGATGAGAATTGTGTTCTTTGTTGCTTCCAGCTATAATTCACGAATGGAGAGTTGACATACAATACTGTGTTCACCTGACAGCTACCGAGAATTTTCCTCGATGTTAAGTTAGCAATAGTAAATGCTAAGTTCTGCCTCTGTGTCTAGTGACAAAGTTAAAGGAAAAATCTGAATTTTGGCTCTTCCTCTTTGGCAACTTCCTCTTTCATTCTGAAGCTTCTTCAGTTTTTCTCAAGATGCTCTATTGCCTGATTCTTGCCCCCAGCACTCTCAGATGCCCTTACCTTCTCCTTCAGGGACAAAATAAAGACTCCTGTACATTGATCCCATCACTGAATTATATCTCCACTTCCCAGCTTGTGAGAACTCATCTCTGTGCTGTCCTTACCTTCACTTCACCTCTGAACACACCCTGCTCACGCTGGACTCGTCTCCCCACTCAGACACTTGAATACATTGCTCCCACCCACCTGATAATCTCTCTTTGGTTGTCACATTCTGCTTAGATCACCATTTCTTCACTTCAACCTTTAAAAATATCTCCCCCTCCATCTTCGTAAAAATAAAAAACAAGTCAAATTGCCTTTCCTGCAATGACCTTTCCTGCTGCAGAGACACACATTGGAAGAGTACTCCTCCCTTGCCACCTCCATGTTCTGGTTTCCACTGAATTCTTCAACCCTCTGAGGTCTGACCCTAATCCTCTGACTGTGCCACCTTGGTTCTTGTTAAGGTCACCAGGAGCTTCATTGTTTCCATATCCAATGAGTATTTTTAATTACTCTTCATTCTTCTTTTTCATTTTTACTATCATTAGCCATTCAACTGCTTCTTTAAAATCTCACTTGTTTAACTTCGTTGACACACTGTCCTTGCCTAAGTCACACAGATAGTATATTTCCAGTGTATCTTTATTTTATTAAAAATTCAGCCTACTATGTGGCCAGGTTGGCTTATTCTCTGAAGATAAATATCAAAGACATTTTGCTAGCTCTTAAGGAGCTCCCAGTCCCGTGAAGCACTGAGAACACAAAAGTAAATGCTTCTGATATGGTGTGATAAGTTTAGGACACAAGATGGTATGAGATCTTAGGAGGATATAGAGGAGAGGACACAGGGAGCTCCGCTCACGGAGCTGGGAAGGGGATCTAGACAAGGGACTGCAGGAGGGCGGGAAACAGAGCGAGCAGTGAGAGTGATAAATGGGTGATGTGTGTGTGCATCGATTCCCCAAGATAAATGCAGTTATTAGGCATCACAAACACATACTAATAAAAATAATAAGGATGAAGACGAAAGAAGAAGACACAGAACCCACCCTCTGATGTCCAGGGAGGGCTTTCCACTAAAGAGGGTAACTGACAAGGAGACGAGCAGTGGCTACCGAGATATAAAAGGAGGTAGGGAGGATCGGGCCCTAGAATCCATCACACTCTGGGTGGGAACCCTAGGGCCAGCTTTGTTTAAATTGTCAGCCTGACAGATCATAGTTTCCATGGGGTCTTTATTCGCCATTCCTTTACTGTTGGTGGTCTGGAAATTTTACCCAAGCTCTTCTTTGGCTGCACACATTCCCTGGGCAATCAAGCCCCCAGGAAAACTTCGAGTCATATCTGTTAAGAAAATGACTCCTGAGCCTGAGATTTCTCTTAAACACCAGACCTATGAGGTACGATTAACATGTACAGTAAAAACTTAAAATACAAAGTATTGCAGTAAAAGATGCATTGCCATGAATCCTCATGTTCACTGAGGCCCTCTGGACCTGTCCTCACTCATCCCCCTTACATTAGACACATTTGTTCCATCTGCCATCATTCTGGCCACTCTCCAGAGCCATTCTGGTTGATCTAATATATTTAGATAAATACCGTAAGAGAAATAATAATGCGGGAGGTAAGATGGTGGCAGCCAGA
This sequence comes from Ctenodactylus gundi, assembly GCA_004027205.1. Classification (NCBI taxonomy): domain Eukaryota; kingdom Metazoa; phylum Chordata; class Mammalia; order Rodentia; family Ctenodactylidae; genus Ctenodactylus; species Ctenodactylus gundi. The sequence continues at coordinate 382,558 of PVKB01000065.1, forward strand.
GCTCCGTCTCCCGGGGTGGGAACAGAAGTCTCTGCCTTCTTGTCTTTACTTGTCTTCAACAGGAATACTTGGCATATGCTCAATACTCAGACATTCTTAAGCAAATTAACTTGAAAGTATTTTCTGATGAAAAAAGTAATCTTTAATGTGATGTATCAATGGCCATTGCTGGATTCTTACAGAATATAAATTTTGTGTCAGTAATTTATATCCAATAGCAATAAATAGTTCTGACACTTTCAAAAACAGGTACCCGCATAAAGATGGAAAAAACAGCAGGGCAGCAAGAACGGTCCCGGCGAGATGAGACTGACTGGATGTAGGTACACAATTGATACACAATGCTGTGGACGGGTGTGTCTATGTTTCACTCTATACCCCAATTCCACATTTTAAAAATTGGTTTCATAGGCTAGAAAAAATCTTCGAAACCAATGCGTACTTGAATTCGAGTTGTAGAAAGTTATAGCACTACTTTAAAATGAAGCAATTTCACCTACAAATATTCCGTAACACTGTCCCTCTTTCCTGGTGTGTCTTGAACAAGAAAATGGAGTTAGGTAGGTTTTTTTTCTTAAGGAGTAAGAATATTATTCATTAAAACCTTAGCTTATTACTCTGAAAATGCTAAAAACCACTGATGAAAATCTAAAATAACATTGCTGGAATAATACTGCCTGTGTTAGGGTTATCATTAATATTAGTGTTTATACTTTTCTTCTACCTGTGTTTGCTGGATGGGTTCTCAGTAGTCACTGTGGTTAAAGTTTCACATGCAATTATATCAATTAGCTCAATGACCCTCATAAAAAGATTGATTTTCCCATTTTATAGATGTAGAAACAGAGGTCAGGGAACTGAAAAGCCTTTCCCAAATCACAGCTAGTGTGCTTTCAATACTTTGTTTTATCTCTACTTTATTGTTGCTAAAATTTCAGACAATCTAACTGATCATTTGCACCCCAATTTTCTCATTGACACAATTCACTGTGAGGGACGTGGTGGGCGTGCAAATGATGGCAGCTGCTGCCTAGCATCCGGTGATGACTCCACTGCCTAATTGTCAGCACGGGAGCAGGTGACTCACCTGAAGGCCCGGATGGTGGTGAGACCCTCAGCCGTTTCTGAGAAGTGGCAGAGCAGAGGGAGTTGGGTGCTGTCATCAAGTTCCTGGAGGTCCCTGGGAGAGACAGACATAGGAAAAAGATCAGCTGCATATGCACCCGGGCGCAAAGACTGCCACCTTCATTCCCAGTCAAGGCCACTTCGTCACTGCATTTGTATTTGTCAGTGTAACTATTTCCCGCTCTGACTCAATTAACAAAAAGTTCCCAAGCTGACACTCCAAAAAGGGAGAGAAGATGGGTCCATAAGGAGAACAGGTCTAGGCTGAGCATGAAGTGTCGTAGGAAACTCTCAGCTCCCGGCCATGGCTAAGGTAAGCTGTGGTTACTTGAACTGGAACCAGGGCTCCGGTTTCACCACGCCTACAGACTAGGGGGCGTTTTCTTTGAGCACAGGAAATGATGACCACATCACAGAAACAGACAAGACATGGTGACGTTGAGCTAACAGAGTGACAGGACCAAGCACAAGAGTTGAAAGAAGTCGGCAAGTTCGCTGTGGTGGGGACCCGGGACCCCAGAGCCGGGAAACAGCTGTGAAAGCTGAGCCCTCGCAGGCACGGGCTGACCTGTGGAGGGGCAGCGGGAGAGATCACCAGGGACTGGAAGTCATGGCCTCCAAGCCGTGCTTCCGCAGGGCAGAGGACAATCGCGGGGGTGCCCAGGCTGGGCTCACGCTTGCAGCCCTGCCTCAGCCTCCCGGAGTGCTAGGGTTACGTGGGACACCGGGCTGGCCTAGCATGTTAAAGACTAAGTTTATTCTTTTTGTAACTTTGTGGTCTCAAGATCTATCCTTTTTCTTCCAAATGACTCCTTTTGAGACCTGATGTTAAGTGCAATCAATCTGACACAGGTTAAATATCAGGTGGCTTCTCTCACTGGGGAAATCTGAATTATAAATATAGCGACGTGAAGGCGACGTGACAGCGAACAAGGAAGTAGACTACAGAAATGAGAAGATCTGGGAGGCCCGGATGGGAAGGGAGGAGCGGAGAAGACTACAAAACGACTGAGACACAATGCGCATGTACCGATTCCCGCAAACAAATGTGATTATTAGGTTTCTCCAGCAGGTACGAATAAAACAAAGGGAGGTTGCGTCTCCGAATCGCACACCTTATCTTCAGAAAGCACTGCAGCAAATACAATGCGCAGGAAATCAAATCCAGAGGCTTTTTGGAAAACAGAGAGACTGTCGTTTCCTTACTTCGAGGCCACTCGGAAGTACTTCTGGATGAAGTAAAAGGCGACTCCGAGGGGCACCAGCGCCACGAGGAACACGGGGGTGGCGTAGGAGATCATCCCGATGGCCGACACGCAGAGCAGCGTGGAGCGGGTCAGCGACTCCAGCGTCGGGGGGATGTGCTGCGGGGAGGGCGGTTTCCAAGGAAAGGGAACATCATTATGAGACAAGGAGACCTGCCTTCTACACCAATGGCCGGCTGTGGAGTTAGCCACCAAGGTAGGCCAGGAAAACATTCACCCCAGTACAGATCACCTACTTTCCATAATCTAGCACTAGTTGTGGACAAAATATAGGATCAAGATTTAAATAAAAATATAACTACAGCAAAAGACACACTGCCGTGACCCCTTAGAAGCACTCTCGCCACTTTCTGAAGCAGGTCCGGAAGTCGTCCGCTTCAAGGAGTGTCTCTACAAGATGGGATCACAAATCCGGTGACTCATGCTGCGAAGTGCGCTCTGGCAGAAAGGCAACTTGCAAAAACACGATGGTGTGTCCTCACCCACCTTAGTCACCAGATCTTGTGCCATGCGACTTCTGGCTCTTTCTCAGAATGACCATGAAAGGTCATCATTTGAATCAGTTCAGGACATTGAGACAGCCACAACAGCACAACTGAAGACCAGAAGGAAGACTTCCCAGCCAGCCTCAGAAAGGGGCAGGGAGCCAGGGCCAGTGTGTTCAACATGAAGGGGAGGGTCCTGGGGGGCATGAATGATAGCGTGTCTTTTGCTGTAATGCATTTTAAAAATTTAAACATTTCTCGAATTTTAAAGTCATACTTTGTATACACAATTGTCCCTCTCCACACTATCAATCAGTTACATACCAGTTTATCTTGGGCAAGCCATTTAAGGGCCCTGCCCAACAAACATGTCTACTTGGCTGCTTGCTTTACTGGATAGTACGGAGCCATATCAGTGGATGTGAATTGTTTTCTTTTTAATAGACACACAGCATTTCTAAACACCTATTTATTTTTTCCTTTACTATTAGACATTTAAATTATTCTTTTCCTGTAATTGCTTGCTTATATTCTTGGAGTGGTTTTGTTTGGGTTGGCTTTCACATTTTAAATTTATCTCCGGTGCTTTGGCATAACAAAATCTTCAAATTTTTATAATCATTTCTAGTGGCCTCTATTGTTTCTGAGTTGTCTTAAAAAGACTTTTCTCACTTCAAGATTCAAAATGACTCATTTATGTTTTATAACTTTATGATTTTATATGGCTATCTTCATTCTGTGTGTGTGTGTTTTATCCTAAGTATTCTTAATATCCTTATCAAAAATGAATCTTTTTCTTACTGACTCGAGATGCCCTGTGCTTGTTAAAGCTCTATAGATGCTTACATTTTTTGATTCTTCATTCTGTTCTTTTGGTCACCTTGTTTTTTGTGAATGAGGTAGGGTTTTAATCTTATAATTTTTTTTAGATATCTGATGGAGAATTTCTACATACACAGAATTCTCTTTTGTTTTTAATATTTTTTACCATTTTTTTAATATGTATATATGCAACACATAATGCTTACTTTGAACTTGAATATTTTGTGCACATATATATTGTGTCAGCATTACAGACCCTTCCCCTGTCATTTTTTTACCCTCCCATACTCTCTCCCTTCCCCAATTCCCACTATCCCCCCTCATTTAATTCTATGAAATGACTGTATTCTAGGTTTCTCGTATCCAGCCACCTGTGCCCAAATCAAGAGATTTGCATGTCCCTAATGCCACCCTGTTGGAAACAGAAAAGGAAAGGGCCAGCTGTGGCTTTTCCCTTTCTTAATCATCCTAAACATTCTGCTGCTGGAGTGATTCACCTTCTTTAAATTTCTTGGTTCAGTGTCCTTAATTTTAGGACAGACTTTTAGAGATTTAAGAATCTTAGACTATGGTGGGCATCCTTAGAATCCTTCCTGAAGTATCATACCATGTAAAGCTTCAAGGACAAATCTACTAAAAGTACAAAGCCTTTGAGACAGCCTGGCACCTCACCCATTATGTTGGGGAGCTGTCCTGTATTGACATTAAACTCTTAAGAACTTCATACTGTCAATGTCAACATTATTCCTTTTTATTATTTAAAAAACCTTTCTAACAGATATGTCTGACCTATGGTATTTTGTTCTTCTGTTTACCTTTGTTTTATTTTGGTTTTTTGAAGAGGAACTGTCTTGGGCCATCTACACAATATATAATACAGGTAATATACATATGTAAGTACTGAAACCTCCCTTTTAGAATGTTATAACATTTAAAAATCAGTGAGTCCCAAGTTGGACACCGTTGAGTCCTGCTGATTATTCTGTGTTATTTCTTTTTATTTCATGCTGATTCTTTAGTATTCTTGTATATGTGCAAATGAGTTTGAACTAAGGTTTTCTGTCACAATGTTCCTCTAGAAGTCATGCTTTGACACGAATGCCTGTAGACCTTAATTAAAATATGGGCGGTTCCTTCCTGCCAGGAGGAAGTATGCTTGGTCTTAAAAAGCTGTTCAGTTTACACAGAGAGTTACTTTGGAACATGGAGGTCACTCCAGGACTCACCTGGTCAATTATGTTTGTATCAGCTGAAAAGCGATTGAGAATCAGCCCCAGGGGTGTGGTATCAAAGAACCTGAGCAAGGAGCAGAGAAAGGTGTTAAGTCTATGAAACCTGAATGCTGCAAAGAGACATCTAGAGTAATGAATGTGAGAAGGTGGCCCTTGCTCACCTGCTGAAGGACTTGAAACATTTATATCTCACTTAAAAATTAAAATGTATGCTTGTGTGGTTTTCTGAGTGGGAGCAGGAAGAGACTACTTTGTTACCTTATTGGTCCAAGAATGATCTTATTGAGAAGATTGTGGTGAAGGTTTTTGGCAGCTGTGAGACCCATCCATTCTACAGTAAGAGATGTCACGAGGCAGAGGAAAATACCTGCCCCACAAAGTATGCTGAATCCAGCCACGTAGTATGTCTGCAAGGCAAGCAACACAAATGTTCACGGGAAATAACCATCAGCTGAAAGTTTTGTTTTGTTTTGTTTTGTCTGGAAACCAAACATCAGAACCAGACAAGACTGTCAACTTGATTATCTGGCAAAGATTTAGACATTTGGAGACCCAGGAAATATCATCATCACATGACCCCACCAGCCAAGCCTGGCTTGCTTCCTGCAAGCTCGTTCAAAGTTTGCCTTTTAAAGGCCTATAAAGAACAAAAGAACAAAAGTTGGTTTAAGGCTTGAGCATGTTCGTGGTCTTCTCTCTCCTAGAGCTGGTTCTCTCTATCCCTAACCACAGAATGACCTGCCAACACACGCATACTGGGGGGTAAACCAAAACACCGTCACAACCACAACCCAAAAGTCCTGTATGTATGTGTATGGCTTTTTCTCTCTATATACATATATATTTTCCTTGAATCCAAATCCAAACATCGTCTTTAAATGTTTTTCTAATATTTTTTTAAAAAATGTAATAGTAATAGATGTAATCTATAACATTACTGACAGTTTATTCTCTAAGGTGCATCAAAAAGTTGTTAATCTATCTCACGTATGGTGACTCTGAGGACACTCTGTACATTGAATTTGTGCTTCCATGGCTCTTCTCATAGCATTCATTTTACTTCATATACTTTTACCAGTTTATCCTAAGCAAATATATTTCATTTCCTATTTTATACTTTTTACACTTCTTATAGGTGGAGTGACCACTGGGAGGCCTGTACTTCAGGTCTTGTCCCATCACTGACTTGCTGAGCCTCATGGAAGAGCTCTGACATCAGGCTCTGAGCCCATCACCAGCTAACGCAGCATGGCTGCTAGCTCCATGGTCCTTGATGACTTTCAGCTAAGCTACTGTACCTGGTCAGCTTTCCCAGTGTTGTTTATACTGTACTCAGAGGTCCATGTGGCCAGCCAATAGTCTATGGCCACAATCACCGAGTGCTTCAGAAGCTTTGAGAAAATCATCAGGAAGAGTAGGAAGAACCCCCCTGAAGTAAGGTAACACCAGCAAGTTTTCCACGGCATTTTAGTCCTGAGCCTCATGACAGTGGACATGTTGTCATCCTCGTCTTCCTCTTCCTCCTCCTCTAGACACCCATAAAACAACAAAAAGGACAAAAACTTATTTCAGCTTCAGGTGGATAGGAGAGAGACAGATTTTTTAAAATTTGTTACACCAAAAAGTACACAAAGCCTCCTTCAAGTTTGTGGGAATAGAAATATTAGTCTTGGAAGTTTTAAATGTTTTCAGTGGGACAAGCTTCAGTTCTTTTTGGAAAGTAGCATAAAACCTGTGTCTGGAGGATAACATTCGCTGGGTCCAAGCTCAAACTAAGCAGAAGAATGGAAGCAAACGTGTGAGCCACCTGAAAACTCTAAGATGGGCCATCCTAAAAATGCATTCCATGGTGTGGGAGGGTTGCAGGGTTGGCATCTCCTGACCAGCAATATTTGCACAATATTTGTATGGTCCAGGGACTCTGGTATGTTTCCTGTCCTTTCCTTCTTCAAAGTCAGCTTTCATTACGTGCATCTTGTGTGTAGCCCACTACTGTATAGGAATCAGATATGGATAGGGCAGACTGAAAACTTGTCTCTAGTGTACAAGTCATCAGACCAGAAAGATTCAACACAGGCAAGTGGGAAGACTGAGCACTGCCAAGGACACTGCTGAGTCAGCCTGGTGAGGCCTGTGACCAGGGCTCCGATGGCATTCCTTAGGGACAAGTATGCACTCTGTGTGAGAAGGACAGGGAGAGAAATTTGCATAACCCAAAGATGAACACTTGCAGACTGCGACCTGTCTCCCCAATATCCACTTTGTGCTTCTATATAGACTGGACTGTTAAGTTGTCCTTGGCTGATCAGCTAAAGATAATATACGAAGCATAATTTAAAAAAAAAAAACCCAGTAAACAAGTGATCATCTAAAATTTAAAAACATTTTATTATAGAAAAGATAGCATTCCATGAATCCCTGTCTAAGCACCCACCTGTGCTTCAAACACCCTCGTCCCATCATGCTTGCCACTTTCTGAAATAGTTCTGGAAGTCTTCTTTCCTGAGTGTCATTATTTGTGCTATTGTAGCTGCTACTGCGTCCTGAAACCATTCAAGACATTTTTCCTTTCACGGTTAATTTGACTTTGGCCAAAGAGCTAGAAGTTGCATGGTGGCAGAGGCCAGGATCAACACAGTGGCCGCAGACACAGCACAGTGTCTTTATGAACCTGCCTTTCCGCCAGATGGTACTTGGCATTCTCTGTGTGTTCACATCTTACAGAGACACCCAGGAAGCAGAACTTCCACAACTGCTTCAGAAAGTGCCAAGAGTGAGGGATAGGAGTGCTCGGGGTGACCACACTTTGAACCATATTAGATCTGAAAATGGAAGCATGACAAATGCCATCCTGGTGTCCTTGTCCTTCGATCCTTCAGTGCTATACTGTCACGAAAACCTTCTGGGAATGAAAGAATAAAAAACTAAACACAAAGGTACTTCAAAAAAATGATCCCTCATGTCCCACACACTGTTTTCTCTGAAGCACTGACATGCTATTGCTACCTTGGTTTGATGATTGTATAAGACCTTCCAATTTTTCTGAACAGAGATTTGACTTTATTTAGACCATTGCTTTTGACTTTCCATCCTTTACCACACCTGGCACAAGAACATGAAGCCACGCTGTGAAGAGCCTCTCCTCATGCCTAGATGAGTGGTGTACTCTATCTTTGCCTCCCTATCTTCACATTTTTGGCTCAGGCATTTGATTTCTCTCCTTACAAAGTGTCTTGTTATTCCCCTTGGAGACCATCACGCACCCACTGTCAAGGTAACCCTCCCTCTCCCATTTAATTGCTCCAGGCATGAGACAAAGACATACCTTCATCTTCATCCTCCATTTGGGCTTTAGCCTCTCTGGAATACATGGCTCTTCGGAGCGTCTTCCTCTCCAGCGTGGTCTGATCTGCCTCCATATCCTGCAAAGGACCCTAGGTGTCACCTCATCTTCCAACGAGGACAGCTCTATCATCGAGCCTTCCCTGCATTCTCCATAATTCCACACAGTGTTTCCCACTCTTCTGAATGGAGCGCCTACCTTTTCTAATTCCTGATCTTGCCGGTTCATCAGTGTTTTCCAGTGTTCGTACAGTTCCACATCCTTGGTTTGAATGTCTTTCAGAGTCCCCTCCCTGAGGACACTTCCATCTTTCATGGCTATGATCTAAGGGAGGCAGGTGTCAGCACATGGGTAATGACGGGGCTCACCTTTACTTCAGGAAGCCTTTCAGGACAGGCTATGGCCTTGATGTAAATAGGACAAAAATCTCACCCAGTCGGCATGGGTCAGATACTGCAACTTGTGTGTCACAAGGACAAGAGTCCTTTTGTCCTCTTGGAGAAACTTCAGAATCCCTTCTTGCATCAGGTGGTCACTCAGATGGATGTCCAGGGCTGAGAATGGATCATCCTGAAACCGGGGACAGTGGTGGGAAGATGAGCGTCAATCTCGTGTGATCTTTATATGACTCACCTCTGCCAGAGCACTGGTATCCACACGTGGGCTTCCGGGCTGTACCAAGCAAAGAGGAATTGGACCACATATGAAATATACAATACAGTTAATGTGTATCTGTCTGTCTGTCTGTCTGTCTGTCTGTCTGTCTGTCTATCCACCTATCTGAGAGTGAAAGCCAGCAGGCAGCCAATGGGCTGTGAGATGCACAAGTCTGCTCTAAATAACCATAGACAAATGATCCCCCAAATTCAATTTATGAGACAGACTTTCTATAACCTTGAATAGTCTCAAAAAAATGTTAACTTAAAATAAAGTTTTCATGGTTCCTCTTTGACTGAAAATTGGTAAACAAGTGAATAACAATAGAGTAAGTGGCTTGAATTCTTATAGTCTTAAAGTTCAAAAACCAGCATTACTCAGCAACCTCTAATAGGTCAAGCTACTGACAGGGCGGTCCAGGAAGTTGACTGCTAGATAATAAAAACGAGCGTTGCCGGTGTCAACTGTACCACCACAGGGACCACTTCGCAGAAGTTTTTGTTCTTTGTTTGTTTTCAGTACCCGGGTTGAACTTTGGGTCCTTGCCCCGAGTTGTGTTCCTACCTCCCACACCTTTTTTTTTTTTTTTTTCTTTTTGAGACATGGTTTCATTAAGTTGATAACTTACCAGGCTGGTCTTGACCTTACAATCCTCCCACCTCAGCCTCCCAGAATGCTGGAATTACAGATGTGTTCCACTGCACTTAGCTTATGGGGATATTCTTATGATTAAATGAGGTAACATACATTAAATACTCAGTATAGCACAACATAATATACTAGACACTAGATGAATGTTATTTTTTGGTATCAAATGACATACTTGACACTGACCTAGTGTCAGTTGTCCTGGAAAGGAGGTTTTCACACCAAATCATTAAGATACTTATAGAATGATTTAGAAAATATATTAACTGATTTTAGTGATGGCATTATTGGTTTATTTTCATATGCAATTTATTTCTATAATGTTATACAGAGCATCACACTAGATGATTTCAAATTTTGGGATATTTAAAAGAAGAAAACTAAGAATTGCTGAGGAAAACTAGAACATTTCCTCAAAATGCTGAATTGCAAAGCAAAGTAACCATTAGAGACTACGTGGTCACCAGAGACACAGTATCACCAGGAGCACTAGTAAGTTTCATTTTAATTCTGAACCAGGGCTCAAGGAAGCCGAGGGACTGCAGAGAAGCAAAGCACTAAAAACTATGCAACTCTCTGATGAGGAGTCAGGAAGTGCTCCCAGAGCCTTCTCTTCTCTATCACATTTAGTTATTTGTAATCTATAAACAAATTTTGGCTTTGTCGGACAGACCGAAGAAAGAAGCAACCTGATTCTCAGCCTCCTACACCTGGCTGAACCCTGAGTGAGTCAGAAAGGATAATCCCAGAAAAATTTTGAAGCAATTAAGCATGAACACATTCTCATTAATGATACATTGCTTTGGTTCATTATCTGGACAGTAAAAAATCAAAGCGATTTCTAATGAGGGAGAAATTGGTATTTGGAGGTTAGAATAAGTCGATGTGTGCCATCACTACAGATAATGGTATAATTAGCTCAAAGGCTTTTTACCTTTCCTTCAAACTCTGCCTATATAAGTGTGAACTCTAAGCAGCATGACTTGATTAAAACATCACTAAAGCACTTAGTTAGAGAGTGATTCAGAATTAAAATAACTTTTTAGAAATTCACCTATGGAATCCCACAGCTTTAAAACAACGGGTGACAGAATTGGTGCCTTCAAATGGCTTTTATTGAAATACATCTAAGAACAGACCTCTCCAGGTGTCTTGTATTTTTAAAACCTCATTAGTCCACAGAGAAAAGTGAAATAAAACAGACCCACAGGTAAAGGCCGTATCTTACCAGGAAGACAATGTTGGTGTTTTGGTAAAGAGCGCGCGCCACGCAGATCCTCTGCCTCTGGCCCCCGCTCAGGTTGATGCCCTAGGGACAAAGTACCCGGATTTTCCCATTAGTGAAGGATCTGCCACTCAAAGTTGACTTTAAAATACACATATCTCTATTTTTTAAAAAAAATATTACTAGTAATTTATTAGTTAAATGATGGTAACATTGGTAAGAAAACATGAAACTTTCTAGCAGCCAATGTTTGAACATATCCGGTTACTTTTTGGCTGTCAGCACAAGCTTTGCTCTCTGACAGAAAGTGCTGCTGTACAGCAGCTGGTAATTAAAGCACAAAGTGCATGCCAAAAGCTGTAAGCCATCCCAACATTTTTGGGGGGTTCCTGAATTGTGTCTGTAGTTTGCTTGACACATACCTTTTACATTTGAAATTATAGTTAAACAGGACTATATACCAGTGTTCTTTCATAATGAAGTATTCATTTTTTAAACCTGAGAATTTTTTTTTCCAGCACTGTCTGTCTGTCTGTCTTTGAGTCAGGGTCTTTCTTATTTTCTAAGTTGCCTAGGCTGGGCTTGAACTGGTGGTGATCCTCCTCCTTCAGCCTCTAGAGAACTGGGTATGAGCCACTGGGCTCTGCCCTAAAACAGGAAACTCATATTAATTCAGTATTTAATATGGGCTAGACTTGAGAAAACGACTTTATATTTTATATTTATTTCATTCTCCACAGCAATTCCAGTATGTAGGTGTTGTTCTTGTTTTACTGTGTGGAAACCAAGGTATAGAGAAGTGAATACTCTTCAAGTAGCATATTATTCTGCAATAAATAGCATATGCTATAATATAGCCATTAAGAGCAAAAGGTAACAGAATTCTAGTAATTCTGGCTGCCACTAACTCAGCCTTTGGCAAGTTCCTTTCACTCCCTTGGTTTTTCTCAGCTGTGGCACAGGACAAGTAACACCCACAACTCAGACTGGCTGGAAAAATAGTTAGTGCCGTGAAGTTTCTGCCCAGTGCTGGATACCTATGAAGGTTAAAAACGTTTAGCCAGTAATATTTTAAAGACCTCAGGTATAAATATTTTTTCAGCTGGTTGAAAGAGCATGACGTCAACAGCAAACATGTTTATGTGAAGATAAAAGAGCACTTTCATGAGAATAAATAGATGTTGACAAGAGTAAAGGAAGCTGTCAGAAGCAACCTCAGCTCCCAAAAAACTCAAGGAAGATCTAAGCAAACAAAAAGACACCTGGTGGAAGTCAGAGTCTTTGTTGGACTTTACTTGAGAAGTCCTGACGGTTGTTGCTTGATAATTCCTTAAGGGATGAAGTGGTCCTTACACTTTGGAACTTGTCACTGGGGCAACACACAACTCCTAAGTTCTCAGGATTCGTGATGTTCCACAAAAGATTAAAGACAGTTGGAAGATAATTCAAATATACACACAGCTCACCCTTTCTCCAATTTCAGTTTGGTCTCCAAATGGTAATAGGTCAATATCTGGCTGGAGGGAACAGGCATCGGTGACAGCTTTGTACCTTGGAGAGATGACTGTGAGTATTTAGGTCATTATAAACACACTACTTGTAAGCTAAGTCCCAGGTTCAATGTATTGGAAATGGAGCTAAAATGTTCACTGAACAACTGAGTGTATACTAACCTCTATACTTGATTTGTAGGTATGGAGACAGATAAAGAGGGGTTCCCATCCTTCTCACCACAAATAGCAATGTGGGAAAACGTGTATATTAAATAGCTAGATTTTGTATTTCCACAATATGACTGTTAATCCTGATTTTCCAACTCTAATGAATTAAGAACACCTAGCAGGTTAGTAGAGCACATTTCTGGGCGTATCTGGAGTGTCATGGAAACATAACCTTGAAATCTGTACGTGACCCTGTCACTCTGGTGTGCTGTTTTCTCGCCCAACTTTCTGGTCACCATGAGCTGAGCAGCTTTGCACAGCCAAGTTTTTCCCCCGTGACGTTCTTACCCTGGAGCCAGCTGATCATGGACTGAGTCCATGAGCTGTGAGCCATGTTAACCCTCCTCCTTTAAGTTATGGGTGTTGGGTTTTGTGTGTGAGTGACAGGGAAGCTGGCTGACACGTAGAATATAAGTGTGTTAGGTGTGTTGTGAGTCATCATGTTGTACATGATTGGTACCTACATTTTTATTTGTCAATTTAAAAAAATTAAAGGGAACACCTGAAGGAGAGGATTGATCCAAAACATGATAAAAATGTGCTTTACCCTACAATGTCAGTGGAGGTGGGTACAGAGCTCTCCCAGAAGGCAAAGTATAGAAGATTTTACCACTGAGAGACCTGGATGGGGAGGTGTCTAAATGGCATCCAGAAAGATGAATAATGATTTGTCAGGAAGAAAATAGGGAAAAGGAAGCTTCAAGAACTGCATATAAGAGAAGGTCTGCAGAGCCCATGAGGGACCAAAGGCTTTCACTGCTAAGGAAGAAGTTGGATGGATGTCGTCACAGACTAAGCCAAGATCATGAAGGCTGCAGGGCCAGTTGCCCCAAGGATGGGGCTTCGAGAGGCAGATGACCTGGAAGGGTGGGTCAGCATGAACACTGGAAAAGCTGGGGAAAATGTCAGTGGTTTCGCTTTCCTCGTCTCTCATCTTAAAATATTCAAGTCATTCTTAGTTCCTCCCTCTCCTGTGCTCACACTTGCCCGTTCTTACCCTACAGTGCTTTTTCCCTCAGTCCTGCCATGCTTTTACATTTTCATCGTCTCCACCCCTAAAGACTCCTGGCATCTGTTTCAGAATATACTCATGTCTGTGTCTTTCTCTATCAAATCTGTTGGATCTTACTTTCAGATTAAGCATATATTATCTTGTTATGCCCATTTCTAAAATGCGTAGTTCCTTCCCAGGATAGACAGAACCACGTGCATTTCCGTCTTCTGAATTCCCTCCTGTCTGACTTGTCCCTGGGTCCCACATACACCCAAGGAAGTCAAGTTCTTCCTCCCACGCTGTCTGCTTTCATCCTTCCTCCCTCACACCTCTCCCTTTGCCTTTATTTTTTAAAGAATTGATTCAGAAGACCTTGGCGGTGAGAATGGAAGTGGGGCCAGCAGAGAACAAAGGAAGTCTCACAGGCTGAGGTTCCGTTTAGCACTCACCAAGCTCAGAAATCAGAAATAGTGGCTGCTGTTGCTCTCAGTAGTACTCATGCAAATTACCTCTGTCTGTTGAAGGGACTTCCAAAGGTGATGTTTTCTTCTACAGTAGCATTTAACAGCCAAGGCTTTTGAGCTGCGTATGCCACAGAATAGCGATTCCTACTGAAAATGGAAAAGAAAAGCAAAACACTGGAGTTAAACAAGGAAGCTGCACCGTGTGTGTAGATTTTAGTACAATAAAGGCAAAGTCGGTAAGATATCTCCGACAGAGAAATGAAAACCATCTCAAAGACAACAAAAATCGAAGACCACCAACCTTAAGAAATAATTCACTCTCTTAAAGAAATTGGAATTTAATCACAATGTCATAAATTTGATTTTGCCATGCTGATGAAGTGTTTTGAGGTATAAACTACTAATTGAAATTTTATTTTCAAAAATTATTTTAATTTTATAAGAATTAAAAGATTAACGATAATTAACACTCTTTGGCAATGCCAGCTATTTTCTTTGATATTAAAATCACTTTATGTAATAGCAAATTTTGTAGGTAAATCTTTTAAAAGGCATAAATTGACACTACAATTATGGTATTTGTAGCTTGATTACATTAACATTTTAAATGCAATATATAAAATTTCAGAACAGAATAATAATCTTGAGAACATGTTTCAAAACACATTCAAATAATTTCTTAGTGGTGACTTCCTTCCCCTTGTTTTCCTTTCTTTCTTTCTTTCTTTCTTTCTCTTTCTTTCAAATTGTATCAGATGTCCATCCATGAGGTTTTACTTTACAATGATGTGGAAAATACTTGTGAGCTGAAGATATACAGATGACAGGGCTGGGGTGGGAAAGACAGCAGGTCAGCTTAAAAGTCCTATTTCCACAGTTAGTCCACGATCTGTAAATATTCAGGAAGTCATTAAAGTTAAGGAGTGTAAGGTTAATAAAGAGAGATGTTAGAGCTGCTCAGAGAGCATCCTGCAACATGACATCTTAGGAGTTTAGAAGATGGGATCGTGGATGGATGCTAGTGGTTATTTAGGTAATCATATGTACAGTAAAACAGTGGCTCTCAAACTCCAATTTGCCTGCCTTCCATCTCTATGGGTTCTTCATTTGTTTATTTGGTTTGTCTTGTTTAGTGCTGGGGTTGAACCCCAGGGCCGCGGGCATGCTGAACAAGTGCTTGACTGTGGAGCTAAGCCCTCATGCCACAAGGATTGCTTCTGTTTTTAATAGATAAATTATTTGGATTTTCATTTCTGCCTTATAGGCAGATCTCATCATCATTTGGCTCACGATCGACACACGCATTAAGTCTTAGATTTTTATTTTCAACTCTTGAATGCAGCCCAAACAAGAACTATGTTACTTCAGCCAAAGTCAAGATACACGTGACTCGCTGAGACAAAAACAGGTGGCACAGTGAGCCATTTTCCTGGGCAACTTAACTCTTAGCAGCTTGCAAAGGTTGTGAACCACTGCTGTGGGTACTATGGAACACATCTTAATAAATAAATATGTCATCAGAGTGAATAAAATGACGAGGAGTAAGGGGTTAAAGCAAAGACCAAGGAAGAAAGTTATTAAACTCGGGTTAAAATGGAAATAATACCTTCTGGTTGCTTCAAAAGAAGGCTCAGATTCATTTACACTGTAAGTATGGCAAACAATGCTCATTAATAATGAGTATATATATAGAATGAACATGTGTACATTATCAGGCAAGAGACAAAATAAATATTGGCAATATTAAGTGGCTACATTGCTCAAAATAATAATAATAATATTCTTCTTTGACATTTTCCTCAGCTGAGAAATTAAGCAGATTTCAAAGGTAGACAGCACTGATATCTTCCATATGAAGTTTGGGTTCACCCATTGAGCTGCATTCTAGTTACTGCTCTGTGATAACAGGCTATGAAAATTTGGGCCCTCTCTCTAGAATAGTTTCTCAAGAATTCTATATTTCCAATACTTCCCTACCTTTAAATTTTGAATTCAAACTATTTGAATTCCTAATAAACTGCCTCTAGGGCATAAACAGAAGAGATGTCTTCCAGGCTTTAAACATGGAAAGTGTATAAAACACAGCTGTCCCTTAAGGGCTTTTAAGAAAGACAGATAGATATACATAATAAACCAAACTACAACATCCGAATATAATTAGTTATTGGTTGACATGATTTGTGTAAGAAGTGGGGGGTTGACTAATCACATTTAGCTATCTATGCCTATCTTATGAGGAAAATGAACACCTAAAACCACTTTGTTTCATAATTCTAATGTTCAAGAATTCAGGTTAAGATAAATCCCATCATTCTGAAAGACCTGAACTCATAAGCACACTCATAATTTAGGCCTACAAGAGTTCCAAAAATGGAATCTCTTTGACTTTGGAAAGCGTCATATGCTTTTATCACATACTTGCCTAATTACATGATCTATTGATAACTGGTTTGGAATTGATGAAGATGAGCTTCACTATTGTACTTGGCAATCAAGGCAAGAAGAAGTGATTTCAGATTAAAAATTCCTCTCACTAATAATTATTCTTTTTATTTAAGTTATTCTTAAAATTAAAGTGACAAAAACATTTCTCAAGTGTTTTTTACAGAATATTCTTTTGATACCCAGACATTTGGACTTCATTTTTAATAGCCAAAAGCCCATCAATGACCCCATATTTTTAGCTAATGTGAAGAAGAGAAAGAAGAAAGGAGGAAGAGCAGATATAGGACAGCAATGAACGGGTTGATGTGCATCCGTGTCATCCCAGTGGGAATGCACATTAGACATTCAGAACTGCCAGCCCACATTAACGGCATGGATTCAGAAGTCAGCAACACAATCAACATTGATTGGCTATATTCAGTGCCAATCAAAATATTTGCTGATAATCTTCTGACGTGAAAATGAGTAGTGACACAATGAATTAGCGTCTAGTTCCTTCTTGTGCTGCTTTACTTTTGTAGGAATATGAAAGGGAATAAGTACTAAGATGGGTAGGGTAAAAAGTGTTTAAGTACAGACAAAGAAGGCCCAAGCCACCTCCCACAAACTGGGTTGAACAATGAAGTGGATGGTAGAGGACAAGGTGAGTGTCCCAGCCGCAGAAAGGGCCAGAGCAACATTTCTCTTTGAGCTGGAGAAGATATGCAGTAGATGACCATGGCGTGTCCTGCTCAGGCAAAGAGCTTGCATAAATTTGGCATGGCTGCAATGTGGGTGTACGTGGCCTGTGAAGAAGACCACACCACTATCTTAGGCCATGAGGCTTGTTTGGAAACCTCACCAGGATCACAGATGGCGACAGATGAAGGAACAAGACAGGAAGTGACACAGAGACACTGAGTAAGTAGGTCCTTCTAGTGTCTTGTTTACATGAAGAGTAGAGAGAAACCACTAACTTTCCTCCTCTTGCAAAGATTTTGGAAAAGATCATTTGATATTTCTTCTCTGAACTTCAAATCATTAAGGCTCTATTTGTATTTGAGCCTTATAAAGACTGGAAGAATTTTTATAGCCTCTTTTATTGCAGAATGAGTTACTAAGTTATTGCCTGAGTATTATTCACTTGCCTTTAAAATTATGTCTTTACAATCTCAACTTTATTTCTATCTCAGAAATGTACAGTTCATACTATTATAAACCTCTACATACTTTTTTGGTAATTTTTAAACATATGTTTAAATTCTACTTTAAAAAAAAATGTGTGCTTATTTCTGAGGAATCCTCCGACTCCTACATGGGAAGCTCCTGCCCTAAGTCCTTCCCTTGGCAGATTGCCAGATGCATGACCGCAACAGAAAGCAGCTAAAAATCCTACATACTTGCTCCAGTGAACTTTTCCCTCCAGGGCCTGCATCTCTCCGAGGATGGCCAGGAGAAGAGAGGACTTCCCACATCCCACCTGGCCCACAATCATGGTCAGCTGACCTGGAGAAGACAAACAGGATAACAAAACGATGAGCAGGAATTCTCCTAGTGAGACAAAATTCAATACACTTAGGAAAGGTTACAGTTCCCCAGTCGGTGACCCAGCTGGATTTCCAGAAATGAAATATCCCAAAGAGCTTCTTTCTCTGATGCACAGGTCTTTTGGGAAAAAGAAAGAGAAATAAAAATATATAGGCCTTGGTTGATAGTTTTTAATATGGAAAACAGCCAATGTTACTAACAAGATCAACAAAATAATTTCACAAATATCTATATTAATTTTAGATGTATTAGACTATTCCCTTAGGAGTAATCTTTTGAAAATACGTAATCATAACTAAAGTGTATGCCTTAAAAAAGTCCTCCTCTTTTTGTTAGGCTCAATTATCTTGGAAAATTGTAACTCTGATAATTAAGAGCAGTAAAAGTGTATAATAAACAACTCTCACCGGTTGGAATTCGGATGTCTATATTGGAAAGTGTAGCTAAGCCGCTGCCCCATGAAAAGTACCCATTTGTGACCTAGAAAGTAAGAATACAGAAGTTAAATAATTTATGCAGTCCTAGAGCATAATTAAAACAATTTTTCCTTTTAAGAGGCTCAAACTTTCAACACAGAATAGAACACATAGTGGTTAAATTCTAACTTAGAGCTAAAACTTTTAGCAGTACAAATGAAAAAAAGAAAGGAAGAATGAATTGGAAGGGAGAGTCTTTCACTTAGTACTATTACGAACCATTCTAAAAATCATAGGAATTTTATTTTATAAAAAATTGGAATTTGAGTTCAGGACCAGTTTGGGCTACTGAGCAAGACTCTGTCCCCCTCTCCCCCCACAAAATTGGAATTAATGAATTGTTTACATGTGCCCACTTTAAAAGAAACAACCATCCCAAATTTTTCTAAAGAAATCCCTACACTAGCTATTTCAATAGTAGACACTTCTCCAATCCCTGTAATTTAAAATGAAGAACAGAAATAGTCATAACGGGGAAGTGGGCAAAACATTAAGGGACACTAAAGAAAAGATGCACCCCTTACAGAAACAAGTATTCGATTCCAAAGCCACAGTGATGAGATGTCTTACTTCACTTATTATGTCGGGATTTTTTAGAATGGATTGGTATCATCACCTGGCCCTATGAAGCTCTGCATCAAATAACTTGACGAGTGAGAAAACTCTGCCTGAAAAGGCCGGGCTGTGTTCTTCCCGAGGGGGTTTTCTCTAGCTTGTGAAACATAAGGCGTAGCATTGACTATCCATCACATGACAATGCATGAAATTAGTCAAGGAAGGACAGTGGCAGACCAAGGCAGAGTGGTCGGTCACTTTACAAACACTGGCCAATCATCTACTCTGGGTGAAGCACCGTTTGGATTGATGGAGGCTACAGAGAAGTTACAATGCACCATCCCTAAGCCCTTGGAGCTCATAAGTAGACCAGATAAAGCATGGAAAAAATACAGTTGTGTGCCCCATAGTGTGTCTGTTGGTGACAAACTGCACATGTGATTCTGTCACCTGTAATTGCAGCACTCCAGGACGCCAAGTAAGGAAGATGGCACATTTGAGCCTATTGTGGCTTGGATCTGGAATGTTCCCCAAAAGTCTCATGTATTTGAATGTTTCAGATTGTCTGTGGAACCATGTGCTGTTAGGAGATTGGGGCCTAGTCTGGAGGGGTGAGTTATAGGCATGTAAATTGGATTACAGACATGTAAATTGGATTACAGGTGTGTAGTGAGAGCTTACCACACCTTCCATAGCTGGGTCCAGGCAGGGCTGATCACTGGAATGAGACTGGGAAGGATGTATAAGCTGCTTCCTGCCTTCCTTGGAGGACTGGTCTCAACTTGCCTTGACTTGGCTTCCTGTTTGTAACGTTGAGGAGCTGCCTCCACCTCTGCCTCTACTGTGTGCTTCCGCTATTGCCAGCCACCCCTGAATGGACTGAGACCCTCTGAAACTGTGAGTGAAAATAAACCTTTCTTCCCCTAAATTTGTGCATGGCAGGTATTGAGTCACAGCAACGAAACAGTAACTAGAACTGAGCCCAACCTGGACAAGTTAGTGACTTAGTGAGACCCTGCCGCAAAGTCAAAAACAAAAATGGGCTGGGGATATAGCTCAAGGGAAAGGCTCTGGGTTCAATCCCCAGTACCACCAAAAACGGAAATAAAACGATAAAAGAACTACGTCAGCTAGTGAGGTTCTAGCTATCTCATTTTGAGCAAGCACACTCTGTGGCACTGGCACCAGACAAAACCAGCTGACGCGTGCCTCAGAACTTCTCCTGCCGTTCAGTGGCACGTGACTGCTAAGTACAAGGCATCCTGGGCTAAGTACCCATCGAAATAACAGGGAGCAAGAGCAACAGCAGTTCAGAAAGGAGAATCATTTGTGTCTGAGATGAGTCAAAATCTTTTTGGAAGAAGAGGGCCTGTTAGCTAGTTTTGGAAAATAGATTGATTGTCAACAAGCACATGTCTGGGGAAAAAATACTATGAGAAGGGGCCCCAAGTCAGAAATCTATGATATGTGCTGTGCGAAATAAATAGCAGAGTTGGCCAGGGCAGAGACTGAAGATACAGAGGCTAACAGATAACTGGCACTCCAAGAAAGGATGCAGTCTCAGGAGAGGAGGTCCCTTTGTCTCTGGGAGAAGGCAAGGGGCGCAGAGATGCAAAAATAGTCAAGCCTAGAAGAGGGTCAGCGCGCAGCTGAGGAAGCCCTCCATGACACCACTGGTGCCTCTTGTGAACTCAGAACTGAGATCAGCTGCACAAAGAGGTGGCTAGGAAGAGCAGAGGGAGGAGGAAGGGTAGTGGTGACAGCTGAGTGGCTACTGTAGACTGGGAAAAGTCTCGCTGATGAGCAGTCTGGCAAAAGATTGCTGATGACTTCTAAGGGGCACTGAGGCTGGTGACAATCATCTGTGGCGGGGCCAACCTGTGCCTTTGTGTCTTTGTCTCCACAGCACTCAACAGCCTGGTTGTAGGTGTGTCGAGGGCACTAGGTTCGTTTGCTACAGACAGGTATTAAGGTAGTGGTCCCCAACTTTTTCGGCACCAGGGTTCAGTTTTGTGGGAAGGAGGGTTTTGGGGTGATTCAACGTATTACATTGATTGTGCACTTTATTTCCATGATTATTCTATTGTAATATGTTTTGACATAATTCTACAACTCACATAATGCAGGATCAGTGGGAGCTCTGACCTTGGTGTCCTGCCACTACACAGTCCCATCTGGGGGTGTTGGGAGACAGCGACACTTGCAGTGTGTCACTTACATCAAGTCTACTCTGTAATCTTGTTTCGGTGGTGTCACTGTAGAAAGCCCAGCTGAATCTGCAAGCAGCTGATTTATGGTGGTCTCTGTGCAGGCAAACCCCTCCACTAACGTTAATCCGGATTTGCAGTTGCTCCCCGGCACCACTATCACCACTTCAGCTCCACCTCAGATCACTGAGCACTAGAATCTCACGAGGAGTGTGCAACCTAGATCCCCCACATGTGCAGTCCACAGTCAGGTTTGTGCTCTTATGAGAACTGGAAGCAATGGCTGCTCTGACAAGAGGCAGAACCCAATAGCAATGCCTGGTGTGTAGTGACTAAGTACAAGGCACATGCCACTCACTTCTGGCAGTGGCCTGCTTCTCAATAGGACTTAGATCAGCATCAACCCATAGCCTGAAGGTTGGGGAGCCTTTTACTGAAGGATTAGGACAAAAAGAAGGAGCTCAAGATATTGTAGCCTCCAATGACATTCAAAACCAATAACCACAAAGGTGGGTGCCTGAAAAAGCTGGGGGATCAGTGTTCTGCTAATACTAGCTAAGATGATAGCATAGGAATTCAGAGAGGTGCAATTCCAGGTGGTGATGAAGGGCGAACCCCCAAGAGGATGAGCAAATGGTGAAGATGTGATATCTGTGTGCTAGGATGTGGGATTGACTGGAAACTTAGACATTTAAGTCACATCAACGTGTGTCAAATACAACAGCAGGAAGATGAACTAGAAAAATGGGTACCAACTTCTACCTCCATTGAAAGAGGGAGAATGACCAAGGGACCAACTCCTGGATCCTAAATGTAAGAAGGGACAGAAGTGCCATGGCTTCCAGAGAGTGTAAGAGAGAAAGACATGGTCTGAGAGCAGCAGGAAGGACCCGGAAGAATGGAGAGTCACCTCAAAATCCATTGCTGGACAGAGCAAAAGAAGCAACAATCTCCATTCTGAAAAGATGATGAAGAAGACTAATAGAAATTTCTCCCACTATGATGTACACTTTCGTTTTCTCCTTGTACAAAACGCACTTGCTTTTCTACCCAGCAGGGTTAAAACTTTGGCTTCTTTGTACAGGCCCACATAGTATAGGCACAATGGCTGTCATCACTAAAGGGTTACGGTGAGAGGGGGGAAAGTGAGAAAGCTCAACCTTTCACCTTAGCCCAGTAGGTCCCTCATTAGAATAAGGAGAATGCAGTGGTATACATCTTTAATCCTATATGAAAGTCAAATCAAAATGAATCAAAGATCTAAATGTTAAAACAGAAATACTGAACCTGCTGGAAGATAAATCAAGCAAAAACCTTGAAGACACACAGGCTGAGCAAGGACTTTCTCATCAGAGCATTAACCTAAAGAACTGATGCACACAGATATCACATCCTCACCATTTTCTTGTGGTTCAAGAGAAAACACCAAGAATCAACACATGGGATTTATATCAAATTGAGAAGCCTTCACACAGTAAAGGAAAAATTAACAGAGTGAAGAGAGAACCAACAAAATGGAAAAAAAAGACACTTTTCCAGCTACTTCTCAGAGGAAGATGGCTAATATGTAGAATATACAAAGAACTGAAAAAAAACCTAAATGCCCCCAAAATAATGGACTCAATTTAAAAAGAAACAATTGAAAAGGATGGCCAGTTTGCAGGAGAAGAAATACAAGTGGCCAATAAAATTCTTAAAATGCTTAGTATCATTAGCCACTAGAGAAAAGCAAATTAAAACAACATTGAATTCCATCTTACTCTGGTAACAAGACCTCAAAATCAAAATGCTAGAGAGGCTGTGGGAAAGAAGGAATCCTTGTACGCTGTTGCTAAAACTGTAAACTGGTAAAACCACAATGGAAATTAGCATGGAGATTCTTTTGAAAAAAAAAACCTGAAAATAAATAGATATTCCATTTGACCCAGCTGTACCTCTTCTGGGTATCTTTCCAAAAGAGGGAAGGACATCATGTAACAGTGACACACGCATACCCAGGTTTAAACCAGTACAACTCATAATAGCTAGATCCTGAAAGCAGTGATATGTCCATCAGCAGACGAATGGATTACAAATGTACTATATGTACACAATGGAGTATAACACAGGATAAAGAAAGATAAACTGAGTCATTTGTAGAAAAAAAATGGTTGCACCCGGAGAACCATTATGCTTAGCAAATAAATCACACACGGAAGCTTAAATATTATATGTTTCTCCAATATGAAAAATCCAAAGTATCAATACATAAAATAGTCAAATAAGAATGATGGTGGAAACAGGGATATAAATTCTGTGGAGAGGCAAAGTGGATGTAGGAGGGGGTGAAAGGGTAGGAAGGTGAGAGGGAAGGGAAATGATGAAGATGTGATATACATGCCCACCAATTCCTTCAGTTAATGTAATTCTCATGTATTGCACATACATACCAACGATAAGAGTAATTTTGGGGGAAAGGACAGTGATGTATAATACACAACCTGCAGGTGCTGCTGGAAGGAATGAACCAGCACAAAAACATTTAGGTAAATTGAAAGCTTATAAGGACATAAACAATTTTTCAGTACATATCATATATCAAGCATTTTAAAGTTGGTGCCACAGAGGCAGGTACAGAGGTGGGGATGGGATGAGGTAGACAGAAATGAGGATCAGGGATACAGGGGAAGTCAGCACTGGTGGCCTGCGTCTGGCTCCTCACCCCTTCCTTTCTAGCATGTTCTCTGCTATGCTTCTCAGTCACTGTGGACTGAGCGCCTTTGGTTCACCACACCCTCCCACCATGCTGTCTCTGCCTTGGAGCCAGCTGAGCATGGACTGAGCCTTCTGAAACCATGAGCCAAATAAACATCTTCTTTTCACTTGTGTGTTTTCTCTTTTCCCCCCTTTTTTGTGTTTTCCCTTTTTCCCTCAGCTACAGAAAAGCTGACAAATATAAAGAGTAAGATAAATGTTTCAATCTATGTAAGAATCTTGGAAAGAAAATCACCTTTATTGCAATGTCTTCTGTCTCCACAGGACGTAGACGACGTGCTGATTGCTCGTAGCTGTCCAGGTGGTACCTTCCAGGCTGCTTTCTGTTTATAGCTTTTGGCTGCCACATTCCAAATGGGAAAGAACAAAAGTTGAAACTTGATGAAAAACATTGAGACTTTACTCAATATCAACTCACATTGCTGCTTCATTGAAATTCCAAGAAAAAGAGATAAGTAAGGTGAATGTCGTATTTTGACTTTTTAAATGGCTTTTCCCAGAAAGCAAATCATGAAAAAGTCTTGAACTCCCACTTGGAATTGAATTTGCCAGCTTCTTTTGAAAAACAAAAAGATGGAGATACTTGGAAAAGATGGAAGTTCTCCTACCCAGTCCCAAAGTAGGCTTTGGAAATTTTTCTTCAGCTATCTAGATGAATATATGTAGACAATATAAAACTCTGAGACCAACCAAAACGAGATCAGATTAACTCGGGTCAGACTAGGCTCCATTTTTTTTTTTTAGGTCAATGAGTTTATACACACTCTAGCAGTGCATTGGAATGAGGAGGACCTGGCATCTCATCTACTCACATAAATCACAAGGAGCTAGAGAGCCCCCAAGGGTCCACTGTGGATTGGCAAAAGCAAAGAATTTAAGTTTTTTTTTTAAAATAAAGATATATAGTGTTTCACAAGGTCCATAAGTATTATAAGATGATCTAGTCTACATAAGATATTGTAATGCTATTCCCAATCAATGGGACTACCATTAAATAAAAGAAGCAAACAATGGTAAGACAATCATCACATAGTTAAAGTAAACAAATATTAGGTTATATGTAGAAATTTCTCATGCTCAGGGGCAACTCACTTGGGACCCCCTCCCAGTTGGTGGGAACTTTCACCCCTCTATCCTTTGTTTCTAAATAAAGACCTCTTATTCCCTACCTTGCTGACTTTGTGACATCATGGGACAAAAAATAAAAAGAAAAATCTTTTGTTTTTGAGTTTAATTTTATATAGAGATAAGTTTTTAAACAGAAGGCAAAAACTTAGCTCTGTAAATTCATAATTTGGAAAAATATATAAGTTCCAAATCTGTTTCAGAAATATAACAAGCAAATATTTCATTGTTACTATCTGTCATATTTAAATACCTTATGGAGATTATGAAAGCTAAATTGCAATACTTTAAAGCTGTTAAATTACCTAAAAAAAACAAAGGATTCTAGAATTGTGAAACTTTTAAAAAAATCTATTTGGCCTAAGATTTCAGGTTTAGCTTTTTAAAAAATCCACAAACTTCTACTATGGGAATTAAAAATGTCTTTGAATAATCAGTGATTTAATCCAACCAAGATATTACTTTTCCAATTCCCATCAATTGGTGTCCCAACAGAATCAAACTATCAAATAGTACAATGCTAGGTTTCATATAAATAAACAACACAAATTTAAAAGCCACTGAGAAAATCAAAAGTGTTATCGATGGTTATGGCACATAGAAAATACTAAACACATCTTAGCTGAGGAGAGAGAGAGAGAGAGAGAGAGAGAGAGAGAGAGAGAGAGAGAGAGAGAGAGAGAGACAGAGCAAGAGCAAGTGAGAAAGAACATGATGAAATTTTATTTTAGTTTAACTTTTCCTTCCCACAGTCCTGACAGATAACCTGGTGCACTGCATGTGATTTTGAAGCAAGTTACACTTCTTGAGAATAAGTACATTTTCCTCACAACCCAAATCTACTCCTATCTGTAGAATTTACCATCTTCTTGCAGCTTTACTTCTATAGTAATGTTGCCCCCAGGGATGTTAAAGGAATGATTTCATGCTCTTCACCAAACTGAAGGGGGGGGGGGGGGGGGTGGGAAGAAGAGATGTGTTGACAGAGATTTGAGCTGGAGCTGCACAGATGTAATTTGAAGAGACTTTGGCTCCAGAATGTCACTAATTCTCCGTGGAGATTCTACAGCCAAAACCTCTTCACTTGAAGTTTTTACCGAATATACAGCATCTTAAGCACTCTGAAGAAGGAGTTTCCATCCATGTCATTTTCAAACACAGGTTTTTTTCACTCCATTTTGTAAAGCCCGTTCTCTGTTCCTCTGTGGTTTGGCCCATCAGCGGTGATGAATGACCCCAAAAGACATCAGAAGTCCAGTCTGGTTTCAATAACCTCGATGATATTGGACGCATCTGAAGGGGATTCTCTCCCTTTCCAAAAGCCTTTTCTCTGTTCAATCTTTTTCTATTCCTCATCTCACACAAAAACATTCTTCAGACCTCCCTGATGCCATGAACTTGACCTTCTGCATCCCCTTTATTAGAGGTTATATGATTCTGAAAGATGATCTAATGATTTCTCTGGTAGATTAAGATCATCCAAAGTGTAACAAAGACAGTTCTAACCAAATTTTTGACTTCCTCCCTGCTTAAAAGTGCAGACTCTATTTACTGTATTCTCATCTTTGTATGTATGTCCATGCAATGCAAACACACATTCTGAGGTGTGGCAAACTACTGGGTGAGTAGAAGGCAGAGTTACTCCTTTGCAGTCAAATCAGGCCTGATCAATAAAGCAAACTAAAATAAAGTGAATAATAATAATGATATCTCAAAAATAGAATAAAACACTGAGTCTTTCTATAACCAAGTGCTTGTCTTAACGATTTTAGTAGTTTTCAGCACAATGTGAAAAAATTAACATAGATTGACTTCCTTGAAAAGATCTCCCCAGACCCACTCTACTCCCGTTGGAAGATGGCATGTGCATATTTGGTACATCACGTAAATGATAAATACAGTCATGTTTCCCAATAGTTACATGAATAATATTACTTTATCACTCATTTTTAAATAGCCTTTTTCTAACTTCTTTGCTATGAAAATATACATTACTTTGAAATAATTTCTTCAGAAATGTTCAGATACACCCTTTAAGAAACTTGATGAAAAACATCGAGACTTTATTCAATATCAACTCACATTGCTACTTCATTGAAATTCCAAGAAAAAGAGATAAGTGAATGTCACATTTTGAATTTCTAAAT
This sequence comes from Ctenodactylus gundi, assembly GCA_004027205.1. Classification (NCBI taxonomy): domain Eukaryota; kingdom Metazoa; phylum Chordata; class Mammalia; order Rodentia; family Ctenodactylidae; genus Ctenodactylus; species Ctenodactylus gundi. Next base: position 409,775 of record PVKB01000065.1, read on the forward strand.
GGCTTTAAAAAAAATTGGTACACTGTAGTTCCACTGGCTTAATTATTGTCTAACAGCTAGTGACTTGTAAGTTTACAAACCCAAGGCTCAGCTCTCTTCTTGGATATCAATATGTAATTCACATTCATTACATGAAAATTATACCTTTTGATTACATCCGACACCAATCTCCTCACTTCTCTGCCCCCGACCCCATTAGTTAATGGCTGCGCCCTCTACCCAGCAGTCAAGTCAATCCCCAGGCACCTTTGAACCTTGTCTCTCCTTCATCTTTTGCGTACAGTGTTGCAGCAAGTGTTTATCAGGCAAATGAGAATGTACCCTGAGCATGATCAATTCCTCATGAATCCCCCTGGAACTGTGACACAACTTGAGGTCTCACCATCATCATCTCTTTCCCATGTTATGATAATGACTTCTCCGCTGATCACCTGTCCCACTCCCTTGGTCCCCATTGACCTCTCTGCACAGGAGCCACAGTGAGCTTTTAAAAAAATTTAACAAAATGATGCAGCTTTAAGTCTTTTCCAATGGCTTCCTTAGGCATGTCAATAAAGTCCAAATTCTGCATGGTCCCTAAGACCCTGAATCATTATTGCTTTGCCTTACTTTTCATCCATTGCCAGGCTCGAAACATACTTCCCTTTGTTCCTCCACCCTTCAAGGTGCTAATATCTCCTAATCCTGCTGGCTGGAATTTTTTAGTTCTCCGTATCTTTCATCCAGGTCTCGTCTCAAATACTGGCTCTTGCAAGCATCCACCCTGTTTTGAGTGTCACTTTCACTCTCCAGTATTGTCCTTTTTTTCCCCCTACACAGTAGAATTATCTTATTCTTTTAATGTGCTTAAAGTTTGACTCCTGTGACAAGAAAGTGGGATCTATGACAGGAACGGTCTCATAGCTCTGCCACAAATCCCAGGGTAACCAGTAAGTAAGGGGAACTACATCTAGATATTAAAACAGAAAAACTGAATCTTCTAGAAGATACAAATAGGTAAAACTCTTGAAGGTGTAAGTAAAGACCTAGACTTTCTCAACAGAATACCCGGTATACGTGAGACAACAGCAAGAGTTCACAAATGGGACTGTAGCATATTAAGAAGTTTCTGCAGGACAAAAGAAACATCAACACAGTGTAGAAAGAACTAGTAGAATGAGGAAAATTTTCTACCAGCTTCTCCCCAAACAAATGGCTAATATCTAAAATATTTTACAAAGGACTAAAAAATTAGACTTTATAAAATATAGACAGTTCTCAGAAGGAATACAAACAGCTAATAAATACATAAAACATGATCAGCATCTTTAACCTTTTGAGAAATCCAATACTGAGGTTGTATTTTAGTCCAATAAGAATGGCTATTATCAAGAACTCAAACAACAACAAATGCTGGTGAAGTCAGAGGAAAGGGAATCCTTCCACATTGTTGGCAGGACTACAAACTGGTAAAACCACTATGGAAATCCATGTGGGGATTCCTCAGAAAACAGAACAGATATTCTGTTTGACCCAACTGTCAATCTTCTGGGTATCCTTCTAAAAGATTTAAAAATATCACATAACAGTGATACACACATACTCTATGTTTATAGCAGCATAGCTCATAATACCTAAATCTTGGAAGTAGCCAATATATCCAACAACAGGCGAATGGATAGAGAAAATTATATATACGAGACTCTGGCACAAAGAAAGTTAAATTTCAGACCTTTGTAAGAAAATGAATGCACCTTGAGACCATTCTGCTTGGTGAAATGAACCATATACAAAAGCATACATACCACATGGTTTCTCTGATATGAGAAACTAGAAATAGAAATAAGCAAAAGAATAAAATAAAATAGTGACAGTAGGCTAAAAAGCACTTAGTTTTGTGCAGTGGAGAAGAGGATCTTGGGGAAAAGGAGATGGGAAGGGGAGAAAGAAATAATAATTATCTACATACAATATTTTTATAAACCGATTCCTCAAATTGATTCAATTATTATGTACCACACATACTGATAAAAAATAATTTTTGGAAAAACATGTTTTAAGCTAATAATAATAAAGCTGAAAGATATAAGAATATAATATTGAAACAGCAATCTTGTTTTGTATTTATACAAAAGTTGAAGTAAAAAAATTCAATCTCTTTTTCAAATGAACATGTATCATCCTTCTTAAAGTAATTCTCTTGTGATTTGTAAAAACAAGTCTTATGTATTTTGCTGATTTTAGGCTTTTGTAAATTGCAGATGTCAATTTTTCTCTGTACAGTTCAAAATATTACAAGGATTTCTTCTAATTACACTCTTATCAATCCCTCCACTATCCATTCTGTCAAGACAGTCATTACGCTGTGCACAGCTCACCATCATACAAAGCATACTTACAGCACCTGTGTGCTTCTTACAGGACTCAAAGGGCAGGGAACCTTCCCCAGTCCGCCAGCTGTCGTCACCAATCTCATCACTCAGGAGAAACTCATTCAACTTTTGAACACTGCAAAAAACACAAGCACACTCAGAACAAGGCTCAACAATTGAACACTACCACCACTTTCAACAAAAATAATACCTAAACAAACCAGCCATTCTCCTCCCCTGGTGTCCTGGTGAGCAGGCTTCTTCTGAGAGTCACTTCATCAAACCACATGGGCACCAGCCAGGTTGACCAAACATCCACAACTGCCCAGGACTGGGTAGCTTTAGGTACTTAAGAACCACCAGAAAAAAACGCCAAGAAAACCCAGACCATGAGCATCCTAAACTCAATGGACCTTCCTTTGCATTTTTTTTCCTCAATTGTATTTGTTTTTAAAGATAGTAGAGTTGAATGAACCCCTGGACTAAGATAGTTATGATAACAGTACTGATGAGGGAGGTATTTTTATAATTTTACATATGAGGGAAATCACAATACAGAGAAATAACCTATCTTATAAACACTTATATATACAAGGGATAATGAAACAGTACAGTGAATGCTTAACGAACTTACTAGAGTAAAAGACATATTTTCATGAATCCCTCTCAGCACACTCCCCCTTGCCTGGAACACCCTTATCCCATCATTCTTGCCACTTTATGAAGCAGTTCTGGAAGTCCTCTTTTGTGAATGTCTTTACAAGTATAATAAAAAAAATACAGTGACTGCTGTTGCCAAGTGCCATCCAGTGGAAAGGCAGGCTTGTAAAACACAGCTGGGTGCTCTCCTCCACCTTGTTCGGATGATACGCTGGCCATGCAGCTCTGGCTGCTTCGCAAATCAAAATGACCATAACAGGTTCTGAGTTAATTCAAGACATTAAAGCAGCCATGACAGTGCAACTAAGGATACTCAGGAAAGAGGACTTAACCAACAGCTTCAGAAAGAGGCAGGAGTGTTGGGATAAAAGTGTTCAGAGAGACGGGATTCACAGAAAAGCTTCTTTTGCTACAGCAGTCCCCAGCGCTTTTGAAGTCAGCGACAACTTTAGCTGAAGATCATTTTACCAAGGACCAGGGTGGACTGGAGTACAGGTTCTTGTTACGCAGTAAGTTGTTGGAGGACAGCTTCGACAAGGGAGCAGCTGCAGGAGGGGCCTGAGGAGCGAAGCCCCGCCTCCTGTCAATCAGCAGTGGCGTTGGAACCTAACGGGAGCGAGCTGACAGAAGGTGGAACCCCACTTGCCTCTGACCTCCAGCCCTCCATTCATCTGTCCTTGTGGCATGGTCCTCGCAAGGCCACAGACTAATACCGCTCCTCAGCCCAGCAGGTTGGGGACACCTGTTTTACTGTAACAATTTTTTACAAACTTAAACACAAACCTTATTTTTTGACCTGATAATACACAGATCCAGGGTCCCTGTCCACTGCTCCATTCTGTTTAAACGCTATTCATTGCGCATATTTTCTGAACCTGGCTGTAAGGGGACTCTGGAGTCTTCTTACTCAAAGTGTCAGCCAAGGTTCAGCCACAGGAGCATCTGGGAACTTTTTAGAAACAGAGAAGCTCAGACCCCACTCTGACTTACGAATCAAAGCATGCATTTCAACAGTACCCAGAGGTGCTTCATTCACGTGCAACAGTGTGGAGAGTCAACTCTAAAAGTGTGGTTTGCTAACTTTCTTCACCATGGACTCCTTAGTCCAAGAACACGACTCTGGCTCACTTCCTCTTTTCAGTCTAATTTTCTCAAAACAGTATCATCAGATCAAGAGTAAAAATAAGTAAACAAAACCAAGAAAACAATGAGATGGCTCGAAGACCCGTACTTGTAAGTAAAATCATATAGTAACAAAACCTGGTGAAGTTGCAAAAGAAAAATCCTCCTTTAGCATGCTGGGATAGTAAAAGTGGTCAGACTTCTTGATGGACTCAGCATCATTTCTAGAAGTTCTGCCTTCAGTAGGAAACTAGAAAACAGTCAAAATAAAAGCTCTTCTTGTTTTTATATTTTCAAATTTTCCTTTCAGTGGGTAGTCAAGTTCAGTGGCTCCAGCTAGATCTGCCATGTTTGTTTCTGTAGCATGCTAATAATGTAAGTTTGATCTTGTTGGTTTTCCAGGATTTTTAAGAGCTTTGCCACTGTGGGTCATCAGAACATAAGAAGATAATATGCACAGGGCCAGTCTAAGCAGTAGCTTCCAAACTGAGCCTTCAGGGGACTGGAAGGGGGGTTGTTTAAGGAGATCTCTGGTCTGTATGCTTTCTTAGTGTCTTGTTCATAAATTCACAAAGACTTGAAAGACACAAGGTTAGAAATGTCCTATGAAATAGCTTTTATTGGCCTTCTATGGCAGATACTCCTTTCCTTATATAGATTGTACCTGTCACGTTGCTCTGTTTGGAGAAGTGGTTTTAAGGAGCAGAGTTTTGTTAATGAAAAGAATACTTTGGAACCACCCAGTACATCACACATTGTCTCTGCGCACAAAGGAAAGCGCTGGCTCAAGCTCACACTGCTGTAGCTTTGAGACTAGCAGTGGCAGGCAGTGCTGCTTGGCAAATGCTTGTTCAATTAATCAGAGAAATAAAGGAATGATTCAGACGTTAAAGTTGGTTGATTCAATTCTCCAGTTCACAGTTCACTTTCTTAGTATACACACAAATCTTACTGAAGCTTTTATGGAATAAATGAGGCCCATTCCTGCCCAGTGTCAGGGTGCAAGGATCTCTCAGCTTCTCTGGGGGTGGCGAGCTCTTGCTCTTTTCTTGGTCACATCCTATTTCAACTTGAGCCACGTGGATGCCCATCCCCATTCTTCTCTATTTCTCAGGGGTCCCTGGATGAAAGTCCTCTGTAACGATATTTCTATCATTGTTTTGTCAATGGTTAGTTATGCATCTTTCAGGAGGAAAGCAAAGATCATCATCTTTAGAATCTAGCCCAATATCTAAATTGTAGTAATTCCTTAAGAGATGTCTGGGGAGTAAGTAGGTAATCCAAACAGCATTTCCTGCTTATATAAGGCCCCGTTAGGAACTCCAGAGGCAAAATAATTATGGAAAATGCACAAGTCCTGAGCAGGGTTATATTTTAAAATTGCACATCTATTCTATTTCTTAAAACAACAAGTGGCACCTCTGCCTTTCAGCACCTTTTGTCAGCGAAGAGCTGCCCAGTGTTTTACTTTCCAGCCTCCTTCCCTGACACTTTTCCTGTCAGAATCTCTTCTGCCCTACACAGAACAGCGGTTAGTGCTCTGCATAAGCCAAGACTTCTTGCTTCTTTACTCAGCCTTTCTTCTTGTGTGTCTTGCTCTCTCAGGGAAAACAAGTTTCTACCTTTTGCTCCAACTGGTCAAGTCTTACTTGTTCTTTGAGAGTCTAGGAAAGAGATATAACCTCCTTCAAGCCTGCGCTAACCACATCGGCTTCCGTCTGTGTCACCAACCTTCCTGGTCTTCCTAGAGAGGGGGCCATGCCATTTTGTTCTAGAGCTGTACAAACTGAGGCAGGAAGATCACAAGTTTGGGCCCAACTCAGGCAACTTAGAAACTTGGCAAGACCTTGTCTTAAAATATAAATAAAGCAGGTTGAAGATGTAGCTTCAGTGTGAAAGTTCTAGGTTCAATCCCTCATACTGAAAAAACAAAAACAAAAACAAAAACAAACCAATGCACTGGTGTTGGTTGCCTTTCCTGGTCTCTCCAGCTAAACTGTATGCTTCGCTCTTTGCCCCTGCAAGGATTGGGGCCCAGAAGTACACCAGAAGCACCAAGAAATGAATGTTGACCCTGCAGACCCCAGAAGATGCTCAGGAACACAGGGTGATGAACAGGCATGGTGGCAAACTAGAAAGCAAAGCGAAGATCTGCAAGCCACCTAAAACATGTAGGCGATATTCTGAACACTTTTATTTGTCATCTTGCTGCATATTTTTCAGCCACCATGCAACAAGTGCCATTACTAAGCTCACTTGGCAGGTGAGGATGCGGAAACACTAAAAACATGGTGGCAGTTGAGCTAACAGCTCAGAGGTTGCAGTCCTTGCATGGCCAGCCGGCAATGGCAGAAGGGCCAGGCACAGAGGAAAGCAGCTCACAGTGTGGTGGGCAGGAAGCAGAGAGAGCCGGAAGGGCGAGCGGGGGGCAAGAACACATTCTTCAGGCTACACTTCCTGCGAGCTGCCCCTTCCAACCAGGCCTGGCCTCTTAACAGCACATGACATCAATAGCCTCTTCACCCACGTCATCTGATTAATCCAACAATTCCCGTCAGTTTTTAAGTTCATGAGGCTTTGAGGGGATACCCCAGATCCAAACTGCAACACAAGTGTATCTGATGCCCATTCATTTTCTGCTTTGCCTCCATCTGTTAATTTAATTTTAAAATTTAATTTTAAAATAGTCCCCTTTTATTATTTTTATTAGGATATGTTTGTGATACCTGACTCATTCACCCTGGGGATGTGATACATATACACATTGCATCTTAATCATGTTCCCAGTCTCTTCCCCTCCCCAACCTCCAGATCCCCTACCTCCCCTGCAAAGCCACCTGCCTGTTTCCTAGCCTCTCCTTCAAAGTTCAGGACTTGACTAATTTCTCATTGGTTTAGATTGTTGATGAAAATATTTAAGATTTTAGTTACCCATGTTACTTACTCATGAGTCAAGTTTTACTTTGGGTGGTTAACACTGCATAAGTACCTTGGCCCAGTGCTACAATACTTGGGAATAACTTATTTTGTTGTTGGCAGTTTTGTAATTTGTTTTGTTTTATTTGTTTTTGTATTGGGGATTTTTTGAGACAAAGTCTCAAAAAATGTGTTACAGGCTAAAGTTACATATTTTAAAATAAACATTAGGAATTCAAAAAATTGAAATAAAGAAATCAGACCATAGCATAAGTATGCTGTATGAGAAATATTAGTAACAAGCTATTGACAGCAGGTCACAGGGCAGGCCAGCCACCATAATCTCCTTTGTGAAGTATACGAGAGAGTTAGAACTCAAAGCTGTTTCTTCCACCAAAGGAATGGTTTGCTTTGTCCTTGGCAGATCACATCTTTGGACATAGATTGCTGCATGATACATCAAAGACCACATACCTACACTAGAATTATTTATAAGGAATAAGGCACATTCTCCTACAGAAACACAAAGCACATCAATTATTTCCTAGCAAATAAAGCAAAGTGGAGAAGCAAGACATGTGTCGTAGGGGTAAAAGCACTCATTCTAATAATGATTTTTCTTCTCTCTGTTTTGTAAATATAGATGCCAATATTTCATCCTAAAATGTTCAGAAAATTCAAATGGTGTGTGGTTTTGTGGGTCACGAGGGAACAAGAAAAAAACAGGATTCGAGAGGCAAATATGATACAGGTTCTTTGGGGCACTCATGGGGTGGCACACATATACAGAGAAATATGTATGCATGTATGTATGTATGTATGTCTAACATATGTTATATGTAATAAGGTATGCCAGAGTTAAATACAGGTTGTCCCCAAAGTTTCCATACATAGGAAACATACAAAGTTATATATTATAGTATAGGACATATTTTAATATTTTTGTGGATGTTGACTTTTCAAATAGTTTGTATATTCATTATTTGTTTTATATTTATTTTCTCTATCTACTGTTATATTTATGTAAGTAAAATTCCCCAGTATATGTATTACATATATTGTACAAGCAGTACATATATTACATATTTATATAAAATTTATAATATATTTTTATAATATAGATATATGTATAGTCCCACCTAATGAATGTCACAAGGAACAATCTGGCTCATGAGCTAAACCTTTTTTAAAAAAGAAAAAAACACAGAGATTTCTCCCAGAGCAAAGATTTTGACCCAGCACAGAGTTTTCCTCCAGTAGAAAAGTCTCCAGCTTCCTGCAAGCGTATGACAAAAGTTTGTGAGAATGCTTCAGCCTCTTCTAACCCTACAGATTCCAGAACACACAGACAAATGCAGTGGAGAAGCTGCAGTCCTGAAGGGGAGATTTTAAAATCAGCTAACTGACATCATGGATTTGGGGTACAGGACAGTGTGCCGAGCCAGTTACCATCAGGAAGATGCCCCTCTCTGGAGTCCCAGAACCAGTGAGCAGTGGGAAGAAAGACTGGTCCCCTCTGTTGACCAGCTATCTCTGGAGGACCCACAAATCAACCACTGCAAGTCACTTTAGAGCTCAAGTTTTTATAAGCAGATTTTACTTGGCCTACAGCTTGGGAAATCTGGACAGGAGCCCTGGAAACAGACTGGTCTTTATCAGCATGGAGAATGCCTTTTCCCTGAAATGTACAGAGGGAAGGGTGCTGCACACCAGTATGTGGGGGACTTTACCCACCCGTAGCTGCACTACGATTTACTAGGGAAGAATTTCTTACTATGCATTGAGGGAAACCCCTAGACTGTTTTTATTTTTGTTCAAATCTATTCCAAATCCTTTAGCTGCTTGCTAAAGTCCTAATTTCAGAGGAATTTCTTTTTTGTCACAAACCATTCACAGCTTTTCATCTCCATTTACAGTGTGAAGTCAAATTCCAATTAACAGTGCAACCATGAGAGAGACAGCTGTTAAGCAGAGAAAATGAAAATAAGGACGAAAATAGCAACCTCTGGCTACTCGTCAAGTTTACGGTTGGACGGAGCTTCCTTCCAGAGCACTGCCTAATTTGGAAGTGGTGCTGTGAAGTGCAGTGTGTGACCTGCAAGGGGTTCAGGAGACAGAAGAATCAGGAGAGTAACTGAGGGCAGAGGAGGCCAGAGGGCCCCAGCTGTCGGCGGGAGCAGCTTCCGAATCCGTGAATAACGATCTCATTTAGGGAGTAGGATTGAAGCTATGTTATGATACCGTTGCACCATATCAGACTGACATGCAACAGGATAATGCACATGCATTGCTTTGCATGTGGTACTGAGGACAAAGCCTAGATCTTTCCCACTGAGTTACATCCACAGCTCATTTTTGATTTTTGACCTTGATCCATAGTCTTGCTACGTCACTAAGTCACCTGGGCTGGGCTCAAAATGGCAATCCTCCTGCTTCAGCTTCCCAGAGTTTGGGGATTATAAGCCTGTGCCACTAGGCCCAGTTTGTATGTATTTTAATATTAGCTGGTATTGTGGTTAGGATCTGGAGTGTCCCCCAAAAGTCTCATGTATTTTACTGTTATGGATTGTCTATGGAGCCGTGTAATGCTGGTGGATTGGGGTCTGATCTGGAGGGGTGGATTGCAGTTGTTGGGATTAGGGGTGTGTGAGTTAAGACTAAAGGAGTGTGAGTTAAGACGAAAGGTGTGTAGTAGCCACACCTTTGATACCCAGATGCAGGAGAGACTAAGACTGGGACTTGGACTAGTCTTGATGAGTCTCACTTGCCTGTCTGTGTGTAAGGTCGTGAGAAGCTGTCTCCACCTCTGCCTCTGAATATTAAATACTGGTCTTCTCAGCAATACATGGACATTGGAAAAATTACCTACAGTACTGTCAACAACACCAAGAGGCCGCGCTCAGACCCAAGCCATCACAGCTGGGCCTGCAGCACTGAGGCAACCTGGAGCTTCCTAGGCGGCTGTGGTCAGATGCACACCATCACCACAAAGCCATCAGTGCCTATGACAAATGGGCCCCTGGTCGCTGCGGCTTCCTGGAGATTGTCAGGTAGCTGCTCAGACCCTTGACATTCTTTCTGAGCCCATGGCACTGAATGGGCACCTGTCATTGGGGCCTCCCAGAGGTTTCCAGATGGCCGCACCCAAATCTGTGCTGCAGTCTGGAACGTGCCCATATCTCCACACATCAGGTCCTGAGTTGGCCAAGGCGCTATAGATACAGACGGCGTGCACAGGGAGCACTCACTAGAAGCCACGAGAACAGCTGGGAACAATGCACAGCCACTCAGAAAGGTCTCCAGGAAGAGACCGGATGTCCAAGCACACCTACTCAGCAAAATAACAATCATTAGTAAGAAGAAAGAGGAATATAAAGAAGTAACAAATAAACAGATGATGAAGGGAATTTAAGAAATTAGAGAACAGTTTGATAGAAATATAGAAACAATGAAAGCTGAAGTCCAAGATATGAAAAACTCACAGGATGAAATAAGCAACCAGCTTGAATACTTCGAGGATAGATTATCAGATCTTGAAGATAAAGTGGATAATCTAGAACACATGGTCAGTGAAGAGTGTAAAACAAAAAAGAAAAATAAGGAAGAGACTGGTTTCTACAGCTGATAGATGAATCGAAGAGAAACAACCTCAGAATTCTGGGAGTGCAGGAGCAAGCTGAATACCAAGCAAAGGGCTTAAAGGGCACGTTCAGTGAAATTATGGAAGAAACTTCCCCAAATATAAAGAAAGAAATGAATATTGAACTACTGCAGGGCACTTAGAACTCCAAACAACTTTGACCAGAAGATAACATCCCTGCAACACATCATAAGTAAAATCCTAGAGACCCAACACTAAGAGAATATTAAAAGGAATAAGAGAGAAAGAGAGGGAGACCTAGAGAGCCAAGCCCATCAGAATAACTGCAGATTTCCTAACACAAACTATAAAGGCCAGGAGATCATGGAATGATATCATCCAAGTGCTAACAGAGCAAAAATGCCAACCCAGACTGCTATATCCAGCAAAATTATCCCTCAAAATAGAGGGAGAAGATAAAATTTTCCATGATAAAGAAAACCTAGGGAAATTAATATCTAATTGGCCAGCATTGCAGAAAATACTTAAAGTGATGTTAGACAGAGAAAGAAAGACCAATGGCACCAAAGACCCTGCAGAAAAGGAGGCAATAGAAAGAGGAGAATGAATGGATAAGAAAATAGGTCCAGCAATTAACACTAAAGCATTGTAATGGATAACACTGAATGTGAATGGTAGGACTCTCCCCTCAAAAGACACAGACTGACTGGCTGATTGGTTCAAAAGAAAAAAAAAAAAACAGCGACAGTTTGCTGCTTACAAGACCCACTTTACCCATTAGGGAACACACGGGCTGAAAAGGGTGGAACTTAGTATTCCATGTAACTGGACCCAGGCAACAAGTAGAGGTAGCTATATTATTCTCAGATATTTTAAACCAAAATAGATCAGGAGAGACAAAGACAGATACCATATACTGGTTAAGGGAACAATACAGCAGGAAGAAATCACAATCATTAATATATATGCTCCCGACTCTGGAGCACCCAATAACATAAAACTAAAATTATTGGATTTGACTGGCCATATATGTCCCAATACAATTATAGTAGAGGACTTTTAATACTTCACTGTCACAGAAAGACAGGTCAACTAGACAGAAAATCAGTGAAGATATACAACAGTTAAACAACACCATGGAAAACCTGGACTTAATGGCTATCTGTGGAGCGAGGATTCCACCCAACATTAACAGAATACACTTTCACCTCAGCAGCACACAGAACAAGTAAATCAGAAAGATCATATACCATGATCAAGTGGGCTTCATTCTTGGAACGCAAATCAATTAACATAATACACCACATCAACAAACACAAGAATAAAAGCAATATGATCATCTCAATAGATGCAGAAAAGACCTTTGACAAAATTCATCATTCATTTGTGATTTAAAAACCAGAGGAAAACAAGTATGGAAGAACCTTACCTCAAAGAATCTACTTATGCCAAACCTACTGGAAATACCACAGTAGATGGGGAGAAACTGAGAGCACTTCTCCCTTAATCCTATTCCACAGAGTCCTCAAAACCCTCACCCGAGTAATCAGGCAAGAGAGTGAAATGAAAGGAATATGTATTGGAAAGGAAGAAGTCAAACTATCCTTATTTGCAGATGATACGATTATCTACATAGAAGACCCCAAAAACTCCACCATGAAACCCTCAGAAATAATAAACAAATTCAGCCAAATTGCAGGATAAAAGATCAACATGAAAAATGAATAGCATTCCTCTATAATAACAATGAATTAACTGAGAAAGAGCTCAGAAAAATAATTCCATTATCAATAGCCTATCAAAAATTAAATATCTAGGAGTAAACCTAACCAAGGAAGTGAAGGACCTCTACAAAGAAAACTATATTATACTCAAGAAAGAAATTGAAGAATACAGCAGAAAATGGAAAAATATCCCCTATTCTTTGATAGACAGATCGATATAGTCAAAATGACTATACTGCCCAAACTGATATGCCGATCCATTGCAATCCTTATCAAAATACCAAATAACTTGAAAAAACAGTCCTTAAATCATATGAAGCTAGAGAAGACCTAGAATAGCCAAAGCAATCCCATGTAATAAGACAAAGGCAGGTGGCATTACGATTCCAGACATCAAATTGTAATACAGAGCAACAGTTATAAAAACTATGTGGTACGGCCACAAAAACAGACAGGTTAACTGATGGACCAAAACTGAGGATGCAGATACAAACTCAAGTACCCTCAGATACCAGATCTTTGATAAAGGAGACAAATCATCCACTGGAAAAAGGATATCCTCTTCAACAAATGGTGCTGGGATTAGATAGCCACATTCAGAAGAAAGAATCTAGATAAACACCTGTCTCCATACACCAAAGTTAAATCAAAGTGCATCATAGACCTAGATATCAAAACTGAAACACTGGACCTTCTGGAAGACAAATTAAGTGAATATCTAAAGGATCTAGGTGTAGGCAAGGACTTTCTCAGTGAGGAACTCAATGCAAAAGAAATCGCTCCCAGAACCAACAAATGGGATTATATCAAATTAAAAAGTTTCTGCATGGCAATCGAAATTATCAACAGAGTGCAGAGAGAACCAACAGGATGGGAAAACATTTTCACCACTTATACCTTGGATAGGAGGCTGATAACTAGAATGTACAAAGAACTGAAGAAAAAAAGACCCCTCAAATTCAGAGGCATGATTGAAAAACGAGCAATGGAATTGAATAGATAATTTCTAGATGAAGAAGTTCAAATGGCCAGCAAATACATAAAAAGATGTCCAACATCCTTGGCCATTAGAGAAATGCAAATCAAAACACCACTATGATATCATCTAACCCCAGAAAGAATGGCATGGATCAAGAACTCAAACAGCAATCAATGCTGGGAGGCTGTAGGGAAAAAATGGAACCCTCTTGCACTGCTGGTGGTATTATAAATTGGTATAACCACTGTGGAGGGCAGTATGAAAATTCTTCAAGGGGCTGAAAATAAATACTCCCTTTGATCCAGCAGCATCACTTCTGGGAATCTTTCCAAATAGTTAAAAGCTTCACACAAAAGAGATATATGTATACCTGTGTTCATAGCAGCACAACTAACAGTAGCTAATATGTGGACGACACCAAAATACTCACCAACATACCAGTGCATACAAAAATTGCAGTATTTGTACATGATGGAGTACTACTCATCTATAAATACAGATAGTTTTGAGGCTTTTGTAGGTAAATGGAAGCAACTTGAGACCGTCATGCCAAAAGAAGTGAGTCAGACACAGAAGGTTAACTATTGAATGGTTTCTGTAATAAGAGAAACCCAAAATACAGTCATTTGATAGAACTAATGGGAGAATAGTGGGCGTTAGAGGGGAGAAGGAAGTTGTGGGAGACCTAAAAATACAGAGAGGGGAAGGTTTTGTAATTCAGATATAATATATATGTGCACAAAGTATTCAAGTCCAATGTAAACATTATATATCGCATATATACATATTAGTAAAACAGAAAAAAGCCCAGCAATACTATACTTCATACACACACACACACACACACACACACAGCAGTGATCTTCCAATTTTCCTTTACTATGGCAACATTTGGGCATTTCTTCCAAAGGCCAGATAGAAATACTGCAACAACTTTTCACGAAACACACTGAGATTTTGTAAGATTTATAAAAAATTATATAACAAAAAGCAACATACTACTTTAAGGCCACCTTGTTTATAACTAATCTAAAACACAGAAGATTATGGTACATGCAATGATGTAGATGTGATTTGGTAACATACTTATCTACACAAGACAAATAAAAATGTTAGGGAAATAGTCATTATCACATCATATCTATTTTATAGATGTAATTCTAGGAAATTAAAAATGAAACAAAGTCTACACTGAGTGGAAAGAATACGGAAGCAGATTTTAATTGACCAAAATGCTAAAAGTGTTTTGCAAGTATTTTCCCATTTTCAGAGACTGTGATCCTAGATGTTTTTTTCTAGGCAGACTAAAATCCTAACAGAATGTACATGCTGATGTGATACGCATATGGGTTGGTTTTCTGTCGCTGCTGACGCACATGTAAATTGGCATGGATTCAGTGAAAACTATTATGTTCATTTTCATACATACTCAAGTATATAGACACTGTTTGACCTGCTACCATTTTCGTGAAAAGCAACTCAACCATAGTCATCAAGGGCCTTAATGAGGTACCTAAAACTGAAACCGGTATGATCTATTCTTAGAAAGCTGACCTGAAGAAACCATCAGAGAGAAGTGCAAAAATAAAGATATTTATCTAAATTCTATGCATGTTATGAAGAAAATAAAAACATTCTAAATGTCTTTAAAAAGGTAAACAACAAATCAGAATATTTCCAAACAATGACCAATAAACATCAGGATGAATATTATAAGGCTTTAATGGGAGGAGGAAACATATGGCAAAAAATAAATAGCACAGGGGCCAAAAACTATAGAAATGAAACTATTTATTTATTTATTTGGGTATTGGAAATCAACTCCAGGGCCTTCGTATTGAGCTAAATCCCCAGCCCATTTTTATTTTTCATTTTCGGACAGAGTCTCACAAACTCATTACGTTACCCAGGCTGGGCTCAGGCTTGAGATTCGTCTGGTTCAGCTTCCCAGACTGCTAAGATTGTAGGCCTTCATCAGTAGGCCAGCCTCAATTTTTATTTAAGAATAGGGTTTTTTAATGAAATATGTAAAGGACTGAAAGGCAGTATTCCAAAATTTTAATGCTGATTATCTCTGGGCAGTGGCCTTAGTGTTCTATTTAAAATACTTTTTCCTGTTGACTACGAGAAGCACATGTCATTTCTATGATCAACCAGAAAAAAGCCCTGGCATTGTGGCACATACCTGATGATGGCTTTGACTGCAAACCTGACAACTGTGGAGAGTAGGAACAGCGGGGTGACGAGGATGTGAAAGAGAGACAGAGATGCAAAGGCCTCTGCAGGTTTGAGGTTGTTGCCACTGGCGTAGGCGTGGGTCACAAATGTCTGTGTGGAAAAACAGTGGGCTCATTAGAGAGCTAGAGCTATCCAAATGCTGCTGTCCAGGTCTACAAATTTAACTTGTTTCTCTAAGCCAAGATGTTTCCTACAACTATGGAAAGATTGCTGTCCCCAAAACACCCTAACTGCGACAATGCTTCACTACTGGTCACTACCTGTGGCTTGATACATACTCCCAGCTGTAAGCTGAGGAGGAAGTGAGCACAAATTCTGTTTATAGAATGGGGAACTGACTGAATATGGGGAATAATTGGATAAAGAGCCCACTGTTCTTTTCGTTTGACATTGGGGATTGAACCTAGGGTCTTCACACTGAGCTACATGTGCAGCTCATTCGTATACTTTTATTTTAAGAAAGGGTCTAAGTTACCCAGGCTGGGCTCAAGCTTGTGATTCTGTTTCCTTAGTTTCCAAGAGTGCTGAGATTTCAGGCCGCAGCCCCAGGACTCGGCTTCCAGAGCTCACAGTTTGTAATTTCACTCAAACTCTTCAATCAACAATACTCTAATATTGTAAGAGAAAACATTGTTGTTCCACCGTCCATGTTGTGGATTTCTAAATCGTTAACATTTGTGTCCAGTGAAGACTTATCCACATTTCTAGAAATAATATCAGTGCCTGAGTATGCTGGTTTAGTGCAAAATATAATGTAATTTTTAAACATATTCTGATTATGGATCTAGCACCATCTAGTAAGAATGTAGAGGAACCAGGTCATTGAGGTTAGAATTGTTGTCAACTATTGTTAACTTTGCATTTGCTGATGTTCAGGTATAGTTTTCATTGTTGTAACTGGGAGCACACAGAAGTCATCAGCACTGAAAACCATCTTAATGCTATGGAGACCCCCTTAGAACAAAAAGAAAAATTAAACTGACCTGGTCAAGGTATCTGTAGGGTTACCACTGGAAAAAAAAATGGACTAGAAAGAAGAATTGCAATAGAAACAGAGAAGAAGGGATTTGCAGAAGTGAAGTCACATATACAACCACCCACACATTCTTTTCCATAAATCATTTATACACACTGATTTTGTTCTATTTCCAAAAGCAAGAAAAAGTGTCTTACAGCCAGGACAGCTGCTATGGGAATTCCTGCATTCATGAAGACTGTGGAAAGAAATTAGAGACATTAGTGTCATTGAACCTTGTAAACATTTTTCAGTAATTTTAATTAATCATCCATTATTACTTTAACTTTCCTTGAAGACAGAAAAGACACAGCTCATTAATGTTTGGTCTCCAGCCCACATACATTTCCTAGATGGTGCTCCTTGCTGGGGTTACGTGAGCTCCCACATGTCAGTCCAAAGCAGAAACTCTTATTTTTTCTTTCAAAAAATTAGTTTTTTTCTTATGAAATGTCACAAATAGCAGAATTCATAGAAAATAATCTTTTTATGAGGCAAGCCATAAGAATTTGATCAGCATGCATTCTTGAGAGGGCTATATTTTATTTGGTCCATGAGAGTAATTTAAATACGTTAAACTGGGTCATTATACAGATTAAAAAAGAGATTTTGACATCGTTTCAGGATTGCTTTCCAACACTGATATTAATTTTCACTTCCAGACCTTTCAGTTAATAAAATAACTTCATATCTTGGAACTTCTCCTTGTTGTATCTCCAGGAATATATGATACTACAATTTGATGAGCATGGTATGCATAACTATGAGAAGAAAAATCCATATTTTAGCTAAAGTACTATTGTTTAAAAGTCACAGTAAAATAGAAAAGCCAAGTTGATGATTTATAGGTTATATTGTTCCTAAATCACATAATTTTTGAAGAAAACAGGCCTAAAAAATTTAGTGAATTGTTACCAATCCAGGCAAGGGCACAGCAAGAGCTAGAACCGAGTTTCCTAGGGAGTAGTAGTCTTGGGTTAAAAATCATCTAATGTCAGGAACTACCCCAATCTGTATAGACAGAACAGTCAGACTGTGCTTCTGAGGGTCCCAATGAACATCGCTTGGTTGTCAAATACAAACACTTGAACAATACTGGACCAAACACTGGTCCACACACACGAGGAGCCAGCCACCTTTCAGCCTCTGCCTTCTTTCTCTGGCCCTTGTCAGCTTATTTCTAAAAAGTCTATCTATTTCTTTTACCTTCCTCATTATTTTCAGTTTATTTATAGCCCGCCTTTTCATGGAATCTCCCCTCGATGAGAAAACATTAGAACAACCACTGCTGTATTAAGAAAGCCATTTCTATCACTGCCCCAAGTATGCAAGCATGCTGCCTCATTAGAAAGCTAAGAAAGAAATTCTCCTGTACTCCCACTTCCCATGTTAGATTGATCCTTAGGTACCTAATTTACTTTTGAAGCTAACGTGAATGGGAACGTTTTCCTCATTTGTCCTCAATGAATTAGTTGTGGGTGTACAGAAATGCCAGTGATTCTTATGTCTTGATTTTGTACCCTGCTGCTTTGCTGAATTTATTAGTCCTAAGAGTCTTTTAGAGGAGTTATTGGGTCTTCTATGTAAAAGATCACACTGTCTGCAAATAAGGATAGCTTGACTTCTCCTTGTCCTGTACATAGCTCTTTTGTTTCTTTCTCTTACTGAACTTCCAAGTACTATATTGAACATGAATGTCCCTTCAGTGGGAGTGGACATCCTTGACCTGTTCCTGACTTCAGGGGAAATAGTTTTTTCCCATTTAGTAGTGCATTTGCAATGGGTCTGTCATAAATGGCCTTTTCAGCTTGAGGTAAGATCCCTCTCTATCTGTTTTTATCTAGATTTACTTTTCATGAATGGAAAAGCTCACGACCACCACCAGCATTCAGACCCATGCAGTTTGGCTGGCCAGGCTGGGCCCCACTTTGTCCAGCTACTACTCGAACAATTCAAAATATTTGAGCATTTTACAACTATTTTCATATTCAGTGATTAAAATGACCTGACGGAATAAAAAATGTATTAAGAAGGGTTAACATAAGTTTCCAAACTAGGAGAGCTTAGATTAAAACCCAGATCATTTTGGTTCTTCCTACTTTTCCAATAAAACTTTATCAATGTGAAGAGAGAATAATAATAGTGTCTTCTTTGTCTTCACCAACAGGCTATACCTACACACAAACCATTTCTTGGTGAGGGTTACAAGATTGTTTAACACAGCTTCTTTTCTCCTCAACTAATGTCATAAGTGGCACAAAGATTAATTATAAAAAGTAGAAATGGATCTCCTGTTCTGCAAATACACGTTCTCTTTAATTATCCTTTTAATGTTTGCAGATAGCATCTCTGAACACTTCAGATATGGTATCTGTCTCAGTCCCTGAGAAAGAAAAGTTGCTTCATGTAGAAAAAATGAACAAACTTTGGACACACCCTGTCAAGTACCAACTTTTAGACGAGGAAGCTAAATGTAGTTACCAAGCACTCAGCCACCTTCCAGGTGCTTTGTAGGGGAAGCTGGGCATGAGATACTTTGCCATCACTCCTCCAGCAGAGCATGTGCTCAGGGTTCCCTGTAAGGCCACTTCACACAGGAAGTAACAGCACCTCTGAGACATGAACTTATAGCTCAAGAGAAAAACAGCACACAGGTTTCCAAGACTCTAAGTTGTGGAAGGTTTTGGGAAACAGTTGGGCTAAGACTAGCGCACAAATCAAATCAGATATTAAAAGAGTAGTTGGCTGAGCTTGTGCTCACTTGCACCCATTCTTCAGAGTACTGAGCATGTTCTGCAGGGGGAAACATTAGGAGATGTATGGGGGAAGAGGGCTTTTTCTTTTAAAGAAGGTTTTATGTGACTTACATTTAGCTTCTTCACCTTGGAATTTGTTTTTCCCCTCAAGTTTTGAAATGACATGTCAAGTACAGTCGTCAAGAAAATCAACAAACCAGTGGATTTCAAAACATGGTATACATACACTAAAGAGTACTACTCTGCCTCAAAGATAGATAGATGGAATCAGTTGTAGGTAGATGAATACAACTTGAGGTCATTATGCTTAGTGAAGTGAATCCAACTCAGAAGGCTGAGTAACCTATGGTTTCTCTAATATGGGAAACCCACAGTATAAATAAATAGTAGAGTCCAATGGGCAAGATACTGGGAGTCAGAGAAGGTGTGCGGGAGGGTGAGAAGGTGGGAGGGGAAGGGAATGCTGAGTGAATGCAACATATTGCACAACATTCTCAAGTTCATTGTAACTGTTGCATAACACACATACATACTAGCAAAGACGGGGGAACAAAAGAAAATATAAGCTCAGAAAGGGACAAGTAAAACAAAATAGCTGTGTATAACTTTAAAGGATCTTTAGGGAGAAAAGTATCAATAATAAAGTAGTGAAAAATGTCGTAAAGAAAGAAATTTTCACTAAAAACTATTTTGGCTCAGGGTGATGGTGAATACTTGTAAATCCCAGCACTGTAAGAGGCTGAGGCAGGAGGACTGCAAGTTCAAGCTCAGTGTGGATAACTTAGTAACTCAGCAAGACCATGTCTCAAAATAAAGGTCTAGGGATAGAGCCTAGTCCAAAGGCCCTGACTTCAGTTTCTCATACACAAAAAAGAAAAAAAAAAGGAAGAAAACCAATTTTCTGATCTCAATATCACTGACAAGAAAGTTCCAGTTATAAGTAGTAAGATTATCATATTTTTGTTATGATAAAGAAAGCAAGGGTTTCAGTGTGTAAAATAACATGGCCAGGGAGGCACATATGTAAGAAATCAAATTCAGGTTCGTTTGATTCTCCACCATAGTTGGCCTGGTCTTGAAATGTAAATGGGTCCGTTTGGCTATGAGGCAGCACACACTGAGAAAGTAAATGTGCTTTTGTTCATGACCAGGACAGCTGGATCCTCATCCAAACTGGGTGGACCCGTTTAGTGATTCCTCTGAACACTGCCTGCTCAGAGTGCAAGAGGGACTTACTGGACAAGGATGTATAAAGAGCGAAGGTTTTGAGACTGGACAGCTCTTTCATCCTGGTTTCTTCCACACTTTTGCAGAAGATGTGCTCCCAGGCGTACAACTTCAGAAGCTTGATGCCTTTCAGTATCTCATTTGTTTTCTTCAGTCTCTCAGTAGAATAATCCTATAAAACGAAGGGAGAAAATACAAGGCGAGCTGCACCGGAGTGAAGAAGAAAGTAGGAGCAGGCAATAGACAGTGATCGGACTCAGGACGCCACCATTTCTGATGGACTCTGACACTCATCAGGCTGTGAAACTCCCAGAAGGAGCTCAACTCCCAGTATTGCGTCTCCTCCGCCTAAAATGAAGACTTCAACAAAATTTCCTTCCATTAAAAAATGTGTATGTTCCTGTTGCCTGAGTTTACATGCAAACCGTTAAAGGTTGGGTGTGGTACACCACCATACCTGCTGTAATCCCACACTCTAAGAGGCTGAAGCAGGAAGAGCCCAAGTTTGAGCCCAGCCTGGGCCACTTAGTGTCATAGACTCCGCCCCAAAATTTAAAAAACAAGAGAAAGCTCGGGATGTAGTTAGGTGCAAGGGTTCAATTTCCAGTACCTCAAAACAAACAAACAAACACAGTTTCTCGAGTTTTGCATGATTTTCTCAAATAATATATACAAACCATATAGACATGAGTATTAAGAAATGATAGACTTACAATGGCTCTTCACATCTAGATTATTTTATTCCTCCATCAGCTCTATCATTTATATTTAAAAGAAGGAGAACAACAAATTTAAGGAAAATTTGTTACTTATCTTACTAAGGTACAGTATATGCATGCATCCTGTATTTTTTCATAGCATATTAACAAAACCAAGCCAGGCTGTTATCTTAACTTCACGAGATGTCTACATGCTTCTCTCTAAGCCTGTAGAAATCATATTTCATATTTTAAGGCCTAAATTAGATTTACTGGATACTAACAACTTGGATTAATTATAGAAAGATTTGTAGCAGATACAAATGCCAAATTTAATCAGCTGTTTTATTTCCTTTACCACAAAGCAGTGGACTAGAATTAGTAGCGAGGAATGATATGACCTGTGAACTGTCAAAACGGGAAGTAGCCAGGTGTGGTGGTGCACACTTGCAATCAATCCCAGGACTCCGGGAGGCTGAGGCAGGAGGATTGCAAGTTGTAATCCAGCCTGGGAAACATAGTGATCTAGTGAAACCCTTTCTCAAAATAAAAAGTTTTTTTTTTTTTTTAATGGCTGGAGATATGGCTCCGTGTGGAGGGCCTGGGTGCAATCCATGGTACAACAACAACAAAAGACAGATCAAGGTAGACAGGGAGAAGCAGAAGGAGCCAATTGCCAGGTGTGGTGTGCACAGTGTCTCAGTTGCTTATCAAAGTGCCAGAATGACTGCACATGCCATGAACAGCTACCGGAAAGGCAGATATTCGGGGACAGTTGTGGTCCCATTCATGCCCATCTTTCACACCTTTCTGTGTCTGTGTGTCAGAGTAAGAAGGAACGACGGCCCAGCCAGAAACAACGAGTGGCAGAAGCAGCCGTGACAAAAACCACTTGCATGATGTGCTGCAGCTTGCCTGTGGAAACGCCAACTCAGAAAACAACCCATTAGCCCCACGATGGACTCCCGGCTTCAGACAGTCTAGCTCATAGTTAATCAAGCTTTATTTCTAAACATGCTGTCAACAATTTTATTATTTGCAAACATTTATTTAAGGGAAGCCAATTCTCACTCAAATAAAATGATTTCATGGCAAATTGAAAACAGAAAGGGTCAATAATTGGACTTTCTTCTTGCTGCCAAGTCGACCATGACCAAACTCAGCCAAGGCAGCTACTACTGACGTATCTCTGTGCGATTCTGTGGTCATCACCCAGGGTGTGTCCACCTGAGGGGAATTTAATTCTAGAAGCACTAAACCTGCCCCTCTCGTGTTTCTTGATCCCTGTCTCCCACGTCAATAACTGACACCAAGTAGTCTCAAAGTCTCCTGAAGAGAGTTCTTTGGAGGCTGGTGCAAAGCCTCACTACCTCACAGAACTATTGGGGTACAGCTCAACGGTTAAAACATTTGTCTAGCAAGAATAAGGCCCTGGGTTCTATTTCTCAGCACCACATAAGGCTGGTATGGTGGCGCATGCCTATAATCTCAGCATTTCAGAGGCTGAGGCAGGAGGACTGCCATCTGCTGGAGACCAGCCTGGGATACATAGTGAGTTCAGGACCATCCTGGTCTGCAGAGCAAGACATCTCAAAATACAAACATTAAACACTGTGGTTCTGGTATTTTGAGTCTAAGATAGTCTTATATTTTCATCCTACTCATAAATACTGTTTTTGCCAACAAGCATGGTAGTGTATGCCTATGATTTCATCTACCTGGGCGGAGTTTGCGGGTAAGGCAGGAAGATGGCAAATTCAAGCCCAGCTTGGGTAGTTTAGCAAGACTCTGTGTCAAATAAAGTTAATAAATACATAGTGCTTGTGATGTGGCTCAGAGGTAGAGTGCTTGGCTAGCACATACTGAAAATGACTTATTTCTGCAAGACAGGAAATACACATTTGTTGCCTAAGACATTGCAGGGAAATCCAGTGATTTCCAGGTTATTCTGAGGAGTATGTAAGAACTTCCTGCAGTTTAGAAGCGCAACAGGTCTCTCCGAGTCAAGTTTCCACAAGATGCTACCTACCAGGGTGCTCTTCTGGGCCTCGGCCAACTTTGTGGCAATGAAGTACTGGATGGGGGCAAGGAGCACAATGACGGCCGCTCCGACCAATGCACTGGATCCAAGCAAATTGTACAGCAGAATCACCCCCATGATGATCTGCGGAGGGAACACATGGAAAAGGAAGATGAATAGTGCTGTGGGAGCCGCTGCCGGAAAGATCCTTCAGGGAAAATGCAGTATTTCTTAATTATTATATTGGGTTTGTTTGGAAGTCAACTCAACTGTGACAGCTGGGTTTCTACTGTGATTTATTTGAGGAAAGCTCAGTATTAGGGATTTATTTTTAGTATGATGATTTGTGCAATTGGTGTCAAACCAACTAAGGCGTGAAGTTCCAGAGTGGCCCCATGATGCTGCTGACCCGAGAAAGCAGCATTAAATTAGTTGAAAGGATGCACACACACACACACACACACACACACACACACACACACACACACACAAATTTTAAATAGTGTCACCAGCCGTAGTATTGATACTCCATATTCTCTTGGAATTGTACTAATTTTTCAAAGCAATGAAGGTGGAGAGTGGGGGGTCAGCACTAGGGGCAGTACTGGCTGGGGGGTGTATGGACCAAAGGTTCTCCCTCTTTTAATGACACCAAAAGTCCCCCAATGACAGATGGCTAGGACTAGCCATAAAAACCAGCAGTATGCCACAGTTGGTGCTGAGGCTGCACCTTACCTTATTTCCCTTATTAAACGTTTCCCACACTCCACGCTGAACTAGGTGCACCCATCTTCTCTCTGGTTTGCCGCTTTCTGCTTTCTCCTTTATTTATTTAGGGTGTGTGGTGCTGGGGAGGGGGCCCAGGGCCTTCACACTGAACTATAATACAGCCCCACCCCATTTTTACTTTTGATTTTTGAGACAGGATCTCACTAAGTCACTAAGTTGCCAGCTGCTTTTGAATTTATGATCCTCCTGCCTCAGCCTCGTCACGTGCTGGATGGCAGGCCTACACCACTGTGCTTAGCAGCTTATTTTTTTCTTTAAACACCCAGGATTTCTTTTTCCTTTCTTTTCTCCCTGATTCCTCCTCCCAAGGAGCTCAATTTATCATGGCTCAAAATGCCCCCACATATACGCATTCAAACATGCAATCTATGTCTATATGTCAATGGTAACAGCTCTCTGGTGGCAATGACATACGTCTATTGCCCAAGAAATAATATATTTGGGGAATTTCAATTTAAAAAACCCAAAATATTGCTCTAAGGTTACCCATGATGCATCGTTTGGTGCAACCTGTGATTTTTGGTGATCTTTGGTGACCTTAGACCACATCAGCAACTCCTTAATTGACATATCTAAGTATAATCCTATTTGGATAAAAGGACACAGAGCGTGTCTTTTTCTTACTTTTCTACCATTCATTATGTTATGATACATGTTTTTTTGACTTGGCTCTCCCATAAGAAATAAAACTACAAGCAATTAATTAAAAAACTAGTAAGCATTCTGTATTATTTTATGCACTGTAATACAGTATGCAAGAAAATGAAAGAGACTGTGCCAAGTGAGGTCTACTGTGTAAGCTTCACCTACAGGATGCAAAACCGAAGACAACTGAAAACGCACAATGTGACAATGAAGAAAAAAGGATCAGGTTTCTCTTGCTGTTTTTATCCAACTGGCTAAAAATCATGTTTCTCAGCTAAAATGCTATTTTACATAGAAGATAGCTAAATAGCTCTCCAGCGTATCTGTGTTTCTCCCACCCTGTAAAGTTTCACATTTTTTGATATACTATTCAAACCGTGGGGTGGACTTAAGAACTTGCTGCAGTTCAGACACGCTATAAGGGCGTTTGTCAAAAAGGAGTGGGTCATACTCAGGCTCTGTGCCTTGCATGGCTTTGGGCAGGAGCGCCACTAAGAGGTGAGCTCTCAAGAACACTAGGGACTCTCACTAAGTGCTTCTCTCATCTTAACTGATTCTGAGCTGACTGTCTCACACATCTGCCGAGGGGACTATTTTGTATGATTCCTAATGCACAGTGAAGGAAGGTAAGGCCAGTAGGGCTTAGCACTTGTACAGATGAGGCATGGAGCAGACGCGTGAGTCCAAGCAGTATAATTCCAGGTCTCACTCTAACATTCGGAGTCTCAGCGTCTTTGTCCATATAAAGGGAATAATAACTTCAGCAAGTAAAAAATTATACCTAGTTACATATGATGTGTGATTTTTAAATTCAGTGAATATTTAAAAACTAAACATTATTACAGTGAAGGACACATTGCCGTATTCCTCCCAGAAGACTCCCCTGTGCTTTCAGCACACAGACCCCACGGTGCTTGCCACTTTCTGAGCCAGTTCCGGGAGCCCCCTCTCCTGAGGGTCCCCAGTTGCACTGCTTCAGCTGCCTGTTTGTCCTGGTCACTTTAATACATGTGTCTTTTGTGATCATTTTGTCTCTGGAGTACAGCCAGATGTCACATGGGGCCAGGTCCAGTAAACACTTTGGATGAAGACACACCATTATATTTTTATGAATCTGCCTTTCTGCTGGATGGCACTCAGCAGAAGCATTCACCGTGTTTTTAGTCAACCTCGTCAAGACACTAGTGGAAGAGAACTTCGAAAACTTCCTCAGAAAGTGGATAAGTAGGGGATAAGTAGGTTGAGAATAATGGGAGGTGGTATTTTGAGGGTGACTCATGGCAATGTCTTTTACTTAGTACTTCTTCTATTTAAATATTCACCATGTATTTAAAACACCCCTTGTATCTACTGTTCCTTTTGCTTTATCTCCTCTGCCCAGGAGAGCCTTACTCCTGCTGATCTACCTGAACAGGCATGGCCCAGAGATTGGGACACAGGAACAGGAACCACATGAGTTGGTTGGTCTCAATGGCGACAAGGTTGTTGATCTGCCCCAGGGTCATCTCACCCATGGATAAGTTAGACGTTGAGAGCCTAAGGATTTTGTTGTATATCATGGCCTATGAGATAGAGACAGAAATGGACATAAAGCTCTAATCTTAAAATCAACATAAGAACTATGTAATTATTTTTAGAATACTTCATACTTATTACATATGGTTAAAAAACCCAAGGATCTTAAAATCGTTGACAAAAAAAAATCCTCTATGGACATTTTAAACCAACCACAACTTCTATTACATTTCACCCTCAATTAAATACAAGCTTATTTTTCTAGCAATATGATCAAAATATACATTCGATGGTAGACACAAGTTCAAGAGTAAACAGAATGGGAATCAGTAAACGTAAGACTTGTAAGTAGTTCTCTTAATATGCTAACTTAAGTCACTTTAAGTCCAATTAGCTTATTCACTAGCTCAGTGTTGCTTTTGCTAAGTAGACTCTAGAAATGTTTTTGTTGTATGAAAGTGAAAACAAAACGAAAAGAAATTAGAGCTACTCCTACTCCTCTGCCGGGACAGTCCGTGACATTTTCAAGCACAGAGACCACGGAAACCTGAACGTACCAGCAGCGCCCCACGGAGGTTAATGCCAGTCTCTATGGTGACGTAGTAGGAAGCCTGCAGGAAGGTCCTTTGCAGAATAAGGGCCAGGAAGAGAAGAACGGCCAGGACGTAGGCATTCTCAAGGAATTCCTTTGATGAGAGGGTTTCTGAGATCTGGTACCAAAAGGAAAAAAGAAACACATTTCAACTAGTCATTTCATTGACCAGGACATGCAGTTTTTAAATATTAAAAACTTTACACTGACCAACAGTACAATGAGCCACAGAAAGATCTGGGCTTTTTCTGTTCTGCCCACAGACACAAACACGGGCTAACTCGATACACAGAATCCACAGTTGTTAGAAATGCCGAATTGTAAGCCGGGGGAGGTAACTTCCCATTAAAAAAATTGAGTGTGCTTCCGACAAAGATGTATACCACCTTAATTAAATGGGAAGTAGTGGGGAAAAGACAAAAATTAGTTTAGACTCGACTTCTTCAAGAAACGGCCAGCTCATCACTGGTCAGCCAGGCTGATGGGACAAAAATACAATTTACAATTTCTGTAACCTTATGACTTTAAACTAATTCTACATACTTAATTTATTTTGATGTGCATGTATTTTAGTATTTAAAATGCTTTCATATTTAATTTAATAAAAATAATTATTTTGTGGTACTGGAGATCAAGCCCAGATCTTTCACGCTGAACTACATTCCAAGCTTTTAAGAGAGGAAAGGACAGTACCCAAGAGTAATAAGGACACCCTTCATTTTTAATAATTTGGGTCCGGTGAAGTCCTACTCCAGGCACCTTCCTTATCTGCATGCGGTATGTAAAAATCTACAAGTGTTGCTTCGGCTCAGAAAACCTTGTAGTAATAATACATATACGGGCCAAGGGTGGTAGAGGTTCTCCATGTGAAATTTAGATTCCTACACATTGTTAGGTGAGTAAGAAAAGCATCACATCACACATGGGTATGCAGTGACCAAAATAGCAGATTTGCCTTTGCAATAATCTATATGCAAGGAGCTGATCTACGCCTTGTGGAAACAGACATGAGCTGTTCACAGTCGTTCCATTTCAAGAGCTTGCAAACGAGAAAGACAAGCATATCCACAAGCAACACACGTCACCGTGAACCTCTGTTGAGGTACATTATTTAGACTACAGTAGGCGCCAAGATGAGGTACAGAGAGCATTGGTCGGGTACCAAGGAGAGGAAGAGCCCAACAGGGACACCAGGAAAAGCTTCATTCATGAGGTAGCACTTACTGGAGGATTTTTAAATGTGTTTACTATGAACAATTGACAAAAGAGAGCAGAATTCAGGTTAAAAGAACTAAAAAGAAAAAGTCAGTCTTCTCTTAGGAAAAAACCTAGGTGGCTCATGACACAGGCTTTCTTTAGAAATAAAATTAAAACATTATGTATTTATAGCAGTAAATGCAGAGTGTTTTATGTTACCTAACATACCAAATAATAACAAGAATAAAATAACCTAAGATTTGCTCTGATCATTGTGAAACAGCGTGATGACTTATCATACACAAAAATGTTTAATATCACAGATTGTTTTGCTTATGTTATGGCTCAGAGGCCTTTAAAAGGTGACCCCTCATGTACTTGTGCACAAAAATTTCTTTAAAATATCCTGTAAAAAAATCAGGCAGTCAATGTGAAATTTGTGTGCATAGTTTCTGGCACATGGTCGATGCTTATTAAGTATTTATAGGCTGAATCTGAGAAACATATTTTGTTAGCCAGATATATTCAATACACATGCATTGAATTTCTCTACAAGGAGCATTATTATTTTTATTTTTAAAATTTCAGTCTTCTTTAAAGAAGCCTGTTTGAGTTCTTCACAAAACTTCATTCATAATAAGCGACAATGACTATGAAGTCTGCCAAATGCATATTTCTGTTTGAAAGCACCATGAACTTACTCCTGTTGTGTTATTCGTCCCATTCTGGGTCTCATTCACACGTTGAACTATTCCAGAAATGCAGAGAGGTCCAGCGAAACCCAGCAGATCGGCGAGGTAGCGGAAGGTGCTGCTCAGGAGAATTGGCCTTCCAAAAGCTCTGTACATGGCAAGCCAGATGGATGGAGTCTGGTTTGGGTGATCTGCTGCTTTTTTCTGAAAGAAAAACCAATAATACAGAACAAAACTGCCTAGAGCAGCAACTAATCTCAACAGCTATGAAATTTCTTCCGACAGTTCTGAAGATATTTTAAAGAATTAAAGCATTAGCTAGATGTGGTGGTGCATGGCTGTAATCCACAGCTCTGAGGGAGACTGAAGCAGGAGGACTGCAAGTTTGAGTCTTGCCTATGCAATTAGTAAGACCCCGTCTCAAAACAAAAATAAAAAAATTTAAAAATGTGTAAATTTCAATATAGTATGTAGAATTCTGTCTCTGCATTTTTGCAAATGGTAGCTATTGAATGCATCTTAATAAAATAGAATGAAAAGTATACAGGACAGTTTTTCTATGACTACATTATTTTTAGTTGTCAAAGGATGAACCAAAATTCTTGAGACTGAATTCACTAACAGTTTGGAAAACATATATCATCCTGAATATTATCAGGCAACATTGTATGAAAAAGAACACAGTAAAGTACAAAGATAGAGGTTATTGGCAAACTGGCCCAATTTTCTGGAGTTACTGAAACAAAAGGTTTTCCTATTCTCACTGCCATAAACCAAAGCAGATTACCTTCATCTCAAATGTGTTTTCCTCAGGTTGCCTCCATCTTACAAATAGTACTCAATACTTTAAAAAATGGTCTATGCTTGCTAAGTATTCCACAAAGAAATACAAAATGAATAGCTCTTTGAGGCATATATGAAAGGCACATCTACATTTGTGAGTGGTAAAGATTTTTAGGATCTAAACAATCTTAATCGACATGCTTTGGGGAAGAAGTGGGTACGGTGTTTTCATTATGGCAAACAGGCTGACTCATCGAGATGAACCACCACTGGGTTTTCCATTCAATTTCTTGTTAGAAGGAAGAATTTGAATATTGTTAATTGAATATGACGTTATCGCACCAAGTTCAAGTTAACCTATAGTGAAGAAAGCACTCAGAAAACTGAAGTTATTCTGAGTTGCTATTGTAAATCTCTGGCAGAGAAGTTGCAAATTTGGATGCAATCCCTTCCCCAAGGGTGAAACCAGAGGAATGACTCAGGTTCATCTGTAGTAACCATTTCCTGCAACAGTCATTTCATAACACCAGTTTCTGACACAAAGAGGTCATTTCCATCATTTACCATAAATGCTTGATTGGTCTTGACTGAGACTAGCCAATGCCTCTTTAGCTGATTCACCAGAACTTACTACCTGCCAGTGTTGTCGTGGATGCCAATATTTTCAATGAACCTGGTATTTGTAGATGACTGGAATATAAACCGTATTGTGGAGAGCACACACAGCTCTTCAGCATGATAAACAGAGACAAAAATACTCACAGAGACTCAGCTTTGAAATTTCTACAGCAACAGTATTCAAGGAACTCAAAGAAAATACTGAAAAAATTGATTTTGAAATATAACAGGATGATACATGGAGTAGGCAGAAGACGCCCCTTTAATGTAATCACCCAGTTGATGATTTCAGCTAATAATTTTTATTCATGAAAAGTGATTATTAGTGAATATTATCTGTTTTACTTATACATAACAAATAATTCATAAGATGCTTAAGGAAATATAATAAAATTCTCATAATTATTAATATTATCAGATTAACTGTACAGAATCCTTGAAGTTTAGCTTTTAGTTCTCACTTCGTCATTTGTCCAGCTCTCCTCATGTGTTCACTGGTCAATTACTATAATGTGACCATGTTTCATTATTTCTTCTAGTCTTAACCTTAGTGGTCCAATTGATGTGACTCAAAATTAACAGATCTTACAAATGGAAAAAAATTATTCTTCTTTCCATAGATAATATCTAAGCTCTGTACTTTTTCATATATAGGGTGCTGGAGGTGGGGCCCAGGGCCTTCCTCACTAGGCTACATCCTTCGCCTAATTTTTGGTTTTTTACTTTGAAACAGGGTCTCACTAAATCACTCAGGCTGGGCTCGATCTTACAGTCCTCCTGCCTCAGACCTACCAGATTGCATGAACTATTGCAGGGGTCCCCAGCCTTTTTGATACCAGGGACCCATTTAGTTGAAGACCATTCCCAAGGGTGGAGACTGGGGTGAAGGGGCACTTGTTGAGCCAGGTTGTTGGAGGATAGCTATTGAATGGGAGCAGCAGCAGGGTGAGAGCTGGGAACGAAGCTCTGCCTCCCTTCGGTTCATCAACCACATTATTGCCTAATGGGAGACACTGACAGAATGGAGAGCTTTGCCCTCTGCCCTGCCCTTACCTGCCACTCATCTGTCTGTGGGGTCCAGTGGTCCTTCTATAGGTATGCAGACTGTGCTGGTCCAAGGCGCTGGGGGCTGGGATCTGTGCCCACCAACCCCAACTAAACTATATGCTTTTATATTTAAATAAACCCACTTTCTTCAACTCTGGACCTGGAAGACAGATGGTAAACTACCTTTTGCTCCTCATATGCTTCTTTCAGGCAGACGTAATTCGTGACCGCCCTCATTGCGATCGGCAATTTGCCAATCGTTTTCAGATCAATCGGCTTCCGATGAGCGGATATGATGAGCGTGTTCATCCACCAGTAGGTTGCTTTTGACAGCAGGTTCACAAAGGGCTGGAGGAATCTCACCCCCAGGTCCTGCAGGTCCTCGGGGGGCTTCACTTTCTGAGGATTCATGAAAAATACGTATCTCTGCAGCAGGAAAAATTCCAAAATGCCACAGTTAGCTCAAGTCTCTTGCTGCATATTAAAAATAACAAATTCAATCTTTTCTATGTTTTCCTTTTATTTGGTTAAAATTTATATTTTAATGTGTCCTTACAAGTCTTTCTGACATATTCTTTGAAAAACAAAAGGTGATCAAAATATACAGTGATTCTTTTTTTTTGGTGTTATTGGGAATAAAGCCCAGGGTTTCCTAACCCATTTTTCACTTTTGATTCTGAGACACAGTCTCACTAAGGTGCCCTGGCTGGGCCCAAACCGCTACATGTTTAAATTGAAACATTATTATAACAAAAGATACATTGCCAAGGATGACAGAATAATTGTTTTTGAAGTGAGGGAGAGTGTTAATTTTTTTGAATGTCTTGAATATTTTGAGAAGGCTCAATAGCAGTGTGTCTTTTATTGTAATTTTCAAAATGTAAACACTCACTGTATTTTTATTACACTTCTTACTTCCCTTTTGTTTTCATGAGATTCACAAGTCAAATGCCAGAATCACACATGGAATCAACTTGGGGCCAGTTTAAGTCACTGTTGATCTGTGGCTTGACTCACATTCACTGTCTCTTCTCCACACTCTTAGAGCAAAGTCAAGGTTCCCAGATAAAAAATGAATACCAGAAATAGTGACTAGTACTTCGCACAACATAATGGACAGCATGATATGGCAGCAGTACTCTAGATCTGTGACTATTGACCAAGTACTGGTCACATCTCAATCTGTGTGCCACCTCAAGTATCAACACTTTCTGGCCAAGTCCACTCTTCCTGTTGATGTCTGGATGAGCGGGGATGACTAGTACTCACCCTGACCCGAATCACATTGATCTCTACTGCCATCAAGAGCCCATTCAAGATGACCATCATGCCCGTGATGCAGAAGCGCAGGTCTGACACACCCCACCCCAACTGCCAGTACTTGACCAATTTTATTGTTTTGGTTATGAAGGCCATTACCCAGTACAGGAATAAAGCTGCAAAAACAGAAGAAAAAAGAAAAGGATGCAATCTTTCCCTGATACTCATTAAAATTTCCCTAACATTTCAATACAAATACAATGCTTTTTAATATCAAAGGCAACTTTGAGTAGTCTGTTTACTTAATAGGAAAATAACATACATGTTTCTATGTGCTCCTGAAGTTTTGAGTTAAAGACAGAATAGAGGATAAGAGACAGGAGTCAAGGGTCAATTTTCTGAGTGTGAATATCCAGCTTTGCCAGGCTCGGTTATTGAAGGTGCTGCCCTTGTGTTTTTGGTACTTTAGTCAAGAATCTGTTAGCTGGAAATGATGGGCCTTACTATTCAGTAACATTGGTTGATGTGTTTTCCTTAATGCTAATAATGAGCAGTTTTGAATATATAAGTTTTGGCAACATATCTTGAAGTCAGATAGTGTCATGCCTCTGCTTGGTGGCTTTTGTTCAAGATCACTGTGGCTCTTCTGTATCTTCTGTTCTTCCACATAGATTCAGCTAGTTCTGTGGAATATGTCATTGGAATTTTGATGATTGCACTGAATCTTTAGATGCTTTGAAGAGTAATGGACATTTTAATTATGTTAACTCTTCCAAACTATGAAGGTATAGGAATAACTCAAAAATGTTGGGTGTATTTGTATCTGCACCCATTTTCCAAGTTGAATGGAATCATTGTACATTGCAGTCAGATACTAATAAAATAATCATTAGGGGAAAGAACGAAAACGTTGAGTGCTACCACTTTGGTCCTATGTAATTATATCGGAAGCTATAGGGAAACATGTAAAAAGTATTATTTCATTTTCTAATTCTGTAGATTTTAAAAGTAGCTTTATCTCTAGTTTTTTTAGGAGCCCTGACTATATGACAAATTCACAAGCTGGTATCTGTGTAATTTACCCAACATTTGTAGTGTTCTGTATTTCCCCGAAATATGTCTAAGGGTATTTTCTTGGAATTGTCGAGGAATTAATTGTACTTTACAGATCAGCATTCAAATAATAAATGACTCTTGCCACCCATATTGTTTTAGGCCCTACACTCATCCACAGAGCCCACAGAACAGCATGATCCTACAGAGGCAGCCTAGACCTCAAACAGTTGAGCCTGTGAGACAGGGATCTAGCCACATAACCTTAGCCAGAATTTCACAGTAAGCATGAGCCCAAAGCAGAGATGGCCCTAGAAATCTGTTGGCAAGGATTCTGCCTACTTTGAACTTTAAATAAAAACCCATACAAATAAGTATGGGGTAAGAAAGAACTCTAACATACATAGAAGACAATCCAGTTTACGCAAACCCTATCATACTCGAAGGGTAAGGGTGATCACAACTTTCTTACAAAAAATACCTAGACATTGGCACACAAAATTAACATTCATTTGAAAAGTGGCAGGCCACAGGATAGACACGCATACAGAACACCTCAGCTCATCTTCAACACCACCTTATCAGGTGACTCCAGAAGAATTTGTTACTGTGGTTCTCCCATTCTTCCCACACTTGACCTACTCTGATGGTATATCTTACATGCAAAAAGAAAAGAAAAGGCTCTCTTGGAAAGGTAATAAATGACAAAAAAACCTTTGATCATACTTACCTAAAAGTAATTTAGGAAAATTTGAAGTCTCAATATTATGGTAATAGACTATAGATGTTGTTGTGGCCACAAACCCCATGACAGCAGGCATGAATAGGTGGAGATGTCTGGACTCCCGCCGTCTACACAGAGAGTACGGGTTAGTGTCTGAAGCTGAGAGATACACAGAGTTCTCCTTTTGTTTCTGATTTTTTTTTTAATGAAAACTTACCCTTAGCTATGAGACACTTAAAATCACACCAGTAGTTGCTAAGAGAATATATAAGCAAGACTTTTGTATTTCTGCTGAAAGGAGTTCTCCTGATAGAGGTGCGGATAGACACAATTAAACTATAGCTCAAACTGTTTACAGTCAAAAGAAACACATAGCCACACACACGCACACACACACACACACACACACACACACACACACACACACACACACGCACGCACACATCATTTTTTCAGGACAGAACTGCTAAAATAATTTGATGATGAAAACAAGTAAAAATAATTAACTGAAACTGAAACCTAAGGTATGTGAAACATGTTAATCCTTGGACAGCTCTCCTGAATTTTATGGTGTTTAGTGATTTCTCCATTTTTATTAATCCACCCAAGGCAAGTGTGTTTGCTGGTCTAGACGCTGCTCCCCTGTTCTGCTTCCAGGCTGCCATCAGCTGAGCAACTTTCCTCTACCTCTTCCTTCCACCATGATGCTCCTGCCTTGGAGCCAGCTGAGCATGTGATGAACCCTCCTAAACTGTGAGCCAAATTAAACTTCCTCTCCTTTTAATTTTAGGTGTCGGGAATTGTGTTCTAGTAAGAAGAAATCTGACTGATACAAAAGGTAGTGGTGTGGTGAAATTATTTCATGGAAAAGTCTTATCGTTAAAATGGTCAGGATTTTAGCTTTGCTCGTGTAGGAGGGTGAAAGTGATGGGTGGGAGGTTGTGTAAACAAGGTT
The DNA here is from genome assembly GCA_004027205.1 of Ctenodactylus gundi. Classification (NCBI taxonomy): domain Eukaryota; kingdom Metazoa; phylum Chordata; class Mammalia; order Rodentia; family Ctenodactylidae; genus Ctenodactylus; species Ctenodactylus gundi. The sequence continues at coordinate 444,952 of PVKB01000065.1, forward strand.
TTAAGAGGACAGGCAGATTGGAGGAAGGAAGCAAGCAGTTCCATAGGGATGTGCACGCTATGAAAGTGTCTCATAAACATACCAAGAAGATGGCCCAATAGGTAAATGCATATAGAGACTATATTAGTAAAAAGTAAATCAATCATTTAATTAGAAATGCCTTTGCACTTTTTCACTAATTACAACAAGCACTTGTTATATTTTAAGTAAAGAATACTTCAAAAATACCCTGTTTTAAAAAAAAGGAAGAATGATTGACAATGTCAAAGGTCATGATCACAATGAGGACAAAAACTGTCCATTCGATAGCAGTCCTTAACTTGCTTGATACCAGGGATTAGTTCTGTGGAACAATTTTTCTGTGGATGGAGAAGGGGATGATTTCAGGACGATTCAAGTGCATTATATTTACTATGCACTTTATTTCTATTATTATTTACATTGTAATATATAATGAAGTAATTATACTTCAGTGCTAACATCACCCTTCATTTCCTCAGCTCCTCATGGGGCATGAGATTCTCACAGGCACCTCAGGTCATGGGGCACAAGATTCTCACAGGGAGTGCACAACCTAGATCCCTTGTAATGTGGTTTGGTTTGGGAATGTCTCCCCAAAGTCTCATGTGTTTAATGTTATAGTTTGTCTATGGAACCATGTGCTTTGGGAGAATGGGGCCTAGTCTGGAGGGGTGGATTACAGGCATGTAATGGAGGCTTACCACACCTTCCACACCTGGATCCAGGTGGGGCTGATCACTGGGTTGAGACCTGGAAGGATACATAAGCTGCTTCCCACCTTCCTTGGAGGACTAGACTCAACTTCCCTTGACTTAACTTCCTATTTGTGATGTGGAGGAGCTGCCTCCACCTCTGCCTCTGCCACGTGCTTCAACTGTTGCTAGCCTCGCCTGAGTGGACTGTGACCTTCTGAAACTGTGAGCTAAAATAAACCTTTCCTCCCCTAAATTTGTGAATGTTGGATATTGAGTCACAGCAAGGGAAAAGTAAATTAAGATGCCTTGCATGTGTGATTCACAGCAAGGGAAAAGTAAATTAAGATGCCTTGCATGTGTGATTCACAGCAGGGCTTGTGCTCCTATTCAAATTTCAATGCCCCTGCCAATCTGACAGGAGTTGGAGCTCAGGTGGCCATGCAAGTGAGGGGGAGCAGCTTAAGTACAATTAGAGCTTCATGTGCTGGACCACCACTTATCTCCTGCTGTGTAACCCAGCTCCCAACAGGCCACAGGGGGTACTGGTTGCTGGCCCCTGGGCCTTGGGAATCCCCACCAAGATACCATCCATATTCACTGGGTTTTTCCAAGAAGCAGTTTTCAAAGTAGGACAAAGAGAAAAAAGCATGGGCTACATAGTGACCTTAAGACCAGTTTGGACTACAGAGTGAGACCTTGTCTAAAAAAATAAGGGAAGAAAGAGGAATAAACTAAGAGAGAAAGCAAGATGATTTTTTGCATTGAGAAGTCACTGGGAAATGATATTTTGAGAGGGGTAAATAAAAGGGGGAAAGGAGACTGGCCCAGGGGTACAACCCTGTAATCCCAGCAACCTAGGAGGCTGAGGCAGGTGGATACCACGTTTGAACCAAGCCTGAGCAACTTAGTAGCTGTCTTAGTTACTTGTTCATTTCTGTGACAGAATACTCAACACCCAAAATTCAAGGGAGGAAAGATTTATTTAGCTCATGGCTTCACACAGTCCATTCATAGGCATCTGGCAGTGGTAGAAGCACACAACAGAGGCTGGAGAACTGCTCACCTCCCTGCAGACAGAGGCCAAGGGATGCATGTCTGGGCCCTAAGTAAGGCTAGAACTCTCCCAGGAAGAAGCTGCCACAACGTTGCTTTTTCGTTCTTTTGCTTACTTCCAGCTGCCAGCTGAGCCTCCCACACTCAGGGTGTGTGCCCCTCCCTCACTTCCTGGCCTACAAGTCAGTAACAAACATCTGAAAGTTTTGGACACTTCTGAGTCTTAACAAGTTGACACATTTGATTGGTCCAAATCAAATCTCAAGCATTTGCCCCCCCCTCCACCCCCACCCAGTCCCTACCTCCCTATAACACACAGTTCAATACATGAGGCTTTGGGGGAGTGCTCAAAATCCAAACCATAGCCGTAACTTAGTGAGATTCTGTATCAAAAATCATAAATAAAAATGAACTTCACGTAGCTAGAGCAAAGACCCTGGATTCATCCATAGTATCATTTTAAAAACCCAAAAGGCTAGGAGAGAGCACAAGCACAAGCTAGGGTAGCACAGATCATGTCAGTTTTTAGGTGGAACCTTGTAGAACACTACACCAGTCAGTACAAAGCAAGTCCCAATCCTTAGCATGAGTCACTGTCGTTATTCACCCAGCCTGTGTCTTTTGCCTCGCTGAATCTAGTCATTAACTACAGAAAGTGAGAGCCCTCCTTACTCACTGGGTCAAGTTCTAAGAAATACAAGATGATCTTTCTTCCAGTTCCTGAATACTCATAGAGACACAGAGGGTCTTTATGTCAAAGAAGTTAAAAAAATAAGATTAGAATTGGGTCTGTTCATACAAATACTTGAAAGCATTCTAAACAGCTACCAGTAAGATAACAGCCAATTAAGCTTCTAAATACTTTGAAAAAAGCATATATTTGAATCTCTACTTTTTCTTTTTATCAGAAATTAAGACATGCACATATCTGCAAAGAACCATTATAAAAACATTACAAAATAGTTGGCTCCTTGACAAAAGCTTAGAAGTTTCATTCCTTGTTAATTGCAACAGAAAAACATAAACAGATGTCAGGGTAGGTTCTATTAGATAAGAGGAAAATGAATTTTGGTGTTTTCTTCCTAAAAATTTTGCAGGCCTTCTCATATCAATTTTCAATGTGTGCTCTTCAGCATAATACAATAATCAAAGTTTTCTTATTAGAATTTATTTTCTATTGTGTGAGACTTTCCCTAGCTTATGTTAAGATTTATAAATACATTTCAGTATATTCTAACTACCTAATATAAAGTTATTTTATAAGAAGGATAAAATTCCTTTTAAATCACGGGATTTTTTCTGCCAAATCCTGGTTTTAAGATAATTTTGTGCTTTGTGCCTCAATCTGTGGCTCGATCCTTAGTGGTTCTCAGACTTCGTGAGGATCTGCCTTACCTATCTTGCATCTTTACCAGATAAACACAAATATCTGATAACGGATTAATACGTCAACATGTAAATGTACAGTTATGAGAGCTCCATGTCCATATAGACCCATGTTTGTGAGTAGCTACTTTTAAAGATAAAAAATAAACACTGAAGTGTTTTGAAAGGAGAATCAGCAGGGATGTCCATGATCAGGGACCAAAGAAGGGGACAGCACACAAGTAAGCCCGTCCCTGTCTCGATGAGATCCAAATCCATGTTGTCAGAGATGCAAAAATGTAGACAAAACACGTGGTTTTTCAAATAAAAGGAGAGATGCCATTGTTCCTGTGGAGATGCACCCCCAAAGCTTAGCCTAAGTGGGTACACTTCTACCAGTGGGATGGTACCCACACCCTAACCGTGCCGGTTAAGCCAAGTCACTCACGAGTCTGACACGATGCCTTCTGCTATTTCACAGACATGCACGAATAGGAGGGCAAAGGTGAGGATCCACCTCAGGTTGTGTCCCGGAAAATGAAGCCAGGTGTTATGATGAATTTGCACTTTGGAGCTTTGGCTTCCCCACCCTAAAAAAAGAAAAGGAAGAAGCAAAATTATCCATATATTAATGGTGCACATAATGTTACATAATTAATATTATTGGAAGTCTAACAGATGTTTTAAAGCCTCAGGGCTTCCTACGGCACTATAAAAAGTCTTGTCTGTTTTCATTATGCTAAAAGAATAACACTTTTAATTAATTTTTCCAAAGCTGCCTAAGCTGATACGCTGATATCTTCCCCAGCTGCAAAGAGAGTAAGCTGTAATACCCAAGATCATTTGTTCCAAGAAATGGCCTGGAAATGGTATGACAAGTGGTGTAGTCATTTCTCTCCACACTCCTCTGGACAATTCCCAGGAGACAAGGACACCTTATTCTACATAATTTCCATTCCCTTCCCTAGACCAAGGCAGGAGATCAGCAAATGCTGCATATCTATCTCAGAGAGTGTTTTCTTTCTTTCTTTCTTTCTTTCTTTCTTTCTTTCTTTCTTCCTTCCTTCCTTCCTTCCTTCTTTTCTTCCTTCCTTCCTTTTTGTTAGCTGCTGCTAAGCTGACATGGAGCTGCACCTGGCCTATGAAATGTCATATGCAGGAATGCCATCAGTGGAAACTATAAAGTTCTTACTTTGGCCTCTCTCAGACTCAGGCCTCAACTCTCATATTGAGAAACGGATGCAATGTTACCCCAACCTCAGCATTAATAAGACATAAAAACACAAAACAAAAGGACAGGAAGTTACTTACCAATAAACAGTATTGGGAAAGTGATAAACAGCAGGAAGACATGGGGGACCAGGTTGAGGGCATCCACGAAGCAAGGATTTTGCAAAACACCATCATAGATATTGTAGGAAGAGATGTTGTTACCGCAAAATGAAAGACTCATTTTTCTATATATGATTTATTCTAAAGCAGAAAGGAAAAAGGAAAGGAAATACCTCCTTATTGTTAAACTCTCATAAAATTAAAGCCTTGAATAGGGGCTAATATCATAAAATTAAAATTAATCCCCTCTCTTGTTTGCAGCTGAGAATAGAAAATGCTACCCCAAAGTAATCTGAAGGTTTACTCACAAAGATCTTATACCTTCCATAAGGTCCTCTTTTATTTCAAGGAAAGATATTCTACTTTAACTTAGAAGATGTTAATATCTACATAAAGTGATGTCTCAAAGGAATATCGGTCTGATTAAAATGATGCCAAAACTCAAAAATGATGATACAGCAAGAAAAAGGAAGGGGAAAAAAAACAAAGCAATTACTGAAAAGTCAAAATGGAACAACATGAAATCATTTCCCATGCTCCTTCGCTGGAAAAAAATCATGACTCAAGAACTTTCACTAGACAGTGTGCTGAAATATTACATGAACTCCAGGAAATGGCAATACTCAGAGGCCAACACAGTCTCTGAAGAATATACACCCCGAAATGGAACTTAAGTGACAAGTGAAAGAAACCACCAGGTCCCAGAGTCAACAACAGTCTCCAAGGAAATGCACTTGACCCAAGTTCTGAAAGAAATAAGAGCTTTCTATTAGAACTCTGTATCCCAGGAAAGCAGAAGTAGATGATGTGGAAGCAAACCCCGGAGACTACGCAGGACTGGCACAGTCATTGTGGGGACCTTGGCTTCTACCAGGACCTCTCTCCTTGCTGAGCTCAAACACATGGTAGAGGAGCACGGTTTACTGTACTGAAACACTGCTGTGAAGTTCCAGCAAGTTTCAGCACTCTTTGGTCACACCTACTACTAACTTCACACTTGCTGCATTCTGGGCACTTTGCATATACTGCCTTAAGTCTCCAGCATGGCCAGGTCAGGTAAGGCAGGTGGTGTCCTACGTAGTTTATAGCAGAGGATGAGTAGGTTCAGGAACCTGCCAACCAGTAAGGTGTCCAGGGTCTGACCCTCATTTCTGATTTATAAATTAGGTTCTTTCTGCTGTATCCTGTAGCCCTTAGCCCGTTTTTCTTTAAGAAATGGTATTATCTATTTTTATTAAAACAAATAGCAAATTTAAGATTTTAACCTCACTGGATTCTTTTCCATATTTATGTTACATTGGATTCTGAGCTTGATTATTAATGCCTGGCCAAATCACATTAAATAACCATACCTTTTGTCTGTCTCTTTTCATTGATGTAGCGACGGTATGAACAATATTTTTCCTTGAAAAAAAAGAACCAAAGGACATCACAAAGAAAACATTGGCAATAGGAGATAGATTAAGGGAAACCAATGGTTTTTAAAAGGCACTAGTAAATATACCAACTAGTTTAAAAGCTCATGTATTTACAGTCTTAATTATTTCTGTGTAATCACCCTCACATATTTTGATACATTATTGATATGCCCTGTAAGTAAGACCTTTTCTCACCTTTAAAAAAAGTTATGTCCTTTAGAAACTCAAGATGTGGCTATGTACTCGGTAAACGATTGCACACCGACAGTTCTAAGTGGAATAAGAATTTAAGAAGACTTGAGATTTTTAAATAACAGTAAATTGTATGTCTGATGTGTTTCTGGTAAAGATGGAAAAGACAGAAACTAAAAATTAATAGCTAAGAATGGAATTTGCAATACTATTTTATTTGGCAAAGGTGATAAAAGAAAATTTAAGCCCACCCTTAACTGAGATTTGGAATGATTGCTTTCCCCTATCACAACCCCTAACCGCACTTCTTTTTGCTTCCGGCTTCCCTACCACCTCTTTCCACACATCTTTTTACTTTTTCTGTTTCTTCCGCTTCTGTCCTGTCCTGTGACCCTTAGCCTCCACTGTCCAGGTGGCATGTCCTACCAGCCAGCTCACATCACAACCCAACAGAACAGGAAACTTATTACAGATAATGCTGATGACTGTCATGTTTATTGAACACGTTTTGTTAGACCAAGATTCCTAACAAAGTCTCCAATTTCTAATCGCCATCCAGATTTTCCATTCAGTGTTCAGTCTAAGCTAGGGATGCTTTTTGAGGAGGCTTGAAGGGCTGCTCTGGCTGGCTGGCTCTGTCACCTGACATTGTCCAGGGCCATATCCTCAGGAACCATCTAAGCAGGACTAAGGCCCTGCACTAAGGAGAGAAGGTAAGGGAAAGGGGGAAACACATTATGGCTCCCCACAAGCACAAACCCTCCAAAAGACACTTGAGTCTATGAAACCAAGGATGGAGTTAGCTCCACTGATTGACGCTTAAGGGCACAGATAAAGAGTGAACCTTCGAAGGTTGGGGTGTTCTGCAGAACAGAAAGCACAGGCACGAAAACGGGTGCTGATGGCCTCATGGCAAAATAGTAACTTCAGTATTTTTATCTCTTGAAATACATTACATGAATTCCTAGGAGTTAACAACTTTGCATTTGGTCAATGACTACAATAATTGGCCTATCAGCTCTATTAGTTCTGAGAACGGTGATCCCATTTAATTCTAAAAATATGCTAAAGTATTAAAGTACAGCCGAGATGCGATATGAGTAGGCGCCAATTCCCCAAAGTGAATGCAATTCTGATGTCTTGTAAACGTACGTTAACAAAAGTAACCATTAGAAAGGGTAGTTAAGCACCGCAGCGGCACACAGCACGTTTCTTTTGGTCAGCCCCCTCCACAGAAGCAAACTCTGAGCCTGCAGTCTTTCCTGTCTCCCAGTGCAAAGTGTCACAGTGGCAGAACAGGGGTGCCAGGTGGTCTCCCTCGCTCGCACGCTGGCAACCCCTGGAAGGGTGAGGTAACCGCAAGAGAAATGCATTGGCGCTACCTGTGAAACAATGCGTGCATCGGTTATTGCAGGACTCACCAAATTGTGTTCCCGGAGAAAGGCGGCCTTGAAGACTTGGGGTTTCCCCTCACCTGGGGCGAGCTCAGGGTTCACACCTCCTTTGTGGAAATCCAGCAGGTGGTTCCAAAAAGCAGTACCAGGTGTACACCTCCCTCCCTACCTGTCTGGCTAGCCAGTTAGCTGTCTACCTGTCTACCTGTCTGGCTAGCTACTTAACTCTAGAGCAGGTCCCAGGATGGGACGCACTCGCAGCACGGACCGCAGGCTTTGGATTTACTGCCTGGTGGGTATCCGCCCGGGACTGGGACTTGCAGAGCTCAGAAGTTCCACCGCACATCAAAGGAAGCGCTGGAAGCACCCAGCAGATAAATTCCTTCCACAGTCACTGCAGAGAAGACTAAACAAATAAGGAAGGGAGAGTTAACCGAGTACCTTGGGCGTGACGGTGTGGCCGCTCCCCGGGGCGCAGCGCCTTTGCGCTGGCCTCCAGACATCGACTTCCTACGCTGCCTCAAGACGGGAGTTGCGAATCGGGACACCGAACTCCTACAAGGCGACGAGGAACAACAACAAAGCTTCAGCAGACAGAACACGACTTCATGAACAGTAGAGGACGTGCCTAAAACAGACAACAGCAATAACAGTAACACTCGGCGACGCCTCTCCCCGGTTCCCCAGGATTTAAGACGGAGCCGGCAGCGTTGAGTTCCCGAGCCAAACTGCAGACAGGTCCCAACCCCCGCTCCCTCCGGCCCGGCCCGGCTCGGGACCCCGAGAAACAGCGATCGGAGGGCAAACGCGGAGGGCGCGGGCGTCCCCGAGTCGCCGAGCGTCAGATCGAGATCAGCAGTTCACAGCGGCTCCTTATTTATTTATTTTTAAATAATAGTTATGCAAAAGAGCCGGACTCACGCTCCGGGCGGCCCGGCTTCCTCCCCCAGCCGGAGCTCGCAGTGCGCCGGAGCGGATTATTTTTAGGGCGGCGAGGGAGCAACTGCTGCCTCCTATCGAGTTTCTAAGTTGCACAAGCGGCTGCGGGCCGGGTGGACACTGCGGTCCCCCCAGGCGGGAAACGGGGCCCGCTGGGGCCCGGCGCCTGGGGCCCTTCCAGCCCGCTCCCGCCCCGGGATGGAGCGGCCGGCCTGGGGCGCGCGCCCCTCAAAGACGCCACAAACCAGAACTAGAGCCCCACGCCCCGCCCCAGCCTAACTCCCTTGACCCTGAACTCGGAATCCGCGGTCCGTGAGTCCCTGGGGTGGGCCGGCAGGACGTCGGAGCACCCGGACTTCTCGCACGGAGACCCCCCGTCCCTGGACGCACCATTTTATTGACCATATAAAAAAGCTGTCTGGCCGCGGTGGCGCGGTCCTGGCGTCCCAGCACCCGGACAGGCTGACGCTGGAGGATCGTGAGTTCGAGCCCCGCCTGGGCAATTGGGCCACTGCGCGAGACCCTGCCTCGAAAATCAAAAATAAAATTGGGGTGGGCATGTCGCTTCACGTGAGGGCCTGGGCCTGGTGCCCGGTACCACAGAGGTGGGGGATACGGGGCGGGGGGGAGGGCTGTCTTAGCGGTGCACTGAGTCCCCTCGGAGCGGAGAAGCGGGAACGGCGGGCGGAAGACCCGCTGTCAGCCCGTAAGCGCAACCACGTCTCCCGTGCGCACTGCAGGCCCACGTCCGCTATTTTCCCTGGTGGCCAAGGATATTTGGTTACTCCCCGCCACTGGTAGCCTCACCACTAACTTCCCGACAGTCCCCCACAGCTGACTTTGGTTTCCGCGGACTACACGGGCTGTCCCCGTCCTTCTCGTGAACACTCAGAGAAACCTGTTTACGGCCGGGTCCGCGCGCTGCGGCCCCAGGACGCGAGTGCCGGACGGGGGCTCCTAGACTCTTTCTACTTAGAACTCAAATTCCTCCGGGGCTGCCTTCAAGTCAGCCTGAAGTCATCGCTGTTTCCAGCACCCGTGCTCACCCGATCACGGGTGGTCGGTGGCCGCGGTGCCCCTGAGTCCCGCGAGGACCCCACGGGTCTCTGGGGTCGAAGTCTAGCCCGCCACCTCCGGGGACTTGCGGGTGGAGGCCGACCCAGGTCCGGGAGGCCCTAGCGCTTTCCCACGGAGGCCCCTGTCTCAGGAGGAAGGGTCTCCGAGGTCACACGTGACTGCAGGCCTTGGTCCGCGGACTGGGCGGTAAGGAGCCGCTGGGGGCCGGGGGCCGGGTAGGCGCGGCACCGGAGGGTCCTGAGGCTTGGCCAAGAAGTGCGCCGTCAGGAGCCCGGGGCCCTTCTGCGCAGACTCCCGTCCCAGCGCTCTGGGAGGCCGAGCAGGGGCAGGGTTCAAGTTCAAGTTCAGCCTGTGCCACTTAGCAATTTAGCGAGAGTCTGTCTCAAGCAGTACTAAGGGGCTGGAGGAATGGCTCAGCGGTTAAAGCACTTGCCTAGTAAGCGCTAAATCAAGCGCTTAGGACCTGAATTTGAGTCCCCAACTCTTCATAAACCCAGCATAGTGGCCCAGGCCTATAACCCCAGCACTCGAGAAGCTGAGACAGGAGGATTGCTATGAGTCTAAGGCCAGCCTGGGCTCCATCCTGAGTTCAGGACCAGCCTGGACTACTAGAAAATGGACTGGCGGTGGAGCTCCTGGGCTCGAAATACATGAATAAATGATAAGATTCTTTTTCTTGTAAACCCAGCATTCTAGGAGGCGGAGGCAGGAAGATCATGTGTTTGATCCAGCCTGTGCAATCGAGCAACTTAGATAGAACTTGTTCCAAAATAAAAATTAAAAAGGAGTGGGGTTGCGGATCAGGTCAGTGTGAAAGGCCTGGGCCGGGTGGGAGGGGAGGAGGTTCCCAGGACAGGGAAGAGGGAAATGGAAGGAGAGACAGAATGCAGTGAATCCTCAAAGAAAAGGCGACTCCGGGTGAGGCCACACAACACCCGGCTGAGCTGAGGAGTTTAAAAAAGTATTGCAATTATTAAGGCAATTCTAACAAGACTGTAAGCTTGTTGTAGAAACATTGAAAAACATGGAAAAACAAAAGAGACTGAAGAATCCCTCCTCGTCCCAATCCATAAGATTACTGAAAACTTTGTGCTGCATATTACAAACCCAGGGGCCACAGTGTAGTGGCTAAGACAGTCCCGCACCAGCCCGGAGAGCAAGGCCTGTCTCTGGCTCCTTGGCCTCAGTCCCCTCTGGTCCCCACTCTGTCTTTTGTCCAGTGGGACTGATAGCTCCAGTCTCCAGCGGGCCTATGCCGTAGATTGCAGGAGATGCTGCCCTTGCCCTTCAGGAAACAATGATGAGTATGCTATCGTTATTGCTTTTTCTATTTATGTTTACTGGAAGCAATGTAGTTTTTCTCCTCACTGTATCTTTTAAAATAATTTTTCCAATGGTATTTTTAAAATCTTTATCAATACAGCTTACAAGACTACATAATATTCCATGGTGTACCATTTCCTGTTTTTTTTATTATTCTAGAATTTATTTTGGCATATGCCAGGGGATAATAATTTAAGTTACCGTTTTATTACGTTATCATACTCCCAAGACTTTGTCTTCTTTTCTGGATGTACAGCACCCCCTTTGTCATGGAATATCAGCCCTGTCTTGTAAGATTTGCTTCTAGATCACATATTTTCATTAGCTAATCTATTTTCCAATATTTTTGTTTTTTCAGACCTGACTATCATAGCATTAAAATATACCTATGTATTCTATCCCCCATAGTGGTCAGTCACCTTTTTCCAAAATGTTCTTAGCTATTATCTTTTTATTTTATTGGAATTTTATTAAATATAGGAAATAATGTATAAAAATGGCATATTCTTAGGGCTGTCTTCCCATACAGTATAGAGTTTCCCAATGAAGATTTATTTTTAATCTCCATATCAAAATTGCATATGTACTATAAGCACAGATTATACAATTTTCAGACTTTGTTTTCATATTCTGTACTATTAGACGACTTGTGTGTCCTAACAGATTATGTATTAATCTTTTATCCAAGCACTTTACTCAGCTTTCTTAATAAGCCCTGTTACCTTCATTTTCCAGATTATTTTTTCCTTTACTTTTTTCAAATACAACTTATTTCTATTTCATCTCTGATTTTATCAACTTCAAATTCAAAATCAGTGTTAAGTAATACAGAAGATTAATCACCCTCACTTCCATCAGAAATATATGCAATATGTTTAAAATCAATTTTATTAAGTCTAATTTTTATAACATAAAAAAATCCCTCATGTGTGTAAAATTCCAAGTGGTTTGATATAACGATGGCCCCTAAAGGAGCAGGATATTTTTACCTCCCCAGGAAGCATTCTTGTGCCTGTCACTAGTCAATCTATCCAACGCTCCCCTAGCGAGCTAACTGTGTACGTGTCACACTTGTCAGTAGAGATGAGTTCCCAGCTGCCTTGTGAATAGCCCCACAGTACATCACACCCTTTGGGTCTGGCCTTTGAAGTTAAACACAACTTTTGGTCTCACCCATATGAAAAACGTAATTTTTGCATACACAGGTTCCCATTTCCCAGAGTAAGTGCCAATGCGTCATCTGATTGGCCGCATGGTCCTGCTACATTTAATGTATAGAAATTCCAAAATGAGAGCCACTGCAAGTGAAGCTTTTAGATTTCTTCCAGAAGAGTGCATGAAAATTCCAGTGGCTACGGTCTCACCATTATTTAAGATCAGCAGCTGAGTTTGCTTGATTTAGTTCTTCTGTATTGTTTTATTCCATGCTGTCGGATGTAGGTATACGTGGGTTCTCGATGTGGTTTTAATTCAGATGTCTCTTTGTCACTAGGATGGGATACCTGGCGCTCACAGCTTAAAAGAGAGGAAGTCTGGTTTGGTTCAGCTTCAGTCCATAGCTTGCTGGCTCTGAAGGAGGAGGGCATGGAGGACAGGAGGATCTGAGTACAAGAGCATGCCTTCCTTCCAGGTCACACCCAGGGACCCCTGGCCCACCAGGCCCTGCCTCTGAACAGTGCAGGACATCAGCAGGGGTGGATCCACTGAGAATGACAACGATCCCATGAACCATGCACCCTCCAAGCACATGAGACTTCTAGGGAACATTTTGGACCTAAGTCAAAAGACTCATGAACATTTCCTTTTTCCTCTGTACTTAGAAATTGTATGTATGTAGCTTCTGTATTCGGTTTGTAGTATCCTTTGTGTGTATTTTATACATAGAATGTGGTCGAGGTGGAAGTTCACTTGATCACATATACACTTAGTTACTGAAGACAGAGTCTGTTTCCTCCCGTGAGTTACCTTGGCGTTCTTGACTAAAATCACTTGGCCACATGTGTAGATTATGTCCTGGGCTTCCTGTTCACCATTAATTCATGTGTCTATGCTCGGGCCATCACCGCCATCACCACTCTGTTCTTCATGGTAGCTTTGTAGTACGTCTTCAATTCCCACAGAGTATGTTCTCCAAATTTGCCTATCTTTATTGTGAGAATTACTTGAAATATTCAGTGAAATTTTCATAGCTCTGTGAATTTTTAAATTATCTTGTCAACTTTCACAAAAATCCTGCTGAGATTCTTTTTTACTATAATTATTGTCAGATCTGTTGATTGAGTGGAGGTGAATAAATTTGCCTCTTTATAAGGCTGTCTTCCAATATACGAACACAAGATACCTCTGTTCTGTTGGACAGTGAACGCAGTGGTATGCCCTCCTCCATCCAAGTCAGGAGATCTGGCACTGGCGACTTCTGGCTCTCCCCCAAAGTCAAAATGACCATGAAACACGAGTATTTTGAATTAACTCAGGACCTCAAGGGAGCCTCAATAGGACAACTAAAGATACATAGGAAAGAGGATTTCCAGAGCTGCTTCAGAAAGTGGCAAGAATGACGGGATAAGGCAGCCCAAAGTGACAGGGAATATTTGGAGAAGGGTTCATGATATGTCTAAATATTTAAGACTTTAAATATTAGCCACAATTCTCTCGTGCCTATAGTACAAACTACGCAGAAGTTTCTGTTGAGGATGTGAATACAGAAAAAACTCCCTTAGGAAATGCCATAAAAGGGCATAGGTTAAAAAAAAAAAGAACATGCTTTTATTCCTGGACCCACATGCCACAGAGGTTAATCCAGGAAATGGACCCTGAGGGCCTCTAATAAGGTTAGATAAGCACTGGGGATCACGCTGGCTCCGTCACGTAGCAGCAGCTTATTATCCGACGGCAAATGTGAACCATGGAGAGACCTCACTTCCTTTGGTAGTGATTTATTTGGGAAAATAGCAAAATCACAGCTCAGAAAAAGTACAGTTACCAGATCTGGATAAAAATTAAGTAGTTGAAATCAACAGGTTGATGATCTGGGTTCCTACAAGCCTCAGAAAGCATTCACTTCTTAGAACAAAGAGGACTAAAACTTGGGTCCATGTAACTTTCTCATGATATTTATCGAGTACTTGGCTTACTAAGTCCCCTGTGGGCAACAGAAGAAAATAGCATGAAACACGCTAGATACACTTTCCTGTCTCTGTAGAGCACTAAGTCTAACAGGGGAAAAAGGTGTGAAGTAAATAACAAACAGTTTTCAACTTAAGATTGTGACTAAAAGTATGAAGGGAAAGAAGAGAGGACAGTGACCTGCATGCTGTTACCTCCAAGAGGTTTTTCCAGAGAGGGAGTGGCACTGGGCTGGGGTTTAGAGCTGGGAAGGATATGGCCAGGTGATGACGAAGGTGCTTAGAGTAGATACTACTGCTCTGAGCCAAGGGAGCACACACAAAGGTCCTGCAGTAGAAGGAGCAGCGCGTCTCTGAGGAGCCAATAAAGGGCCAGTTGAGATAGTCCAGGTAAGACCTTGGCCATGATGAAGATCTTGAATTTGATTTTTGTGTGTGTCAGGGCCTCTCCACAGAACTATATCTCAGCCCCTTCTATTTTTAATTTTAAATAGTCTCATCAAGTCTCTAAGTTGCTCAGGCGAGGCTCACACTTGTGATCCACTTGCCTTAGCCTCCCACAGTGCTGGGATTACAGACCTCCACTACCACATCTGACCTTGAACTTGATTCTAAGATCAGTAGAAAACTAGTCAGCAGATGAACGCTCAGATCATTTTATTTTCTTTTTTTCCTATTTTGTATGAGCCTATATAGAGATCTTTTATGCTCATCTTCTAACTCATGCTGGAATATTTCCTACAATATACTACTAGGAATAGGCTTACCACTTTAAATGACAGAAACGTCTGGATTTCTTATATTATATATTCATTAAAATATACATTTTAGAAATAAAAGGAGAATAAGCAACTGCCGATAAACAAACTATTTAATTGTAAACTCCAGCAATATGGGGTTTCTTTTGTATATTTTGACAATTTATTAGGCGTATTTTTAAGGTAATACTCCCTATCCTCCCCCAGAAAACCCAAAGCTTGTTCTTGATTCATAATATTGTTCAAGGCACATTTTCTGATGTACTGATGACTTTCTTCCACATGGTGACCCTAAGTCTCTGATCTCCTCTAGTTGATGGCTGGGCTTTCCCCTGGGACAGAGACTCCCAAGCTGCATTGCACGTTAGAATCACTTTGGAGCTTTAAAAAATTTTGCTGACAGTAAGGCCTACTAGTGCAGACCTATAGCCCCAGGACTGTGGGAAACTGAGGCAGGAGGATCACAAGTTTAAGCCCAGCCTGGGAAACTTAGCAACTTAGTGGGAAACTGACTCAAAATCAAAACTAAAACCTGGGCAGGGAATGGAGCTCAGTGTGAAAGCCTTGGGCTCAATCTCCAGTACCACAAAGCAAAACAAAAGAAAAACTTTGCTGTAAAAGTTTTACCTCATGTGAATTAAATCAAAATGCTGAGAGAAAAAAAAATTATACTTCCCAGATAATGATGAGAAAAAGAGCATAGAAAAGGCCCATGTGATTCCTCAATGTCCCGTTCTGGAAGGGACACCTAGGTGGTTCACTGGGTAGAACTGAGCACACAGTCATGTTTATCTACAGAGGAGCCGGGGAAACAGAACCTGGCCATGTGCCCAGGGAGACAGGGGCATCTAACTGTGTTTTCCATGGAGTACAAGAAAAGACCTCCTGAGTTGTGGATGCCTCAGTCCCTTTTTGTCTGCTTGTTTTGGTGGTACTGGGGATGGAGTCCAGGGCCTTCACCTTGAGCTATATCCTAGACCCTCCTTTAGCTTTGATTTTGAGGCAGGTCTAGTTAAGTCATCAAGTTGCCCAGGCTGGACTACAAGTTGTGATCCTTCTGCCTCAGCCTCCTAGGGTGATGAGATTCCAGGCCCACGCCACCTACCCCAGCTTGTCTCCCCACCTTTCTTTTTTTTAAAGACTGTCAAAACTGACTTTTATTTTTCCTCAACTATGTGAAATTAATTCAAACATTTATTGACTTGTCTGGGCTTGGCATCTAGACGATCATAAGTGAATGTTGGCTGAAGTTTATCCAATACTAGTTAATATATGAATAGACAGTGAAAAATGTTGAGTGGTGAGCTCATAAGAGGTGAAAACATTTATTGAATATCATGGATTGATACTCAAAGTGGCCCATTAATTTAGATAGAGGGCCAGTTTCACAGAACACACAGACTGTTCAAGTTTTGTAGTAGGCCATCAAAGTAAAAGTTTTGACTTAGACCAACAGATACCAGATATCCAAGTGAGACAAAACACTCAGTACTATTTGCCAAAAATGAGGTGAATAAAACTAGTTAAATAATTCTTAACATCTCACTTGGCCTAAAAGAATGGGAAAGAGTCAGGAATTAGAGTAGAAGACGATGTCGGAAGGGGAGGTTTAGGAACAGTCTTTAAATGTGACTCTCCCAAGGGGAAAACTTTGGAGAAGTTTCGTCTTTGACACATTTCCTAAGAGTAGGGATCTAAGAAGCTCAGCTGATGGCCTTGGTAGGTGTCTCCTGTGGTTTGAAGGACAACATGCATAAGCATTACAGCTTGAGACCATCATGCTGAGGGACAGAAATCAGACACTAAACGTTAAATATCATGTATTTTCTCTCATAAGAGAAATCTGAAATATAAATAAAGAAGCAAAATAAAACAGAGATGATAAGAAACAGGCAAACCATGAGGAGAGGGGAAGAGGATGGGAAGTCAGGAGGACGGAGAGGAAAAGGAAGTAAAAATGATTAAATGCAGCATGTACATGCACCAATTCCCTGAGGTGATGGTAGTTATTACATATCCCAAACATATACTAATATAAGAAATGATTAAGGGAAAATATTTTTAAATATTATCTCATGCTTGATAGGTTTGAAGAATGACAAACTGGTGAAGAGACGAAGCTGGAGAAGGGCTGGGGCTTCTTTGTTGCCACGCATAGTTGACCCAATTGTGTTGTGACTGTCCACCAGAAAGTGGGGCAAGACTGCTCCACACATGCCTACTGTCTCTGAAGTCTGCCCTCGTCATTCATTCATTCAGGTGCTAGGGATGGAACCTAGGGCCTTAGCACAGTGCTCTATCCACAATCCCCAGGCTGAACTGTCTTAAGGTTTCAAGCAAGACTCACATTAGTGTTCCATTACATTTTTCCCAGTCTTCCTCATTGTGCTCTAGAAAGAAAACTCTGAAAATTCTAAAAAACAAAACAAAACAGTTCAGCCTCTTGGATCTTTTTATAACAGATGATAAAGTGAAAGCCCCTGGCAAGCTGTAAACCTCCATAAAATGGTAACACATTCATTTATTCAGTGTTTATAATATTTCCTATGTTGAAGGATCCCTTCTCCAAACATAACATAGGAATGTGTAACTGTACATAAGGCAGGTCCCATGTCTCTGGAACTGTCCTGTATTTAGTCTCTGATCAAGGCTTCAGGGGTGTAAAGTTGGCCAGGAAAGAGAAAAACATAAAAACAATTAAGTTCACTTAAAACATTCTCCCTAAGTCTCTCTCTCTCTCTCTCTCTCTCTCTCTCTCTCTCTCTCTCTCCTCCAGTGCTTTTGCTTCTTTGGAAAAACACCAGGAAAAATATTTTAAGTAATGATTGTAAAAGACAAAGAGGAAGTTAAATGGAGTGAACCCTCTTTTTAAAGAAACAGTAAATACCACAATGACCAGAAATCAAGTCCAAAATTGACCTGTTAATTACCAAGGCCAAGAGTTAATATTTCTTCTCATTGGGAAGTAGAAGCAACAATAATAAACTTAGTCAAAGGGCAGGAAAATAGAATCTAATTTTCTAAATATATTAGTCTTTTATTCTTCTGATTTGCTATTCCTATTTGTTGGCAACGAAAGGCACCAGGGTCCACTTGAGATGTTGGCACTCTCAACATGGTCTTTCTTTTTGCCTGAATTCAGGATTAAGACTTTGATTTCAAGTCCAGTCCCAGGAGTAGTTTTAACAGTAACCTAGGCATAGGCCCAGGCTGTCTAGTTCTGATCTGCAACCAGATTGCGGTCGTGTTGAAATAAGATGCATTCTTTCAAGTGACTTCAAATGCAACATAATTCTAAATGACAAGTACGATATTTTAAAAGTGCCTCCACTCCATGTCTATAATTCTAGCACTCTGGTAGGCTGAGGCAGGAGGATCACAAATTCAAACCTAGCCTAGACAAATTAGTAACTTAGGGAGACGTTGTCTCAAAAAAAAAAAAAAAAAAAAGAAAGAAAGAAAGAAAGAAAGGCTGAGGATGTACCTCAGTACAAAGTCTCTAGGTTAAACCCTAAGTACTGAAAAATAAATACATGCACACAAAGATGCCTCCAATGCAAATGAATCAAGATCAAAATACACAAAGTCAAAGTCCTGATGTTGCGTGGTTGACAAGCAGCAGTTATTGTGCAGTAGGGTATAGATCCAAAGATATTGGTTGATATGCTAACATTTTCCATTTCTAAACCATCTTTAAGGAATTTGGGAGGGGATACAGGAGGTCGCACCCAAGGTCATCACACTGAGTATTTAGGCATTTTTCTTTTTTAGGGGGGAAGCTGTTTTCCCACGTGTGTTGGCTAGAGACAATATTAACACCTGTGATTACTGTGCTTTTGGTCCCTTCTCTTTGAGAGGTTCTACAGAAGAATTGCTACCCATGTTACTATCTGACCTACCGACCACCTTCCTTCCCATCTCCACCTTGGGCCCTCCTCTATCTCCCCATATATTGTGAACATTGGAAATCATCTCATGACAGAAGAAGCCAGGCATACAGTCATGACAGCGGCCAGACAAAGAGGACAGTGAGTTTAGTTTAGCAGAAGGCAGAGCTCAAGGGGGTCCAGGGCATGCCTATCAGAGGAGGTGGGAAAATAGGAGGGGTATGAGTGAACTTAACAGTCCAGGTAAATAATTTTTAATGGAAAAAAGAAATAGTAATTTGTCATTCATTTTACACATGTTGGTGATTTAAAAAAAAAAAGATAAGGAAAACTTTCAAAGCATCTATACCTGTAAATCTACACAGTCTCCAGTGAGCATGAGACAGGAGGGTGCTTGGCCGCTCGTGGCAGCTGCATATCCCGGTGCCATCATGTGGTGGGGACCAAACCTGAAGAGAGAGAATAACTGGGCTCACAGAAATTAGCAAGAGGGTCAAATTCATTTCTCTAGACAGCGACAGAGTTGGGACTCATACTCAGAAAAATCAGAATTCAAAATTGGGGCTCTCCTTACAGTACTAACTTGAGTACTGTAAGAAATCAGAGCCCGGGCGGGAGGGCAGAAGACCCAGCGGCGCGGGAAGGACGGTGGGAAGAGGCCGCGGGGCGGCGCCCTTCCTTCCGGTGGCAGCGCCCTTTCTTCCGGTGGGCTCAGTGCGGTTCAGGCGGCAGGAGGCGTGAGGTGCGCGCTCTCGCCCCTGGGAGTACGTTGGCAGGAAGCAGGGACGGGGTCTATTTAACCGTGACAAGACTTCAGCTCCCCATGGCCCCCTGAGCCTCCTCTCCTCAGGCTGTGGCTAGCCTTGCAAGGCCTGAGCTCAGAGCTGCGGCCTGGAGCCGAGGGCAGGAGACTCGCCGCCTCCCTCTCACAGCGGGCAGCGGGCCCTTCTTGGAAAGGGTGTACAACAAGGTGGGATCCAAAACCTACAGTGAGTGTTTACATTAAATTTTATAAAATGCATTTAAAAGGCTCATTGAGTCCTATTTGCTTCAGAAGCTTTTATCTCGTTGCTCTCTTCGCTTTGGGAACCAGTTCCAGAAGTTCTGTTATCAGTTCTTTACAAGGACTGATCAAAAATACAGTGAATGCCGCTGCCTAGTGTTGCCTCATAGAAAAGCAGAGTTGTAAAAACTTGCGATGGTGTGTCCTCACCTGCATTCTTCACCAGCTCTGGCACCAGAACACTTTGGCAAGGCCAAAATGACCACGAAGGGTCAAGGTTTTAAATCGCTTCGAGACTTTAAAGCATTCATGACAGCGCAATTGAAGACACTCACAAAAGTGAATTTCCAAAATCACTTCAGAAAGGGGCAAGTATGGTAGGATAAGTGCTGAAGAAGAGGGGAAGTATTTTTAAGGTGATTCAGGGCAAATGTCTCATTGTAATAAATTATTTAAATATTCATTGTATATTTTATTCACATCTACAGTGTACATAGTTATTCTCAACAAATCCTTCCTCCATCTTTTACAAAGAGTAAAAGAATTCTTTCTAGGAGAGCGCTAGGCCCCTACCCGGGCTCTATTGCTACAGGCCTGTTGTCCAAATGGGGCAGTCAGCAACTGAGAGTCTTTGTGGTCCTGAGGGCTGTCTGTTCGATTTTATTATGTTACCTAGAATGTCTTTTTTTTCCCCACTATTTGCATTCAAGAAGGTCAAAATGCTTATTATTGCAAGATGAGAGCTGAAAGAGTTTGGTACCAGCATCACAGCTTGCATATGGATCATTTGCCAGAAGTTTTACTTGATAGAAAAATTAACGCTTCCCATATTCCCTCCATTGGGGCAGTTACCACAAAAGAAAATGTTCATTTTCATCATAGAAGAGGCAGCATAGGGTAGGTACTTTTAGGATTGCAGTACAGAAAAAAAAAAGTGTTAAAATTCACATTTTTAGTCTCATTTCCAGTCACTCTCTGGGATCTAGAGATTGCTTTTTTCAGTTTCTTTGGAATAAAATGAAAACTGAAGAAAGTTGCATTTCGGTTGTTTGTCCACCTATCCTAGAAACCTGTTATTATTTCCTAGGGGGTAAAAAGTAAAAAACAGACACTGTCCCTACCAGTTTCCTTCACGCTGTTGAAATAAAATCAATTTGTAGGTGAAACAGCATACAAGGTTTTCACCCTATCTTCCGACTACAGCGACTACAGTGGTGATGTGTTCTTCCTGTTTATTCTTCTTGAGGATGTCAACTTTTCCCCACTTTGCTTCCTGGAACTCTTTGATCCTCCAGCTTCCTACATCACAGACTCAACCTTCAGGATCACTGAAAGTTCTGTCAGAACTGCTGGGGTCCAAATCAAGACCATAATGGCAAGACTCATACTTCTTATTTTACTTTAAAATTCGTCTCACAATAAATAAATAAAAATTTTACAACTCATCTAATAGAGAAAAAGAGAGGATCCAAAGTGAAGGATTAAGTAAGCGGAAAATCATAAAGTATCTGTAATAGCCCTTTTACATAAATATCCCAAAGTCTTATCCAAGTAGTTTGAAAAATGCATGGTTCGAATACTCCAGGCTCTTCCTAATGTGGATGGGGCTCATTATTTTGGTATAGTCATTTTTGCTGAGTATAACAAAACTGTAGGTGATACAAGGACATCAATAGTCATCAAATGCTAGGCAAATAGATCAAAAGATTGCAGTTCAGGATGTAATTAGTTTTTTAAATACCACAAATATTTCTTCTGCTTCCATAACTACAAAACTAAGAAGAGCTTAGATATTTAGTTAAATAAAGTACACTTAAGGCAAAAGGATGAACATAAGGAGAATTTTAAATGACACACTAAGAAATGCACTACTATTTTAGGAAACGGAAAAAATTGAAAATTTTCTCAAACTCTGAATCTTAGCTCTGTTATCACTAAAATAAGGATCTCTAAGTATGGAGAAAGTGAAACGAAGTGATATTTCTAAAGCAATATCAACTTTTGTGGCACTAGGTACCAGTTTCACGGAAGACTTTTTTTCCAGGGTGGGCATGTTGGAATGATTCAAGTACATTACATTTATCGTGTACTTTATTTCTATTATTATTATTACATTGAGACATATAATGAAATATTATACAATTCATCATAATGCAGAATTGGTGTGAGTGCTGAGCTTATTTTCTTGCAACTACATGGTCTCACCTAAATGTGATGGGAGGCAGTGAAACCTGTGGCTGACAGGAAGTGGAACTGAGGCAGGCATGGGAGCAATGGGGAGCACCTGTAAATAGATGAAGCTTCACTGTTGGGCTGGCCATGTGCCTCCTGTGTGCAGCCCAGTTCCTAACAGGCCATGGACCAGTACTGATCTGCTGCCCAAGGGTTGGGGACTTATGCCCTAAGTCACATCTGTGGTAATCCTCACATCCCTGAAGACTCATCTCACAGGTCTGCTTCTAAGGTTTGGAGCCCTGCACACTCCTGTAAGATGTCAGAGTCTAAGACGAATGAATCCAATAACAAGAGTTGCCATAAGCTTACTAGTATCTCCTGAGAAGAGAATGGAAGGAAATGGCAAAAGAATATTCAAAGTGGTATGTCCAAGTAATTTAAAGACGTTATAAGAGGCAGAAAATAGCATGATCTCTATGTAGAGTAAGTGTAAATAAAAGAAAATTGCACAACACCAAAGTAGAGAGAACATCTTAAAAGCAGCCAGATAGAAAAGACAAATTATCTATAAAGAAACCAGAATGAGATGATCAGAGGACATTATTGATAGCAAAAATCCAGTCCGGCTGACAACAATGGAACATCTTGAAAGTAGAAATTAACTGACATTGTAAACTAAATATCACTCAAGAAAGAGAAGGAAATAAAGATGATGGCATGATTTTATTACATAAATAACTAATCAATTGTTAACTTGATTGAGCTGGCTGGGAGATGGATAAAGCATGCTCCTGAGTGTATCTGGGTTAGTCACAGAAGTGTGACCTTGGGTACTGTCTTAGTTACTTTTTCATTGCTGTCACTCAATACCCGACATCCACAAATTTAGGGGAGGGAAGGTTTATTTTAGGTCACAGTTTAAGGAGGTTATAGTCCACTCAGGGGCGGCTGGCAGCAATGGCAGTACATGGCAGAGGCAGAGGTGGAGGCAGCTCCTCCCATTATCACAAACAGGAAGCCAAGTTCCATGAAAGTCAGTCTCTCCCCAGAGGAAAAAGCTGTAATATTCTTTCTTCTTTCTTCCTTTTATACAGTTTGAGTTCCCAGTTGGACCTCCCACGTCCAGGTGGGTGTTTTTTCCTCATTCACTGGCCCACAAATCACTCACACTCTGATCCAGGCTGGTTCCTAACTGCCTAATTCAGACTAGTTCCTAATTGCCTATCTAGCTGTGGTTCATAAACCTTAATCTAGGCATGGTTCACAATTGCCTCAAGATGACATAATCTCTCCAGTGGTCACAGGTAGTATATCTGGTCCTGGCTGCTTCCTCACTGGTTGTGTGCCCTAACCCTACTTCCTGCCATGAACTACACATCTCTGCTCTGCCACATCCTTCTACCACAATGTTCCTGGCTTGGAGCCTGCTAAACATGGACTGAATCCCCTGAAACTATGAGCCAAATAAACTTCTCCTTTAAGTTATGCTTGTTCAGTTATTTGTTCCAGGAAGTAAGAAAGCAGACCAATGTAGAATGTGTGTGGAGGAGACCACATGGTAACACAGAAATCCAGAGAGGTTCAGGGGCCAGAATTGTTTTTTATTTCACAATTTATTTTAGCAGAAACTAACCACGATGCAAGAGAGCTACATTAATACCTTCAAAGCAGCAGGACCAGGCTTCTAGAACATAAAAATAAGGAAAAGTACACACTGAAACCATATCCACACTGTGATCATGTTAATGTGAAAATATATTATGATATGGAGATGTAGGGACAGGACATAAATTTGGATAAGCTACAGTGCCTGAGATACGTGGCTTAGAACCCCTGGCAAAGACCTAAAGAGGTGGTGTAGACTCCTTAATCCATTTGAAAGTGCATCCAACTGCAGGTGGTAGAAATAAATTTAGAAGAATTATTTCTTACAGTATAATGTAAAATGTGCTCCTATAGAAATAGTAAAATTCCATGTATTAGGAGTAATTGAAATGCATTAAATGTGAATAATATAATTATTTGCATGACAATTTGTTTAGGTTTTGTCAGGAAACTTAAAGCCTATGAGGTTGGAGATCATGAGTTTTGCTCAACACTCTGTCCACAGTGCATAATAGAGACTGCCAGACTGGTCAACGTCTGCCAAGCAAATAAATAAATGATTGTAACTAAGAGAAATTACACATCAAATAGGACATAGACCTCAGAAGGATAAGCTAGATAGGTTGAGGTTCTATTTTTCACTTTTGAATCCACAAAGAATTGACTTAGCTGTGCTAGTCAACACTCTTGAGCATCTGTAGAGAAGGCTCTTTGATAAACCATTTTTTCTTTGCCTCTTGTGGAGCATGCTCATTTTGGGTACGACATCACAGTACGGTCTGTTAAAGGGACCTCAAGTCTTACGCACATTTGTCTGTGGTAATTCACAAAGACCGCAATCTAAAATGGTTTAATGGACATGTGGTTCTGTGGTTCATAATTGTCCTCTTCCAGTTCTTCTTTTGATGATAAGAAAGTTTAAAAATTTACACCAGTGGAGATGGTAAGTTCCCAAAGTTTTATCTTTTGTGTAGCTATAATAACAAAAATAATAGACAGGAGGGAGTTCTGGTTACCTTTGGGTGCAGCTTCTACTAGATCTATCAAGAAAAAGTTACAATATGGGGATGTAATTTGTCTTGCTGCATTGCTTGTGACTATAAAGACTGATTAGTGACAGAAAAACTAAATCTAAAAAGCTCTTTCCATCTTGGGCAAACGCTCCAAAAGAGTCATTAAAGGAGTGATTTGAGGAACTTTTTTCAGAACAATTTTGGTTGGTTATTTGTTGCCATTCTTGGCAAAAGCAGTTATAAAAATCATATCTTTCTCCCATATTTCTCTACAAAAAATATGACTTGTGCTACTTGATCAAAGATATTTTTCCCCAGTCACAATAATTTTAAGTAATTGGTTTGCACTTCATTAGATGGGTTTCCATTACATTTTTCAGATGAAAAAGTCATCATAGTTCTTGCTACCGTGGGAAGGTCATATGCTTAAAACAGATGTTGATGACACTTTGATTTGAATAAAACATCAGCAAAGTCAAAGTGACTGTGGGAAAAAAGTGTTAATACTCCTTGGGGTTTGAAAAATATAGCCATGGTGAAGTGACATACTTAAAGGATGAATGTCAAAAATACTTCCTTTGGTTATTTATTCATGTGAAGCAGATTCTAAGCAAGTTCTAGAAGTTTCAACACCCAAGAGATTTTCTTCAACAATTAGTTTTAAACATTGCCTGAGGAAAGATAGTGAAAATATTTTCCCTGCTATCTCATACTGCTTCTTTCCACCTGGCCTCTCATGTCTGCAATTAAAGTTCTAGATAGGTGAGCAGACAGGAAGATGAGAAACCCAATGATCCTAAAGAAATACTTGCTAAAGACCTAGACCTGGGCTGTGTTTCATTTTCTCCAATGCCACTGAAATTGTGTGAGTGTGTGGAGTGTGTGTGTGTGTGTGTGTGGTGGGGGGCGTATGTGTGCGTTGTATTGGAGATCAAGTTCAGAGCCTTCATACTGAGCTACAACCCGAATCCTTTTCTTTTTAATTTTTGATTTTTTTGAAAAAAGAAGTCTCACTAAAATGCTAAGTTGCCCAGGCTGGGCTCAACCCCGCAATCTTCCTGCCTCAACTTCTCAGAGTACTTCGTACCAGCAGGCCTGGCCATCAATCATTGTAGACAGCCATCTATGCAGTCAGAGTGTGATCACTTGGGACTGTCTCATTTGCTCTATGGTCACTCTGCTATGGAATCTCTACCAAGGTTTTGAGATGTAGTGGTTTCTACTTTTGATTTTAATTTAATTTACATAGTCTTGGACCCTCTACTTGAGCTGTCTTCTCCATATTAAAGAGTGTTAGTAATGACTTCTTAGGACCTCATCAGTTCTCCCCTTTGTCCTCAGTATTGCTCTTGGACAAGGGTGATGGGGGAAAAGTGGTCACTATAGAATCCTTGAATTTATTTATTTATTTATTTATTTATTTATTTATTTATTTATTTATTTTTTGAGACAGGGTCTCACTCTGCAGCCCAGGCTGGTCCTGAACTCACTATGGAGCCCAGGTTGGCCTTGAACTCACGGCAATCCTTCTGTCTCAGCCTCCCAAGTGCTGGGATTACAGGTGTGCACCTCCACGCCCAGCTTATGTGGTGCTGGAGAATCAAACTCAGGTACTTACCGCTTGACTAAATGCTTGCTAGGCAAGCATTTTAACCACTGAGCCATTCCTCCATCCCCTTGTTTTTGTTACTGAAAAATAAAAATCCCAGTGTGTACCCTAATCCCTCCATTGGCTTCCATGTTTGGTGTCTTGGCTGTGCTCATTGTCACTGTGGCTTGGTGTGGTGGGTACAGGCAAGGTGAGATGCCAGGCCCCTACTTTGCCATGCTGTCCTAATGCACAAATGCTCCTACCCAAATCTTTGCATGTGATAAACCTTTGGAGCATGGTGGGGAGGCTCAATTAGCACACATGGTAAGACCTACACCACAGAGAATTTGTCTGGGCAGATATGCTGTTTTTGAGTAAGATGACTAGGTGGTCAATGAGGTCCCTGACTTGCTCATTACTATGCCTCTGACATAGGAAAGGAAGAACAGCAATGCACCTGAACACCGAAATGCTTAGCACTCTCCGCTTCAGCAACTTGATTTTGGTGCATTTGGGTCCAATTTCCATTCTGTAAACAAAGAAAAATAACAATATAAGCAATTACCAGTTGAGCTTAGGCAAATAAAAACCTATTTGTTATCAGCTTTAGCTATTGTCTTTAGCTAAAATCATGGGAAAGTTGTTCAACACCATCTTTTGAAATGTCTCTTGTGTTTATTTGTTTATCAATTAGTTAGTTTGTTTCTTTTGGATTCCAAAGAATTAGGGTATGATTTACAACTTAAGACTTTCATTTTACATACACAGAGAGACAGACAGACAGAAACAGTGAGACAGAGAGAGACATAGAGACAGAGACAAAAAGAGAGAGACAGAGAAGGCAAGAGAA
Source organism: Ctenodactylus gundi (assembly GCA_004027205.1). Taxonomy (NCBI): domain Eukaryota; kingdom Metazoa; phylum Chordata; class Mammalia; order Rodentia; family Ctenodactylidae; genus Ctenodactylus; species Ctenodactylus gundi. Next base: position 471,768 of record PVKB01000065.1, read on the forward strand.
AATTTAGAAATATTTCTAAGTAGTCTTTACACAATTCTTTCCTTCTTAAAAAGATGAAATCTCAGGACCTGAGGAATGTAGCTCAGTGTGAGTGCACTTGCCTATTATGCATGGATTTAAAAAATCTAATACCCCCAACACACACGAGATAAATGCTATCCTAATTTATCTTTAATATTTTATTTTTATTTTAATTATTCTTTCTGTTGATATGTAAAAACATCAAGATTCTTCACGTTAATGGAGTACTGTTATATGTTTCTCTATACACATACTATGTACATGTGCAATATGTATATATTGCACAATCAGATTAGACATTTTCTGTTTCAGGCAAAATATAAGATATTAAAAAGTCAGCACATGTAATTCTTAAATTATAAAACTATTAGCATATTAAATTCTTAGTTTCTGAAAAACAGTTCTAAATATCATAAATAATATCTTTTAACTTTTTTTCTAGTGTTGGGAATTGAGCCTGGGATCTCACATATGCAGAGGAAAAGCTCTTTTGTGGAGCTATAACCTCAGCCTAATAATATTTGTTCATAAGTCAATAAAGTGTAAAATTCAGAGAAGAAAAATCAAGCAATCTGCATATAATCTTGGTTATTTATTTATTACACAACTAAGGTATAGTAGGTACTGAATAATAACTTTCTCTAACAATACCAATTCTCTCATATGAATATACTCTTCTAATCAATGTCTTGAATATTGTCTCATTCTTGGGACAGAGCACCACCATTCACCACTTCAGGGAGGAAAGGTTTATTTTAGCTCACAGTTTCAGAAGGTCACAGTCCCTTCGTGGGCAGGTGGCCAGAAATGGTGGGACCACATAGCAGGGCTAGAGCTAAAGAAAGGCCTCCTTGTGGCCTGGCATACAGAGCCACGTGCGAGAGGGCTGGGGAAGCCAGCACACCCCTCCAGATCAAGCCCCGAACATTCACCTCTTCCCAGCATGGCTCCCACTACATCTAAATACATGAGGCTTTTTCAAGGACACTCCAGATATATACCATCATATTCCAGTCCTGGCCTCCAAAAACTCATGTCCACCCTTTATGCAAAGTGCAATTAGTCCTTCTCTGAGAGTTGCCAAAGTCTTAACAGTTCCAGTGCTAAAAACAATCCAAGTTCAAAGTCTCCTCTGAGATTCAAATCAAACTCTTACTCATGAGTCTCTGTGAAACTCAAACAAAAGTTAAACACTTCTCACATACAAGGGTACACAGTAAACAGTTCCATTCCAAAAAGGACGATTGGGAGGATAGAAAGCAATCGGACCAAAACAAGTTCTAAACCAAGCAGGGCAAGGTTTGTCGAACCAAGCTAGACAAGTTCTGTGTCTAGCACCTGGTGCATGATGGCAGCAGTGAGAGGTGAGCTCCAATGGCTTGTGTGGCGCCACAGCTACGGCACTGCCTCCTGCTGCAATCTTCTTTTTCCTCCTTTGGGCCAGCCCTACTCACATCTTGCAATCTTCCTCAGGGGACAATTCATGTTCCTGGATTCTCCAAATTTTGGGGGTCTCCATTGAACATTAGGATTCCCCTTTACAACTTCATACACTGCCCTCCCAGGAGCATCCTGCCTGGCCTCCAAGCCCCTCCTCTGAAATCTGAAAGCCTCCATGAACCCACAACTCTTGTACTCTGTAAGCCTTTAAAGCCAGGACCATGTGAGCTTCACCAAGGTCTGCCACAGGCTTGAACGGTAGTAGCCTGCTTCCCTTGGACAATCACTGTGAAGACTTTTGAGCTCTTAAATGGTTGAACTCTAGATGGCTGAACCCTGGCAAACATTTTTATCTTTGGCCCTGGTACTCATCTCAGGGCAAAGTCTTTCATCGTTTCATCCTTCAGTTGATAAAGGTTAGGGTCTTGTTGATTTTTGAGATGTTCTCAAAGTATCTTTACTATAGTCCTGTTTATAAGTACTTGGCTTCTTTTTAATGCTAATCCCTGGGCTTTTCTGCCCCACCTCAGGCTCTTGCAATCTGACAAAACTGAAAATATTTTATATCATTTTTCTCTGTCATTTTTTCCTTCTGCTTTTTTACCGTAGAGTTGTTTAAAAGCGGCAAACAGTAGCCATGTAACAGCTTGAACATAGGTCTGCTTTGAGATTTCCTTCAGTCCACCACCCTTAATCTAAGTTTTAGGCAGTCCCTGGACAGGGGCAAGATGCCAATATGCTTTGCTAGAGAGAAGCACATGTGTTCTTTAGACCACTTTCCAATACGGTTCTCCTTCCCATCTGAAACTTCTTGAGTCTGTCTTTCCAACCCACACTTCTATTAGTCTTCTGGTCTTCTAAGCTCCTACCAGAATCACTGATCAAGCTTGGCTTAAAGCATTCCAAGTCTTCTCCATCTGGCATCCTCAAATCTTTCCAAATTCCTCCCACAAACCAATTCCAAAGGCTTCCAAGCCACATAGTCGGGTAAAGTCACAGCAATGACCTCTTCTGGTACCAATTTGTGTCTCAGTTACTTTCCTATTTCTGTGGGGAAAAAATGCCTTACATGCACAACTTTAGAGAGGAAAGGTTTATTTTAGCTCACATTTTCAGAAGGTCACAGTGCCTTAATGGTGAGTGTCTGAAAATGGTAGAACCACATGGCAGGCCTGCAGCTGGGGAAAGAACTCCTCACGGCATGGCAGAATGGAGCCAATGCAAACGGATGGCAGAAGCTAGCACATGTCTTGAGGTCAAGCCCCAAACACCCACCCTCTCCGGCTCAGCTTGACCTTCCAACAGTACATGGCTCCTGTTACAGCTGAACACATGAGGCTTTTTCTGGCACACTCCAGATCTAAACAATAGGGGCCAACAATAAGCCATTCACTAGAAGTTACTGTGCACCTGCTATCTTTTCTCTTTTCCAACAGGTACAATAAAACTTGTAAACCAAAAACACAACAAAGCAATTAAGATAAAGGCACACAAGTCATCCACGATAGCTGACTTTATAAAATGGTGACCTTCCCGCACATTGTTGTTAAAATAACTCAACTTTGAAGTAATGGCTAGTTCTTCTTCAACAGGTGGTGTCTTTAGGTTTTCATATAATCAGTGATTGTAAATGTCAATACACACTTCCTTCAAATTAAGTTATGTGTATGTGGTACTGGTGATTGAACCAAGGGAATTCTCAATCACCTATATTCCCAGCCCTATTTCTCTTTTATTTTTGGTTTTGAGACAGGGTCTTAAAAAGTCACTTAAAGGTCCAGACTGGGCTTGAACTTGGAATCCTCCTGCCTCAGCCTGTCAGACTGCTGGGATTACAGTAGCAGCCAGCTATTTCCTGTGTGTCTTGTATGAGGATTGGTTTACCTCTTATAATCTCCTTCATGTTTCTTGCTTAGCCCAAACCTCTAATTCCCTACAGCTCCCCCCATCCTACTAAGTGGTAGCTTGACAGCTTCTTACCCTTGCACACTGTGGCAAGGATTCTGGCCTAATTTAGTTTAAATATTACAACAGTCTCCTTAGAGACAGAACACTAAACTACATGAAAAGATCAACATCACCATTGTCATTGCAATGATGATACATCATTATAACGATCTCTATATTTTGGAATCACACCGGTGTTTGTAGCTATAGAATCTCAAAATTAGTGGGCTTCCGTTCTCCTCAAAATGTTATGGAAGCTATGAAATGAGATAACAAAGTGAAATACAAATGAATAGTTATAACAAACCAGGAGGCAGCGACAAGGTGTTTTTTAGCCATTCTCATCCTAACATGAGTGTGTATTAAAAACAAAAAGTAGTGATAGTCCAGGATAGGTGCAAAGCTGATTTGGCCAGATGTTATTCTCTGTCTTATGTATATATAATGTGTGATTGTGTGTATGTACGTTTTATTAAATTTTACCTTGTAGGGTTAGATTACTGAATGAAAAATAAATTCTTTTATTTTTAGTGCATAATAAGAGAAAAATCATGTTTTAGACCTTGAAAATTAAACCATATGAGCTATGTTTAAGCCTAGCAGCTCTTATTTTCATCCCCCATTACACTATTAGATTGTCTTTCCTTTTATTGACTATCTTATTATGCATACATATTCTATATATAGAATACTTTTAAATGCCTTAGCTGAAATTATGCCAAAAAGAAAGCACTGATTTGATTTCCAGAAAAGATAAAAATAAATGCAAACACAGATTTTTTTCAAAACTTTCCAGCTTTTTCACCCAATCATTTACTTATTTTAGAAAAAAGTTTGACCTTACACTTATAAAGCATCTGTGTTTCAAGTGGACTTAAAGTCTTTCAGGATGCAAGGCAAATTTAAAAGGGAATCGAGGCTTTGTAAAAGGCAAGCCTACACTGGAGCACGCAAGAACATTCTCAGTAGATACATGTATGTGGGAACTGCTTCTTGCTCATCAATCGTTTCCTGTGACTTTTTGAATTTTGAGGACTGTTTACGCATGTCTTCACATTTGGCCTTTGCTTCCAACACTTTGGTTTGGAATTTCGCATCTACCACATAGTTGATAAGGAACCTTGGCCAAGTTTGTTAACCTCTAATGATTTCCTGTCAGAAAAAATATTCACCTTCTTAGAAAATTCCTACAAAGAGATGGCTAGATAGAAAAGAATTTAATATAAAAGCTGGCGTATTCAACAAATGAGTCAACAGGCTTTGTTTTAGGTAAAGTCCAATAATCAAAAGATAGCTGTCAACATTTTGTGTGCTATAAAGTAAGTTCTCAGAACATTAACAGTCAAACTTTCCCCAGTCTTAGAAATACAAGGGCTGGAGGAAACCCACAGGGCTCTGACAATATGATTTTAAAAACATTTAACAACGAAGCATAAAAGCCCACTAGAACCCTTACAATTTACCCCAAATTTTCTCTTGGTTAGAAGGGAGTGCAATTTGACGATCCTAGGGATACAACAGAATTACAGGACGAAATAAATGATCTCCCAGCACTAGGCAAATGGCTACTCTATTTCTCTCATATCGGGTGATCCCTTGGCCTCAGGCTGACATTGCAGGTTCAGCTCAACTCTTGATGGGTAGTGGTCTGTGAGGACGGCAGACTGTTGAAAAGGCCCAGAAAGTGGTAGGTTGTATCTACTTACATTAGATTTTATACCTGCTTTGGGGTTGTGAGGTGACAGGTTGAAATTCTAGCACTGCCCCCTACCCCAACTCTTTTTTGTCAGCTAGACTATAAGATCGTGGCATGGCCTGGTGAGCTTCATAAAACTAGCTGGGATCCTGGTGAGTAGATTACCACATGTGGCTGTTGGGGCCAGCTCAGTACTCCTGCCTCACTCCTTCGGGCCTTTCTCTGTGTCTCCAGGCCTTGTGTTGGCATGGGGAAGGATGGTATGAAGACAACGCTAAACCTGAGGCAGCAGAGCTGTGCTCTCAGACGTTACGGGCTTCTGGCTATAGAGCATGGATTTAAATCAGTCCCTCAGCAGCCAGAGTGGAATTGAATCCCCCATCAGCAAAGAAGTTGTTCACGTGGGAAGTGTTGTTCCCACGGGATCTTCTGTAGAATGGCTCGAAGTTAAACAATATATCCTGGGGGAAAGGAAGAATGTGGGAAAAACATAATAAGTTGTGTGTTTGTATAATTCCCACTTTGGGCCCAAAAGGATTGAGACAGTAATCGATGGGTTTTCAGGGCTTGGTCTTGAGCCAAATTGAAAAATAGCTCCTGGCTACTGAGGATGTCCCCAGGCCTTGGTGTCTCCTCTGTGCTGTGAGAACCACAACCCAGGACATTTCCCTGGTTCTGCAGTGGGATGTGTGGACGTGCGGACTCAGGCAGGCACTGCGACCTGGTCACTTACACTCACCAGCTGCTCCGCGACACAGGATTCCAAAATAAAAAAAGACATGGAACATGCCGGAGCCTACAAGTCACTCCATGAAAGCCAGGGCATGAGAGAGGAAAGAACTTTCTGTGACTCCAAGCTACAGCTCAGGCACCACGGGTGGACATGTTTCCCAGTGGATTTGCTGCAACGTGCGTGTGGGCAGGATCTGTGTCATTATCCACTATCCCCCAGAAAAATATCCCCGTGTGGGGTCCAATGGGCCATCCAGACAACTTTACGTCAGTTCCAAACATATGACCTTCACATGCATTGTCAATGTTTTGTCCTTGGCTCTTATCAGCCAGAGAACAGAGCACAAGGGAGCTACTCCAGGCAGAAGTGCTTTGTTCTATTACTTTTCCCTCATCCCTATTTAGGACAGGAGATGGATTTTTTTTTTCTTACGGAAATCAAAACTTAACCACTGAGAGTGTAGCTCAGCAGTAGAGAGTGTGCAGGGCTCCTGGTTCCATCCTCATTACTGCAGAAATAAAAATGCTTCAAAATCTAGATTTGTCTGGATTTGTCTAGTTTTGTGTGCTCGAGTTCGACTATCTTCTCACTAGGATGACTGTAGATTGAATCACTTTGTTCTTTAGGAAGGAACTGCAGTGGTGTGTAATAAAATAGTACTTGAAATAGTCCACCCTCACTTACTCAAATCAAGGGTATGTGGAGACCTAACACTTTTCTCTAGTCCTGATTAGAATTAAATGGTAACAGACTGATCCTGAAAGAGGGTTGAGACGAGAGCTGGTACATAAGCTGAGGTTCCTCTGGGCTGCAAATGGTTAAGACCACAGGCCTGTCTAGCTTCTCAAATACCTGTGGTCACAGCAAATGGATTAAGGTAAATTTTTTTTTATATACTTCCCCCAGGGTGCGGGGGTGGGGAGGGAGGGAGACAAGAGAGGCAGAACTGTAAGTGTTGTAAAAAACTAACAAACGTGAGTTCAAAAATCAAAAGTGTGGGGCTGGAGGAATGGCTCAGAGGTTCAAGCGCTTGCCTAACAAGTGCTAAGTCAAGCCTTAAGTACTCAAGTTGTATTCCCCAGCACCACATAAGCCTCGTATGGTGATGCATGCCTATAATCTCAGCACTTGGGAGGCTGAGGCAGGAATATTGATGTGAGTCCAAGGCCAGCCTGGGCCCCATAGTGAGTTCAGGACCAACCTGGGCTACAGAGAGAAAGACCGTCTCAAAAAAAAAACAAAAACAAAAACAAAACAAACAAACAAACAAACAAAAAACAATAGAGGCTGGGGCTGTAGCCCAGTGATTTGAGCCCTTGCCTAGGAAGCAGGAGGACCAGGGATTGATTCTCTAGCACTACTTAATAGCTGAGCGTGATGGTGCATGCCTGTAATCCCAACACTTCGGGAGGCTGAGACCAGAGGATTGCCATGAGTTCTAGACCAATCTGAGCTACATAATGAGTTCAGGACCAACTTAGACTATGAGTAAGACCCTGTCTCAAAAAAAAAAAAAGAATGGATTTTGATGCCTTCTATACTAGCAAGTATTATTTGTTGTTGGTAAAAGAAGTGTATATTCTTAAGGCAAGACTTCGTATCAGCACAGGCAGGCCAATATCTTCATCAACAAGTCACAGGATAAAACAATAAGATGTATACTACCGTGTAACATCATCTGTATATTAGTGGCTCAGTGAATGCCAGTTGCCATTTTCAGTAGGTAAGCCAGCTAGCCAATACATTAAATACAGAATTCCTAAATACTATAACTCAAATTGTGTGCTTTTTAAACTATGTTAGCTGTGCATATTTTGGAATTCTAGTCTAGTGAGTCTACCAGTTCTTCAATCAGCTTTAAAAGAAGTAAAAAGCCGTTATAGCAACAATGAATCGTCCTCAGAAATATGACTGGTAGTTCCTAAGTGAACACTCAGTAATCTTGAGAGATCGTAAATACTGGAAGGACTACAGTGTGCTACCTCCTCATTGTTTGTTCATTATTTATTTTTTTCTTTGCCTAACAAAGAAAAGGTGGGAAGAACACTTGGTCAAAGTGAGATTTTTATTAGTTATACAGGTAAACTTGCCAAGTGGAAGGTTGTAGATGTGCATGGAATTCAGAGAAGAGGATGCAGTTATAAATTTGGGTGTTACCATCCTGGAAATGGTACCCAGAGCACTCGGTAACATATCCACCCAGTGATTGTATGGAATTTAGGAATAACTTAATTAGAAATCAGTCCTCTTCAGGTTACCTTAAAATAATGCAGACATTCTTTTAATACAAGTGACTCTCAGAAGCCATATAAAATATAGAAATTTAATTAAGTAATTTTTTAGCAGGAGACTGAGGGTTGAACCCTGGATGTTTGCATTAAGCTACCTCCCTAGTCCTTTATTTTTTGATTTTTGAGATGAGGGCTCATTAAGTTGCCCTGGCAGGACTCAAATGTACAATCCTTCTGCCTTAGCCTCCTAGAGTGCTAGGATTGCAAGTGTATGTCTACATATCAAAAATAAATCTGGGTTATATCAGTAAGGAGATGAGAAAAAAGAAGTTGATCAAACTCTGAACTCAGGGCATTCCAGCTTTAGAAGATGAAGGTGACAGAGCGGAAAAGAAAAGGAGGTGAAGAAGGAACAGCCAGTGAAGAAGAGGAAGGAAAACCAGGAGGGGGTGGCATCTTGAGAGCCAAGAGGAAAGATCTTTCTGGAGAAAAGAGCAGCTATTGGGAATATTTTACCATGAAAAAGGGGCCTGAGAACTGGAAATCAGGTTTAGCAAACAGAGGCTACTGGTATTTAAAATTTTTAAAAATAAAAATTACAATGTAAAAGGAAGGCTGGAAAAATTTTGATTTTCTTCTTTTTTAAACATTAAGTCTACTTTGATTTCAACTACCAAAGTATTTTAAAAATGATAAAGGGGTGGCCCAGAGGAACACCCTCAGTATGCCTTGTGAGTAATCTAGCAGGGAAATGAACCTCTCGTTAAAGAACTCATGACACTGAATTTAAATGTAAAAGCATACAATGGATTACTGTGTTTTGGGAATATCGTATATATGTATACCCAAACACATGTTTACTTACAACTGATAGTATTGCTAGCAAATTCTGAAAGTATCAGTATAATATATTTTTATGCCTCAGATTTGTTCCTATTTTGAGCAACACCAGACCCAACAATTCCAAGTATTAAAAGTAAATTACACGCTGGCATTTCTCGTAAATCCGCTCAGCCTCCAACGTGTGCAGATCTGTAGCACCATCTACTGTCGTGACTTCCACGCTGGTGACTTGGGAGGAGGAGACAACACAGGTGTGTTCCTCTGACTGCCAGTGATGGTTTTCCTGCACCTCAGACGTTCTGTGTGGAAAAGCTAGACACCGCAGCACCTTATTTCAATTAGAAAAAAGAATAACTAACATGTTGCAAATATAAATCCTACCAATTTTGTAAAATGTGCCTAAGTTCTCTAAAGTATATAAATTAAAAAATCATGTTAGAGCATGGATGGGTAATGTGCTCTTTTCTGATTACGCATTGATGTGACTGTTTATTTAAAAAAAGTATTTGGCATGCAATAATATCTGATCATTGACATATTTTCAAAAAAAATCTAAAATGACTCCAGTTATATTCGGAATATAACTAGAGATATTTTTCTCCAATCATGTATTCAATGCATATTCACTATATTACAGAATTACATCTATAGTACTTTTCATATACTGGTTTTTGTTTGATTTTTGTTGTTTTCTGTGATTTAAGCATTTATAACAGTCGTGTCTATAACATGTGAGTGTTTTCTTATCTGAGGACACTTCATTTTATGGTACACTTACAGGATGATAAATGATAAAGTTTAAAGGCATGAGTCAGTAAAATAAAGTGAAATCATACGTCCACAACTAGCCTGAGGCTTTCTCTTGTTCTCTTCTCCTCCCTGTGTTTCCTTTTTTGTAAATCGAATCCCTGCCCCAAGCATGCTCTGGGTGCACAGCGGTGAGCCAGCTAGAGGCAGTAAGTGACAACCCTTCAAACAGGAGGCTGGGGGGAGCCAAGGGGAGTGGGTATATGCAGAAGGTCCTCCTAGATTTTCCCTTCATTTTTATTGCAACAAGTTAGTGTTAAGTTCACATCAATATTCTATTGTGTTAAAAGAAAAGCAAGCTCTCGAACTCAGCTGTGTCCTATCTCTAGGCTTGGTTGAGGAGAATCAGGCCGGGTTGAGTAGAGAGACCAAGGCAGCATTTGCGGTTCTGTCGTCCTCGCCACCACTGCAGCACTTCTGGAAGTCCTCTTCCCTGACTGTCTTTAGTTGTGCCGCCGTGGCTGCCTGGATGTTTTGAATCGAGCAGAAGTCTCATGGTGCTAAATCCGGTGAATGACATGGGTGAGAACAGCCGCCATGTTTTCACAAGCTTGTCTTTCCTTCGGATGTCTCTTGGCAGCAGCATTTACCATATTTTTTGATCACACATAAAAAATAACTCAGCAGAAAGGCCTTCCAAAACTGCTCCAGAAAATGGCAAGAATGCTGGGATAAGGGTGTTGGAAGCCACGTGGTGTGCTTCGGGGGGATTCATGGCAATAGCTGTTAATAATTACTATTACCAATTATGTTAGTAACTCCTGACAATAATGTTTTAATTTATGCATTCATCATATGCTTTCATCCCCCTGCAACTCAGAACTCCCCGTCTCTCTTTGCTGCAGCAAAGCACCAACGAATTCAGTAGCTTGAATCGATCCTCCCAGGTCCACAGGTCAGCTGAGGTCCAAAGCCAGCTGCTCAGGCTCCGGCGGAGGCGTCTGCAGGCCTGGTCCCTGCCGAAGCCCTCAGTGAGAGCCTTGGGGGGAGACATTACTTCTGCCTATTGTACCATCCTTCGGCAAAGCTCAAGTGCCTTGAGAAAAACAAAGACATTTGAGCTCTTCAAGACCCACCACTATGTTTGCTAATTATTCCCCAACATGATAAAGTTTGGAATCAGACTAACTCTAGTTGTAACCTAAGTGTCCACTGTGTAAAAGTCCTCAAAGTCCTTGAGCCTGCTGTGCTGATCTGGTGCTTCAAGGTTGGAATAGAACTCCCCAAGCTCTCTTCACCTATAGCCGGATGCCCATGACGCCTCCCTGTTTCTCTGTGGGCTCATGGAGGTTTGCATTTCTTCCACTGGTCACGAACTCTGGTGTCTTTTTTTGCAGCTTTCTAAATTCCACTCGGCCTCTGCCATCTTGAGCATCATCTCCCCCTTACCACCCTCGCTCCCTCATTCCAGATGCAGCCCTGTCTAGATGTGAGCTGTGTTCTATGAATCCAGACCGTCGGGCTCAGGCCGAGGCTCTGGCTCTGGCTCTGGCTCTGGCTCTGGTTAGAAACAGAAAGCACAGCAGTGCAGGTGGCAGCACAGCACAGCACAGCGGAGCAGATATCCTAACATACTCTCATCCCAGCTCTCCAGCTCAGGAACTTCACGTTTCTACTGAAAGAACCCCTCTAGGTATTACATTTAAGCAAACAAACAAGCAAAAACACAAAACAAACTTGGCTATTGTCTTTTATTTATTTATTTACTTGAGACAGGCTGGTCCTGAACTCATGGTAATCTTCCCGCCTCAGTTTCCTGAGTGCTGGGATGACCGGCGTGTATCACCACACCTGACTCATGTTTATGTTGGGCTTTGTCTCCGCTAAACACTGACCTGTGCTCCCTCCTCCTCAGCTATCTTGTGAAATAGCATATGTTGCACCCGCTCCTAAACTGCTCCCTTTTCTACAGCAAAATCACATAAATATTAGTAATATTTATATTATTTATAATATGAATTCTGTATTTATAATAATAATGATAATAACTCCATTTATTTTGTCCAAGGTGCCAGAAGCTTCTTTCGCATGTGGCTCAGTCTTCGGAGCGACCTTGTGACAGCGTCATTATTATTGTTCTATCAGTGAGACGGATGAGAAAATTTAGGCTCATGGAAGATAAGCAGGTTTCTCAAGGTTAGTCAGCTTGTAAATGAGAAAAGAAAAATGTGATACAGAGGTCCCTGAGCACAAATGGGTACAGAAGGGACGGTGAGTTCCTTGCAGGATGTGTCAGTGCCCTGCAGAAAACTGCAGCCCATGCAGTGCCCGGGCAGCCCACATAGTCCGATGGGACAGAGACACAGACGTTTGAGCAGGAACCTCTGGCACTGCTGGCTTCCTCTCAGGGCCATAGACTCCTGCATACAGGACAAGAGCATGGCCACCTGGGCCCCGCTGTGCACAGCAGGAGCAGGGGCCTCTCGGCTCTGGAGGACTGTCTCCCTGCCAAGTGCACCTCTTTGGAGAGCCTCGTTGTTCTCTGCACCAGCTCCTTCATGGGCTCCTTGACCTAGATCTGTGTGACTTGGGGTTAGTAGCTGTCATCTGCTTGAGATGACATCTGGGGAGCAACATCTGGTCAGATGACACAGTCTTTTCAGTAGTAAGTCCCTCCTACTGATGAACAGGCCGAAGATCCTGGAGCTGCCTCATCTCATCATGGATTTGACTCTGTGGTGACTTACACAGCACTGTGTCCTCATCTCATAGCATTTTTTATACTGTAACAGGCTTTCACAAGTCATTTCAGTCAGCAACCACCTCTGTTGAGTCTGAGCACATCTCCCCTGGGCTAGCCCACGTCAGTGTGCATGCCTGTGTCCCAGCACAGACCGCATGCTGCCCTGGTTGGCCTGTTCCCCACTGGAACTCCGGGCTCCCTGTCTTGGTCATTTAGGTTTGCTCTCTTTTCTCTTCTGTCCTTTTCTTTTCTTTCTTCCACTACTGAGAGTTACACTTAGGGGCTTTGCATGGAGGTACATTGCCCTTATATTTACAGCCTCTTATATTTTTATGTGGAGAAAGAATCTCTCAATGTTACTAAGTTGCCCAGGCTGGGCTCGAACTTGTGATCAAGTGAATGAGTAACGTGTGGACTCCTCTGTGAACTGAATGCGTTCATTCATATGTGGAACCCCAAAATGAGAGACATAGAGATGGATTCCTTCATTATCAGCATGAATGAGATCTTTGACAGCGACACTTTGTACATTTAAACTTCTCAAATCTCATATCTATGCCGTTGAATATCTGCTTAGAGGGGAGTTTGTTTTCTAGTCCAAAAACAAAGACAAAATAATACTTCCTCTTCCTGATGTTGTCACTCTTTTTAGACTGAAGGAAAGTATCCTAAATAAGTATATTCCTATTCACTGAAAAAAAATCGATCAAATAAATGCCCATGTAGCACATATTGAACTAAACTAATCACCTTCTACCTCAACTACATCTATCTCTCTCTCTTCTCACCCCCTCAAGTCTGAGACTGGTCAGCTGTCAGGTTCAACAAAAATTGTGCTTTATTGTCTGTTATGCTTTGGATCTGGAGTGTCTCCCAGAAGCCACATGTTCCTATGGATACTGTGTGCTATTGGGAGGTGGGAACTGGCTAGAAGGGGCAGATGCTTGGGGTTTGACCTCCAGGAGTGTGTGCTAGCTCTACCCCCACTTCCTGACTTGCCTCTGTTCTGGCATGGTGTGAGGATCTCTGTCTCTAGAGCTCTGGCTCGAGCTGTGGCCTACTATGTGATTCCACCATTTTCCAGCCTCCCACCCGGAATGGACTGTGATCTTCTGAAACTGTGAGCTAAAATAAACCTTTCCCCGCCTCATCTGTCCATGTCAGGTATTCTATCTCAGCAACAAATAGTAACTAGGACACTATCTTAGGAGCAAAGCACTTCTGCGTGGACAGAGACTGGCAAAGGACCATGAGATATATTTTAGTAGAGTTTGCTGAGCATGACGCATGCACTGTGATAGGTGATGAGATTGCAAAGAAGGAACAGTCCCTCTCCCAGAGTCCCCAGTCTTGTGACATTATGCAAATCGCTATAGTTTCATTTGGTAAGTTAGCAGTTGTGCCACTTGCTCTGTCCCACTGGATACCCCAGGAGACAAACTATTGAGGTGGCTGAGTCCAGGTATTATGAGCCTCTAGGGAAAGTGGAGAACAGTAACTAGGTGGCTGATGGGAACCAAGGCAGTTACTAGGATGGAAAGAAGAAATGGATTTTGGTGTGCAGGAAGCAGAAAGAAGTGGGCCTGGTGGCACAGGCCTATAACCTCAGCACTCTGAGAGGCTGAGGCAAGAGCATGGTACGTTTGAGCCCAGTCTGAGCAATTTAGGGGATCAGTAAGACTTTATCTCAAAATAAAAAGTAAAAAATGTGGGAATATAGCTCAGTGTGAGGGCCCTGAGCTCAAATCCCAGTACCAAACACACACCAATGTGTATAATGTTAACCTTCTTGAAATTAGAAAGGTGCACCTGTGTGCATTCATGTTTAATGTTTTCGACTGTGTATAGAAAAGTCGCTTGTTTCGTAAGTTCATTGATTTCAAAGTTTTTTTTAATGTGTCAATTCACAGAGAAGTGGATATTTTGAGTATTTTATGCATTCAATTAGAATAGTTTTTGCTGCTTTGTAGCCAATAAGTGACATTGTTTTATTTTAAACCTTTGTTCTATGGTCATAAATTTACCATGAAACTGAATTTTAACAGTAGATGGAAAAGTTTTTTGAGCTAATGGGGCCAATGAATGCCATGGCCACCGCCAGCATATGCAAATACTCGGGTACATGCCCAGTGTTCAGGGATGCCAGCATGTACTTTGTCCTGTCTCCTCCTTGTGAACAGTAGCCCCCCACCCTCCACCCCACAAACGTACACACCAGCATCCACCCCACCTGCTGTCCCATTCCCAGGCGGCAGGACTGCAGGCCTGCGACACCTCGCCATGCAGCAGAGGGCGCCCTTCCTCTCCTGGACCCAGGAGGGCTCCATGGCCCGCAGGCTCTAGGGCTGACCTGGGGATTCACGGCCGCCAGGACCCTGCAAAGGAGCAGGGCTGGGGCCTTGCTGAATGTGAGCTGGCATCGCTGCAAGGAAGGGTCCCAGGTGTGCCCAAGCTGGAGGGGAACAGCACGGATGACTGCAGGGTGGGCCCTGCGGACAGTGGTGGTGACAAGGGGGCAGAGGTGCCCAGCGGCGACAGAGGGGCGGAGCCAGAGGTGTGAAACACTCCAATGGTGGGTCTTCCGAAGGAGAGTCAGGAGCATAGGAGAAATATGTACGTTTCAAATACACAATTAAAATATACGAGCTATGGCGCGTCAGCACATGTTAGAAATTCGGTACCATTCTTCATTAGGTAAGTTCTTTCGTCAAAGAAACGATAATTCATTTTGAATAGTTTGGAAATCTCCAGATAGTATCAAGCATCCCAGAAACCGTGCCTTCTCCAAACATCTTCGCACTCCTCCTGCTCGGCCTAGATTTGGGGCCACCTTCTCAGAATCTCTCCGTTTGCACCACCTTGGCACCGGGATCACGACAGCGGTCGCTCCAGGGTCCGGGGGGCAGTGCGTGTGAAAGGGGAAGCGGACTACAGCTACCGGCGTGTCTCGCCAGGAGGCGGGGAAATGATTAAACTACAGTTCCCAGCGTGCTCGCACGAAGAGGGGAGGACTGGGTTCGCCAGTTTCCTGCGCGGAGGAGGAAAAACTACACTTCCCGGCGTGCCCCGAGAGGGGCGGGGGGTGACTACAGTTCCCGGCGTGCCCGGCGTCGCGGTGGTGGGAGCCGCCGTCGCTCCGGCACCCGGGCGGGGAGCGGGCGGCGCCGGGCTGAGTTGGTAGGGACTGGCTCCCGGATGTGGAGAAGCTGGGGAGAAGGCGCGGGAGGAAGATGGAGTCGGCGGAGAAGGGGGTGGCCTCCGTGCCGAGCCCGCGGGGGCGGCCGTCCCGGGGCCGGCCCCCGAAGCTGCAGCGGAACGCCCGCGGCGCGCCGGGCCGCGGCGTGGAGAAGCCCCCGCACCTGGCGGCGCTGATCCTGGCGCGGGGCGGCAGCAAGGGCATCCCCCTGAAGAACATCAAGCTGCTGGCGGGCGTGCCGCTCATCGGCTGGGTCCTGCGGGCGGCGCTCGACTCGGGCGTCTTCCAGAGGTGCGTCGGGCGGGCCGCAGGGGCTGTGCCGCTGACTGCGTCTCCGGCGGGTCCTGCACTCGGCTCCCGCTCACTCGCTGGGTCTCGCGCTCCGCCTGTCCCTCGAGGAGGGTCTTATCCCCGGCTTTCCCCGCTGGAGGGTCCGGTCCGCTCGCTGGCGCTCTTGGACGCTCCTGCCCCTGGGCTGCCCCTCCCGGAGGGTCGTGTCCCCGCGCCGTGCCTCCCCGGGGATCCGGTTCCCGCTCCGTTACCCTGGAGGGACGGTCTCCGGGTCATTCCCTTACTCCCTAGCTGCCCTCGCCCGTGACCCGAACCAGCCCCCTCGTGCCCTGAGAATGCCGCCCGGAAAGGCGAGATCACGGAGTAGGCCGTTGCCCCTCTCCTTCCCGGTGACGCCTCTACGGACTGAAGCCTTGGGCCGCAGCCGCACGCCCCTGCTCCCTGCTCGGTGCTGAGGCCCGTGGGTGGGGTCGGGTCGGGCCCTCCGGTATCCTTCTCGCCCGGTTGGGATCCCCACCTGACCCTAGCCCTGCCGCCCGTGAGTCAGCACGTCGCACAGGCCCCTCTCATGTGGGGTCTGGGGCAGGTGCCCAGGGGCTGCTGGCCTTACCTAACCCCCTGGAGGGGTCTGCCCCAGGGACACTTAACAGACGCTGCCCTTCCTCAGTATGGTCAGGAGTTAACAGCGGATGCCATGTATTAAAGAAGAGAGGCAAAATTTTCTGCCAAGAGCCCAGTTTACTCATGGTGTCTCCAGCCCAGGGATACTTGGATTAATTGTTACCGTGGAAATTATTTTAATCTCTTGATATTCTAAGTTGATGACAGTTTCTCAAGCATATTCATTTCCCATAACTAATCTGTGCCGTTGATATGAGTAGCCAATTTTGTGTAGAAATGAAATAACGAATATGTAAAAATTAACATGTTTTAACCCAAAGCAAGCTGAGGGTGGAGCCACGCAGCAGGATCTGGCAGGCAGCAGATACTAGGGCTTGATCAGGAAATGTGGTTAAGGCAGATAGGGAGGAACTTGGGGAGTTGGTGCAATTCAGTCGACATTTCCCAACTCCTAATTTCTACCGGGCAATACCAGGATGATTGGAGCATAGTCCTGGTTTTTGTGACACCCATGGACTGTTTTGGACGCATTTTACTTACCGAGAGTACAAATTGAAAGAAACTGAAAAGAATGTACATTAAAGACATTGTCTCATTGTGGGATCTTCTTTTTGTGAAATGAACTGGAGGTCAGAGTCCCACTCACAGGAGATTAAGAACAAGATTATGATTTACATCTATGTCGGGAAACCGATTTCAAACTGGTAAAAACGGTTGGAAGCTGGGCTTGGTGGTGCCCTCGTGTAATCCAAGCAATCCAGGCACTCTGGAAGCCGAGGCAGGAGAATTACCACGAGTCCAAGGCTTACCTGGACTATAATAGTGTGTTCAGGGCCAGCCTGGGCTATACAGAGCAAGACCTTGTCTCAAATATATATATAGGTCTTAATTCAGGTGCAGTATAACTGGACTCAAGGACCAAAAAAAAAAAAATTCATGTTTTCATTCAGCAAATTCCTACCACTGTAGTTGTAACAGGGAATGCTCTGTGCCCTTAACTAGGAGTGACAGAAGATTTGCTGACTGGTTTCTCCCAACCTGTGAACCCAATAACTCAACACAGGCAGGAGGAGAAAGTTCTGTTGGCACCAACCCGGCAGGCAGAAGATGCAGGATTTGCACTCACATTCCAGTTTGCCAGGGTCACAGCTACATGAAGCTTTAGTGTGCTTTTTAGGGAATCTAATGTCACCTTAGCCAAGTGGGCCTGGGGTAGTCACTGATTCTTGCAGAGAACTCACAGTCCTTTGACTTAGCATTGGTGGTGTCTACAAGTTCCTGGTCACTGTATGTAGAGTTGGAGGTTGTATAACTGGTATTGTTTGCTCTCTGATGTTTTCCTTCCTTTTTTTCAGGCAAGGCTGACAAGAGTGGCTAATGAACGGGGGAAAGAGGCAGTCTTGATAGTATGCGCAGCCAGTTAACCCTTCCATGGTTCTCCTGTTTTCAGGATGCATCGACTGTACTCAGGAGAGCCAGGCAGTACCAGGCAAATTGATATAGGGTGCATCAGTGCCCTCAGTGATTTTAAGAGAAAAAAAAAAAGGGGGGGGGGTGCAGAGAGCCTTCACTGTCCTCAAGGCCCTCAGTTTGTTAGATCTGAGTAGGCTATCTTTCTGTGGTGACGAGGGGAATATACTGAGAACTGTGGAACTCTGCACATAACAGCTGTGCCCAAATCTCTACACCTAGAATCTTTACCAGAATCTGTTCTTACCTCTGGCAGCTAGAACTGTGTCCCAGGGATGATTCCAGGCCCCCTTAAAATACCTAATTGAGAAAGGCTGATTCTGCCCAGATATTACAGGGGGGTTTATTGGGGTGAGAGAGGAAAATCCCCTCTACCCACTTTTATGGGGGTGACTGTAGCATTCTTTCAGTCAGAAAATTTTTTGTCCCCTGACTTGTAGATCTGCAGTCCCCAGCTGAGCCACTCCCTTCTAGGAAAAACAGACATCTGGGAGAAAACTCACCTCCTGACCTGGGGGAAGGGAAGCACCTGCCTCTGGCAGTGGGAAGGTCAGGACTGGCTCTTGGTAGGTGTCTTGCTTAGCTTGTGTTCCTGCTGCCTGTTGTCATGAGGGAGAAGTCTGTTTCCTCCCCTGTATACACACCCTTCAATGAACCCAGGAACCTAACTCTCTTAATGCCTGTCTGTGTCTTCTCTTCATACACCCAGCCTGTAAAAAGTCTTTGATTTCCAGGAATTTGAGCTCACAGGCCTCTTCCTTATTACAGTAGTTAATATATACCTGCAGTGGCTCTCCCCCTTCTATCCAGATTTAAGTGTAGCTGGAAAGGTGTGCTGTCAGAGCTTCAGAAAACTTCCTGGGGCCCCGTATCTTCCCTGCCCTGCCACTGTGGCAGGGAGAACACGGTGCTGGATTTGGTGGTTTAGTCGTCTTCCCACTCTGGGAGCCAGTGGTAGAAGCTCACTGCACACATGACAGAGTCATCAAGAGCAGGACTCTAGTGTATGATTAGCAGTAAGGGGAGCAGGTTCCTGGAGTCAAACCTAGCGAGTAGCCAGCACAGCAGATGTTGGGGATTTTGCTATGAAATAATCAGAAAATGTGTCTATATATTAAATGATGGTTCTTCCAGTTTCCATTCATTGAAATGCATGTGTACAAATTTCTGTTAGAATGACTTAGATACTTTCTCTACCAAAACTTCATACACCTGGGCTGGAGCATCAGGCCCGAGGGCACAGAGATAGAAGCACTGTATACTTGGAACCATCTGTGGTGTCTGTCACTATAGCAAAAGTAGCAATTAGAAGAAGTAAAACTGGTATTTCCCTTAACTAGCAAGATGGGCACATACCTAATCCTGCTCTCTCTGATATACTGTACCTGTAATAACTGTGGTTTTACAGTATTCATTTCTTATGGCTACTTGCTATGCCCCGTCCTTTCTCCAGAGGTAATAGAACTGGACCCTGTGGTATACACTCCAGTAATACCAGCACTCAGGGAAGCTGAGACAGGAAGATTACAAATTCAAGCCCAGCATGGGCAACATACCAACTTAGTGAGACCCTGTCTCAAATTCAGAACTGAGAAGGGCTGGGGATGTAACTCAGTGCACAGTCTTTGGGCTTGATCCCTAGTAAAGTTACTGAAGAGCCCAGGGCCCTTCTACTGTGAAGTCTTGGTTGATCCCCTCGGTGAAAAGTAATAGTGCCTTTGTTTTCCCATCCGTGCAGCCTTGTTTGTTCCTTCCTTTAGTGCCAGCACTGGTCAGATTATAGCCCTGAAGATCAAATGATTCACATTGCAGCTTTACTGTTTAGTAACCATGCAGTTCTTCTCAGTTTCCTCTCACCTGTAAAATGGGCTTAAATGTTCATAGGCTTTGCTGAGGGAATTAGGTACAGCCCTGAGAATGATGTCTGCCCCATGGTTATCTAACATCATTGTTTTTATCCTGTGTTGAGGATTTTTACAGTCTATCTCTTCCAGGGTCCACTGTTTCCTTGCTTGTAGAATGGGAAAATAATAATGATCCTCAAAATTCTTTATTATGCTGACATCTCAACTTTAGTTACCGAAATTTTATTCTCCTCTTTATTCTGTTGCTCAGCTGTCAGCAGACTTTTTCCCTTTTAAGCCTTGCAGGCAAGGTGGTCTCTGTGTCGTGTGTTGTGAAAGTGACATCAAGGGTAGTGAACATGTGGCAGACGTTGGTGAGGGCTGGACCAGGTTTGCCTTGGCGTGATCCCTGCATGCTTGGCAGATGGCTTCCTGTGAGCAGGCACAGCTTTGTTAAGCTGGTGTTATCCTGGCTTATGTTTTAGATCCTTAATAAATGTGTTGATTTTAGTTTAATTGGCCTACTTTGGCTGCAGGAAGACTTTGGGGCACCCTTCTTGCCTCCAACCCTTTTTCTTCTCTCAGCAAATACTTACCATAGGAGAGAATTATGGAAAATTGTAGCTACCTGATTTGTACTTTTCAGCACAAGAAAATATCTTGGATATTATTTTGTTCAGAACTACCTTCTGACTTCATTGAGGCAGGTTTCTCTGGCCTGCTCCAAGTCAAAGCTCACAGTACTTTTCGAGGTTGCTAAACTTTGCATAGTAAGGATAGTTAGCAGTCAAGAAAAATTCTAAGATAAAAATTCTCTTCATTTACCAAATAATTATTGCTAGAGCTGTGCTTGTTAAGAGTTTGATTTTCAACAATGCTTCAGTGCCATGAAAATAAACCTAAGAACAAAAATCATGAGATTTAACATACTAACAGAAGACAAACAAAATTTAGTTTCATTTCTTGTATGGTTTCGTGATCATTGGTTGTGTTGCTGTTCCTGAAATTCCTGAAATGGCAACTCATGATTCAAAATGCTGTCACAGGCACATGGATGGCACTTTCTGTTCATCCTGTTGGGTGCAACGTGACTGCACCTAAGGCCGAAGCCATTGGCGTTTGCCTTTGACCTTGCTGTCCTTGATTTTACACTTTGAGGCCTGTTTGCTCACTTGTTTGTTCTTTCTCTTCTGCCTGCGTTATCTGATGTTCTTAAACCCAAGGAAACTATCTGCTTCTCAATCCCCATGGTGGTGTGACTGTTGTGTTCACCAGGCATACATATGGATTGCTGTTACCATATTCCTACTGCCATTGTGTTATGTGATGCAGAATAGACGCAGAATAGACGGCTGGACTTCTGGAGATGTGAAAGCACAACTTCAGTATCGTTTCAACAGATTTGGGGGAATTGAGGAAGTGTCAGTGTTCCTGTGGTAACATTCCTATTTTAGTATTTCGTTTAGTTGACATCTGTTAAATATGTACTCTGTGGCAGGTGGTTTGTATTTAGTGCTTGTTACAACCGTCTGAGGTACTTCCAGTGTCACCGCCTCCATTTACTGCAATGGTTAATGCTCTTAACCACTGTTTTCATTCATTCTGCGAGTAGGAATTGAGCACCTGTTACATGACAAGATCTCTTGGAGTGATAATAAGGTATTATAGAGATATTTTGCTGATTTCTTCATCACTCTTTCTCATGTGGTTTGAAAGGAATTAAAGTCCCTTGTTGAGCTGGCTCTGCTGACAGGCTGAGGATTTCTTAGGAAACTCAACAGCACATTATCAACTGTTATAGCCTACTATTTGGAGTATTGCCTGCGATGGAATAGGAGCCCAGCAAACAGGAGTCCAAGAGTGAATGGGTGGAAAAGGGAAGGAGAAAGAAAAACAAGAAAACAAAACCTGAACCTTCTTTGTCTTTTAAATTCAAACATTTCAGAAAGATTGCTGAACATTTCGTTGTTGAATTTTTCTTGCAGTAAAAACTAGGAAATAAAGTAAATGGGTTCAATAATTTATTTCCACTAATGTCATAAACCAGATACCAAAAGACCCATATCTTATACTTTCACTCATCGTTTTCGCCATATTCTAATTATCATCTTATTTCTGTTCAACTTTTGTATTATAAATATGTACTGGGCTCTTCCACCCCCAAAATAATTTTTATTAACAAGTATTTGCGCTACATAGCAATTACATTCAACTTGGGAAATTGGTTCTTATGTGTATCCTATCTTAATCATCATTGTCACTTCTTTCTCCCCTGCCCCATCTACTCCTTTCCCCATGTCCTTCCCCCTCCTTTTTTGAGTCAGGGTCTTGCTCTATATCCCCCACTGGCCTTGGGCTCAAGGCAGTCCTGCTCAGCCTCACAAGTGCGTGCCCCACCACGCCCAACTTTATGTGGTACTGGGGAATAGAACTCGGCTTTGTGATTGCAAGGCAAGCACTTTCACCGCTGTGCCATTCTTCTAGCCCCCTTTCCTCTTTATATAAAATGCATCAATGATTTCTGCCATAACTCCTTTGCTTTCTTTTACTTTTTTATAATTTGAGATTTCTTTTACTTTTTTATAATTTGAGATTCTGATATTAGAGAAATCGTAATATTTGACCTTCTGTGTCTGATTTCCTTTGATAAGCATAATGATCTCACAGTGCATACGTTTTCCTGTGAAGGACTCAAATTTATCTTTCCTTATAGGGGAATAATCCAATATGTATGTATTGTGCATTTTCTTCATCCCTAGAATTATTACCAGTATGTACTTATAACCCGTAATAATTACATTGAACTTGGGGGTGTATGTGCATGTATTTCATCTTAATCCCTTTCTTTTTCCTACATGCATCTTCTCCTTATTACAAAGTCTCCATGTCCCAGCTTCCTACCATCGCACGTTTTGTTTGCTCTTTTACTTATTTATACTTTGGGCTTATCATATTAGAGAAACCATCGTGTCTGATTATTTTTGCCAAGCATAATGGTTTCAGAGTGCATCTATTTGCCTAAAAATGTCAACTCAAATATATCATTTATGGCAGAGTAGTACTCTGTTTCGTACTTATACTTCATTTTCTTGTCATCTGTTGGTGGACATACTGGCTGCTTCTAGGACTTAGCTGTTATGAGTTTTGCTGCTATAAACACAAGTAGGCAAGTATCAGTGTTATTTGATGTCTTTAATTGTTTTGTAAAGATACCCAGAAGAGGTATAACCGGATCAAATGAAATTTCTATTTTCAGCTTTTTGATACATGGCCATACTGATTTCCATAGTTGTTATACCACTTGATAGTTCCAATGTCCAATGTGAAAGACTTCTTTTTCTCTCTACACCATGCCTCTAGCTTTTTTTTTTTTTTGAGTTCTTGATAATAGCCATTGTTATTAAACTAAGATAGAACCTCGTTATTGTTTTGTATTTCTTTAGTGTGTAAAGAATATTTTTTCATATATTTGCTATTTGTATTCATGTGAGAAGTTTCTGTTCATTTCAATTGTTCATTTTTTGATTGGATCTGAGTCTATTTTTTCAGTTCTTTTTATGTTCTAGATACTAGTCCTCTGAGGAATAACTGGCAAACCAATTTTCCCATTCTGTTGGTTTTCTCTTCACACTAATAATTGTTTTCTTTCCCATTTGTTCATTGGTATTACCGCTTATGTAGTAGGTGCTCTATTGAGAAAGTCCTTGCCTGTGCCTAAATCTTCAAGTGCTTTGCCCATTTTGTCTTCCTGCAGACTCAGTGTTTCTGTTTTAGTATTTAGGCTTTTGACCCATTTTGGTTTAATTTTAGTACAGGATGAAAGATGTGGGTCTAGATTCTTTCTGCATTTAAATAAGAGTTTTCCCAGCACCATTTGTTAGAGGCTGTCTTTTCTGCTGCATATATTTTTAGCCCCTTTGTCAAAGATCTGAAGGCTCAAGGTGCCTGAAGTTGTCTCTGCATCCTCAGTTCTGCTCCTTTGGTCTACCTGTCTGTTTTTGTGCTGGTGTCATGTAGTTTTAAGTCAATGTTACTTCGTAATGTAACTTGATGTCCGGGTTTGTGATGCCTCCTGCTGTTGTCTTGTTGCTCAGGATTGCTTTTGCTGTTCTGGGTCTTTTCTGCTTCCATAAAAATGTTAAGATTATTTTTCCTAATTGTGTAAAAATACTGTTGATATTTTGATTGGAATTGCATTGAACATGTATATTAATTTCAGTAGTATGGCCATTTTCACAATATTGATTCTGCCTTTCCAGGAATGGGGAATGTCTTTCCATTTTCTAATGTTCTCTTCAATCCTTATCTTCCTTTTTTTATTTTTTCAGAATGCTATAGTTTTTACTGTAGAAGTCTTATCATTTTCTTAGCTAGATTGATTCCCAATTATTTGTTTTTTTTAAGCTACGGTGAATGGGATTAGTTTCCTGATTTCCTTCTTTGCTTTTAGTACAGGAGTGCTATTGATTTTTGTGTCTTGACTTTGTAATAGCTACTTTGCTGAATCTATTAGTTGTAAGAGTCACTGGTAGGGTTATTGGAGGTCTTCTATATAAAGGATAATATCTAAGAATAGTTTCATTGCTTCTCTATATGTAGCTCCTTTCCCTTGACTGATTGGCCTTGCTAAGGTTTTGGATACTTTATTGAGCAAGAGTGTTATTGTGGTTCAGATCTGGAATGTTACTCCGAAGTCTCATATATTTGAATGTTATAGATTGTATGTGGAACCATGTGCTGTTGGGAGATTGGGGTCTAGTCTGGAGGAGTAGATTACAGGCATGTAAATCGGATTATTGGTATATAAATTGGATTATAGGCATGTAGTGAGGGTTTACCATACCTTCCACACCTGGATCTAGGAGGGGCTAATCACTCGGCTGTGACCTGGAAGGATATATAAGCTGCTTTCTGTCTTACTGGTCTCAACTAGTCTCAACTTGACTTCCTGTATGTGATGTCTTGAGAAACTTGCCTTCACCTCTGCTTCTGCCGTGTACTTCCATTGGTGCCTGCCACACCTGAATGGACTGTGACCTTCTGAAACTGTGAGCTAAAATAAACCTTTCCTCCCCTAAATTTGTGGATGTCAGATATTGAGTCACAGCAACAAAAATGTAACCAAGACAAGTATCTTACTTTTTTGTTACTGGGACAGAATACCTGACATCCACAATTTAGCTCATAGTTCCTGAAGGTCTCACACAGTCCACTCATGGGATAGCAGGCAACAGTGAAGGCACATGGCAGAGGCTAGGGAGCTGCTCACCCCGCTACAGGGAGAGGCCAGGTGAAGCAGGAGCAAGCCCAGTATGTGGTAAGGCTGGAACTTTTCCTGGAAGAAGCTGCAGCAATATTTCTTCTTTCTTTACTTGGTTCAAGCTGCCAGCTGGCCCCCCACACCTAGGTTGGGTGCCCTTCTCTCACTTCCTGTTGTACAAATCAATAACACACACCTGAAGGCTCTGCCCTGGGAAACCCCCAATCTCAACAAGTTGACACAATCTTTCCAGGTCAGATCCCAAGTATCTGTCAAGGATGAACCAACACTGGAACTTCTCAAACTGCTCACAAACACTGTAGAACTCCTTCCTGGAAGTTAGCACTACTCCCATAGCAAATCAGCCCAAGGCTGATTCCAGCCAGGCTCTACCTCCCAATAATATACAGTTCCACAGTTATCCTACTAAATCCAAATACATGAGGCTATTTGGCGGGACAATTCAGATCCAAACCATAACAAAGAGTGAGAGTGGACACCCTTGTGTCTTCCTGGCATTTAGGAAACTGCTTTTAGTTTTTCCCCAGTTAGTATAATGTTGGCAGTGGGTCTGTCATAATTGGCTTTTATCACCTTGAGCCAAGGTCCTTCTGTGTATATTTTCATCAGGGTTTTTATTATCATGTAATTTTTGTCCTTCTGTTTATGTGATATATTACATTGATTGATATATGTATACTGAACCATCCTTGTATCCCTGGAATGAAGCCATTTTGGTTATGATGATTTATTGCTTTTTTTTTTTTTTTTGAGACAGGGTCTCTCTCTCTGTACTCCAGGTTGATCTTGAACTCAGGGTAATCCTGCCTCAGCTTCCAGAGTGCTAGGATTACAGGCCTGTGCCGTCATTCCCTGCTGAGTTGTTGCATTCTGTTTGCAGGTTTTTTGTTTTGCATTTGTATAAAGGAAATTGACCTGCAGTTTTTGTTGTAGTTGTTGTTAAGTCTTTGGCTGATTTTGGTATGGGAGTAGTGCTAACATCCAGGAAGGAGTTTTGCAGTGTTTGTGAGCAGTTTGAGAAGTTCCAGTGTTGGTTCATCCTTGACATTTTAGTAAAATCTGCAGGGAATCTGTTGGGTCTTGGGCTTTTCTTCATTGATAAGGACTTTATAACTGCCTCAATTTCATTACTAGTTATTGGCCTGTGGGGAGCTTTTATATCTTGGTTCAATTTTGATATCTATGCATTTCTTCTAAGTTCTCCAGTATATTGGTATCTAAGTTTTCAAAAATGTTTCCTTTCAGTCCGCAGGATTTCAGCAGTGTCCATTGTGATTTCACCTTTTTCTTTTCTAATTGCACTGATACAAATTTTTTTCTTTTCTTTTGTTGAGTTCGGTTAAGGATTTATTGATCTCTTTTATCCTTTAAAAGAATCGACTCTTTGGTTCATTCATTTTTTGTATCTTTTTTAGTTCTTCATCAATTTCTGCATTTCAGTAATTTCTTCTCTGATCTTTATAATTTCTTTCCTTCTGTTGCTTTTGGATTTGAATTGTTCTCATTTTTATAGGACCTTAAGGTTCATCATTAGACTATTTGAGATTGCTCATTTTTTTAATGTGTGCATTCATAGCTATAAAGTTCCCTTGCAGTGCTGCTTTCGTTGTGTCCCATTGGTTCTGATATGATGTGCTTCCAATATTGTTTGACTGTAGAACTTTTTAATTTCTTCTGTGATCCATTGATTGTTTAATAGCATATTATTTCCATGTTTTTGTAATTTCTGTAGTTTCTTTTGCTTTTGATTTCTAGTTCTATTTCCATATGATCTGAAAGTGTGCTGGGAATTATTTTAATTTCTTTTTGTATTTAAGCATCCCTATGGCCTAGGATATGGTGTGTCTTGGAAAATGTTTCATGTACTGTTGAGGAAAAAAATGTATCTGTTGACATTGAATGGAGCCCTCTGAAGATGTTAGGTAAGTCCATTTGTTGCTCCATACTGTGGTTTAGCTTTGATAGTTCTGGCTTCTCTCAGTAGTAGGCAAGGCAGCTTTGCCCTTCATGACACCTGTTCTTGCCACTGCCAGTACCATTCAGAAGATGTGTAGCTATCGTCTCCTTTCCATAATTGTCTCTTGTGCGCATTCTTTCATTATAACTGGGGCAAGCCAACCCTAGTGTCCCTGAAGTATATTTGGTCTGTGGTTTCCAATTCCCAAAGTAGTTCAAACTACAGATCTTCCCAAAATGGCTCCTGGTTATGTCATTCCCTAATGGTGCTGCTGAGAATTAGTTCTCGTACTCTGTCGTGCCAAGCCAAAGGAGTTGCTTTCAAGTGAAATACCATGCTGAATTTACAGTTTTCAGGGCCTATAGGCTTCTGGAGGCCAGTGCCACTCTTCAGTTGTTTGGTTATTTATTTATTTACTTACTTACTTTGAGCGAGAGCGAGGATGGAGCTTAGAATCTTCACACCCATGCTGTATCTTCAGACCATTTTTTGGTTTTAATTTTGAGACAGAGTCCTGCTAAGTTACCAAGGCTGGGCTCAAACTTGTGATCCCCTTGCCTCAGGCTCTGACAGTGCTGTGATTACAGGCGTGTGTCACCAGGTCTGTCTCATCTGTGGTTTAACCCTGTGGCTTTGTGAGCAGACTGTCTTATCTGGCAGTCCATATTGGGTTCATGTCCTGGTGAAGTCATCAAGTGAATTCACAGACGGATGAGGTAAGGTAGAGAAGGTACTATATTGGGAAAAGCATAGAAGGAGAAAAGAGCAAGAATAAAGCTTCCAGTAGTTGGAAGAGGACCCAGAACTATGGGTTGCTGTGTGTCTCATTGTCTAGGGGCTTATATGGATAAGCTGGGTAAAGGGCTGTCCCACACTGAATTGCTTGGTTGTTAAGGTGAGTTGCTGTGTTCTTCACCCTTCAGCAGTTGCTGAAGTCCTCCACCCTCGGGCAGCATTTGAGGTTCTTTTTCCATTGATGTGACTCAATACCTGACGTCACAAATTTAGGGAAGAAAAGGTTAATTTCAGCTCACAGTTTCAGAAGGTCACAGTCCACTCAGGGGCATCTGGCAGCAGTGGAAGTACATGGCAGAGACAGAGGTGGAAACAGCTTCTCACGGCATCACACACAGGAAGGCAAGTCAAGGCAAGTTGAGACTAGTCCTCCAAGGAAGGCAGGAAGCAGCTATATATCCTTCCAGGTCTCATCCCAGTGATCAGTCCCTCCTGGATCCAGGTGTGGAAGGTATGGGTAAACTCTCAATTCAGGCCTGTAATCTACCCATCCAGACTAGGCCCCAGTCTCCCAAAAGTACGTGGTTTCATAGACAATCTATAACATATGAAACTTTTGGAGGACATTCCAGATCCAAACCTCCATTGGCAGGTTGCTATGTTCTTCGCCCTTCAGCAGCTGCTGAAGTCCTCCACCCTCGGGCAGCTTTTGAGTTTCTCTACCCTTAAGATCTGTCACCCTACCTCCCTAATATTTAACCATCAGTAGTCCCAGAGAGTGGTCAGCAACAGGCTGTCACGAGCTACAACCAGCTGTTGTCCTTGTGAATTCTCCATTGATCTTGCTTTCCAGTATACTCTCCATTTCCCTGGGAACTCCTTTATCCCTAACTGCCTATACCCTCACTATCTCCTGTCATAGCTTTCGGGCCCCTGGCCTTACCTTGTCTCTGGCACCTGGCACACTCCTGGAGAGCCAGGATGGCTTCCCAAAGCCATGTTCTCCTTTCTGCCTTGTCTGCAGCTTCTGCAGTTTTCTGTGGTTTCTGACTTTCCACTGGGCTTCCTCTTAATTTTATTTTTTTAACCATTAAAGAGCTGCTAACCAAGAGATTTTCCTTAGCTGACATCATGAAACTGCCCTGAGTTTTCATTAGTGGTTCTCTTTGCTGTATGTCTTTGGCTGTGACACAGCTTCCATGAAAAATCTGTCCCAACACGATGTGACATTTCAAGATAGAGGAAACCAGGAGCTCCCATGTTTTGTATCACATGACATGCATTGTTATTAGACTCATGACCCCTAGCCAGTAACTCATCTTGTTTCCCAGACTTCCTTTGAAAAATAAAGAGGAGGGAGGTTATTGACTTCATCCCTTGATTTAAATTTTTTATAAACATTAAAGGAATAAATGAAATTAATAAATGTAGTCTATGAAATCTAGAGATTACAGAAAATATTCTTTAGTTTCCTTATTTTCATTCTTAAAAAACATAACAGATCTTCTTTCCCTTGGTAAATATTGAATATGTATGTGTACAAGCTAAGTCATTAAAATATCTGTGTCTGATATCACTATTAAAAGATAGTGGCTAGAGTTCTTCTAGTCATACTTTCTATTGCTAGCAGTGGGAATCAGGAAGATCCAGGAAACTAAACTTCAACAGGAAGTAGAACATCTTCCTAAAATAGTATTTTCCTTCATCTTAGTAGCCTAAATATGTAACTGTGTAAGGTGTGCTAAGTAGAATGTTAAGTCCAACTTTCCCGAACGAATCAAGTCATGGTCTCCATAACTTGTTATCAATAGCCATGGATAATTGATGGTGATTTTCTTTAGATTTAACTTCTGGCACTGTTTTGCAGAATATATCAGAAATCTCGAAAGTATCAAGTTAGGGTCTGGCACAGTGCCGTGCATGCTAGCTGTTGGGGAACATGCATTAGATTGTCAAGGGTGTGATGGGCATCTTAGCAAGACCCTGTCTCAGAGATTAAAAGGGTTGGAGGGGAGATTTAAGTGTAGCTCAATGTGAGGCACAGTTTAGTACTTGTACTGCAAGAAATAATAATTGCCAAGAATCATTTCTTTCCTTCAGTTTATCAAATTATACCTAGGGATATCTAAATAATAGTTTTATTTATGCATATGTGTGTGTGTGTGTTTATAAAATGGATCACATTTTTAATCGGGTGTCTATATACTACACATATATAGTATTTTATAATTGTTTGCATTCCGGGTCTTTAACATTCTTTTAATAGTGCAAAAATTATCCCAACATCATGTAAGTTGTATTTTAGGGGTGCAGTGACTTTTTTTATTGTTACTGATTTCTTTTGGTGACTTGTCCTATGAATTTTTTTTCTGTTTCTGAACAGTGTGTGGGTTTCAACAGACCATGATGAAATTGAGAACGTAGCCAAACAATTTGGCGCACAAGTCCATCGAAGAAGTTCTGAAGCCTCCAAAGACAGTGCTACCTCACTAGACGCCATCATGGAATTTCTTAATTATCACAATGGTATGAGTGCAATTACTAGTTTTTTCAAATTTTTACTTAATTTCTAACTTTATCATCTTATAAGACTTAACATTTGAATTACAGATCTTAGTTTCGCTTGCTTGCCAGCAATTTTGATATCTTCATTATTTGTGTCTTTTGTCTTCCTAAGAGGTGGACATTGTAGGAAATATTCAAGCTACTTCTCCATGTTTACATCCTACTGACCTTCAGAAAGTTGCAGAAATGATTCGGGAAGAAGGATATGATTCTGTCTTCTCTGTTGTGAGACGCCATCAGTTTCGATGGAGTGAAATTCAGAAAGGAGGTAATCTCTTATCATTCTTTATCTCATTTTACTGAGAATCAGGTTTTTTCATGTAAATTTTCTTTAAGAGGTAGGAGAGTACAAAAGGCAGCAGTAAGAAAAAATGTGATCATAACTGCAGTAGGTATGGACATTTATAGTTATTTCTAATCTTATTTCTGAGGCAACACAGTCCAAATTAGTTGTTTGTTTTACCCATTATGGTTGGATATGCTCCTTATCTGGTTTACCTCTGAGGCTAACATGTCAATATTTTAGATCTAACATTTTTGTGCCTGCTTTAAACTTGTTTCATAAGCTGTTATGGGAAGACACAGCATCAGCCAAAGAGTTCTGGAGAACCTCAAGCATAATAGTGTGGAAGAGCCTGCTCACACTCGTAACTCTACACGTATGAAGGGTGCCGTCTGCTTAGCAGGAATCTGATTGGCTTCTGGCTAAATAAACTAGCAAAATATGTAATTAAATATACAATCACTATGAGAGAGGTGTGACATACTTGGGAAAAGAAGCATGCCATCTGTTAGTTTCACTCGCACTTGTTGAATTTGTCGGCCTGACAGTCTCTGAAGTGTGTCTTGAAGGAGATGGTGAGGGAGGTGCCATGACAGTGGAGAGGGTCCAGAAAGGCAGTGAAGGTGACCAGGAGCATAGCAACAGGTTGGGAACGGTGGTTTCTCAGCCTCAGAAGGTGAATGTTGGCAAAACTGGTAAAATACACCAAGGGATCGATTGATTGATTGGTTGATTTCATTTGGTAGACATTTATTTCTGTGCAGTGCCAGAGGCTTCATTTTTACATCAGGTCATAATCACTAATGGTAATATTGCTGAGTCCTCAGTATCAAGGATTACAAAAAGCATTGTTATTAAAGTTAATGGATTTTTAACTAATAAAATTTCTATCAAAATAAAAACTTCAATAATTTGATGGGGGAGTTTTGTTTTCTACAATAATTCCATGAAAGTAATTTCTTAATGGCATTAGATAGATGACATACCTTTAAAAATTATAGAGAAATCTGTAAAATTGCATTTCTGCAGATACAGATAACAGGAAAGAGATTAAAGAGATTCAGATATTAAATGTGGATATTTTATGACAGGTTCAGTTATTTTGGTACTCCTTTAAAGCTGTCCTAAATGTCCTCCCAAAACTTTGTATTTGTATAAATAAGGCATCGTCATTCCAAAATCCTTTATAAAATTATTTTTCCATTATTAATTATTGGAATGCAAAGATGTATTATCAGAATTATTAGAGATTTCTTTAAAGAAGTTCTTCTAGTTCTCTATCTATTTGCAGATTTAGTCTGTGTTCTGAGTTCTGTTTGCTCCTTTTTGAAGTTCCTAAGTGAAAGCTTCTGTATTTGAAGCATTTTGGACTTACTGCAGGTTTCTGCTTACAGTTCGTGAAGTGACTGAGCCTCTGAACTTGAATCCAGCTAAACGGCCTCGGCGACAAGACTGGGATGGAGAGTTGTATGAAAATGGCTCGTTTTACTTTGCCAAGAGACATCTGATAGAAATGGGCTACTTACAGGTTTGTGTGTTCATGTTGCAAAATCCTTTCAGGCCTTTCTGGAGTTCCAGGGAGGAAGCCAGA
The DNA here is from genome assembly GCA_004027205.1 of Ctenodactylus gundi. Lineage (NCBI taxonomy): Eukaryota > Metazoa > Chordata > Mammalia > Rodentia > Ctenodactylidae > Ctenodactylus > Ctenodactylus gundi. The sequence continues at coordinate 504,003 of PVKB01000065.1, forward strand.
CACTGACATAAGGGAAAGAGTCAGTGCCCTGTCTTTCATCCCTGGTGGCCTTGACCCCACTGTTCACCCCACAGTGCCCTGGGGAACCCCCTTCTCCCCAGTAAACAACATGTGAGGAAGCCTGTCTCCACTGTAATGTTGGCATGAAAAGAAAATCAAGTACTGAAGGTTTCTGTCATGGTAGTCACATGACTGCATTCAGAAACTGCATTTAGAATTGCTTGTCACCCCCCGTTTATGTGACAGTTAGGTTGTGACTAGATGGGTAATGTCTATGGCCTTGAAGAAAATTACCACTGTATATTGGAGGTCGGACAGCGCAACTTGGCTGTCAGGGAAGCCAAATTCTGGTTTTAACTTTTTGTGTAGACTGCGTAACCTCAAATGAGTAATGTCATCAGTTGTAACTCTTATTGCTCATTTTAAAAGAGCGGATGTGTCTTTCCTCTTTAGGGCTCACATGGTTGTATCATGTGTTTGTAAAGTGATAGCTATTATTTGTTCAGCAGCTGCGTGTACCAAAGACTGTGTGACACATTTTCTGTAGATCATCTCATGTAATCAGCATAGCAGCTGAATGAGATGACGTTCGCATCTCATACTTAGTGGGGAGAGTACTGCAACTCTGAGAAATGAAGTAATTAAGGTAAAAACAACTCACCAATGCACTCTAAAGATTCAGATTCAGTTCCTCATGTCACTCAAAAAGAAGCATTAGAGAAGGTGGGAATATAGTTCAAAAGATAGCATTAAGAAAAGAAGAAGGGCTAAGGGCATAGCTCAGTGGTTAAAGCATTTGCTTAGCAAGTGTAAGACCCTGAGTTCAATTCCCCAGCACCACATAAGCCACATGTGGTGGCACATGCCTGTAATTTCAGCACTCAGGAGGCCAAGACAGGAGGATTGCCTGGAGTTCAAGGCCAGCCTGAGCTATATAGTGAGCCTAGACTACAGAGCAAGACCATGCCTGAAATAAATAAAGGAAGACGTTGGGTATAGCTCAGTAGGTGAACTCCCCAGCTCCCAAAACAGAGAAACCTCTACACTCTACAATAGAAATTCTGCTGTTAATTTGTGCTCCAAGGTCAAAAGGGAGATGTACTTTTTCTGATGTTCTGGCCAGTATATAGGCAAATGGTATTCAGTAATTCTCACTCACAGATACTATCTTCTTTGGGCTCCGTTCTAAGGATAACTGGGTCTAACCCTTTCTTAAAGTATGGAGAAAAATGATTATTTCTCATTCTAACCAGATTTGTAAAGAGATTAACACTTCTGAAAATGCAGTATTCCAGTTGATCTGATCATTTTTGGAAAGTCCCCAGGATCTGCCCCTGCCTTGGCCTAGGCATCACTTGGACAGATATTGTGCCTTCTCCTCTGTAGCTCAGGGTCCCTGGTGGTTCAGTACAGCAGAGCTACGGTTCCTTCTCATCCTTCTGTTAGTTGCAGAAGTTCTGGAAACATATTGCTTTTGGAAGGAGGTGGGAGAGATTCAGGGAAAAGGGGTAGGGGTGTGACTTGTGGTCAGAGTATGGGAGAATGAGTATTATTTCTGCTTTTTAAAATCTTAAAATACAAAGCTAAAGAAAAATCAGGAGCTTGCACCATATAGAAAGAATTTGAAAAACTGTTAAAGTTATTTGTGCTTTTGTTTTTGGTTCTAGGAATTAAACTCAGGGCCTTTGCCCTGAGTTACATCCCAGCCTATTTTTCAACTTTTGATTTTTGAGGTAAGGTATCATTAAGTAGCTGAGTTGGCCCAGGCTAGGCTGAAACTCTGCAATCCTTCTGCCTCAGCCTCCCAGTGTTCTAGGATGACAAGCCTGCGCCCTAGGCCTGACTTGAAGTTGTTCCGTGTGAGCTTTTCCTGTACTAAAAAAGCATGTAGGGAATGTTGCTTAAAGTTACTGTTTTTCTTGGTACTGTAGAACTGAATTCATTGTTCAGTAGTATAATAAAGCTTTTCATATATGGGAATCAGTGTTAAAGAAGATGCTCACGTTTGTACTCTTTTTAGGGTGGAAAAATGGCATACTACGAAATGCGAGCCGAACACAGTGTGGATATAGATGTAGATATTGACTGGCCAATTGCAGAGCAAAGAGTATTAAGGTAACAACAAACAAAGAGTTGCATGGCCTTCGCACCAGTGCCTGGCATTATCTATAGTAGAAGTGCCTAATTGTACTTCCAGACACAGGATTCTAGCACTCTACGCATCTTAGGCTCTTTGTAATTAGTTGATTCATGTGGGGAAAGATTTATTCAAGAAACCAGAGTGTGGCTGGACCACACACGCCCAGCTCTTGCCCTGTTTGAGGCAGTTCCCTGGTATGAGCCACAGTGGAGGGACTGATTAGTGTTGCACTTGTACTCAAAAGTCTATTTTGGTTTCTTTTAGATTTGGCTATTTTGGCAAAGAGAAGCTTAAAGAGATAAAACTTTTGGTTTGCAATATTGATGGATGTCTCACCAATGGCCACATTTATGTATCAGGAGACCAAAAAGAAATAATATCTTATGATGTAAAAGATGCTATTGGGATAAGTTTATTAAAGAAAAGTGGTATTGAGGTATGTGCTCCCTGAATATGGCAAAATTTTTAAGATTTTGATTCAGGGTCAGAGAACATGTAAGAAATTAAGAGATGTATATTTTTAGTATTGACTATTTATTATATTAAAATATCTGCAGTTTAGCCTTCACATGTCTAGAAAATTATGCTTTTAACTTTTAGGTGAATGAAATTAGGAATTTAATCCACAAGCACTATTTGTTATTTAATAGGTATAAACACATTATTTTTATTTATTTATTTTTGAGACAGTGTTCTACTATGTAGTTCCAGCTGGTCCTGAACTCATTATGTAGCCAGTAACATGTTATTTTTAAATAAGATCTATCCAGTATTTCCTATAGTATATTGCAGCAAGACATTTCATAGGTGATTGGTGCTAGCATTTAGGAAAGGACAAGTATCGTGAATTCTTAAATGTAGCATATTCTTACAAATGAAGTTTTATTTCAAAATGACTTAATGTTTAAGAATATATTTAAAAGAAAGTTAATTTTAATTCACAAGAAGTCATAAATATATGTTGCTAAGATGCCCAAAAGAAAGACTATTTAGAATTTCTCCTTGATAAATTGAAATATAGGAAAATCATACATTAGTATCAGACAATTTATATGTATTTTGGGTTTTTTTTTTTGCTTTTAGATAGAATCCTCTCCATTGTACAAAACAGTGTGTCTTGCCTTTATTCAAGTATTAGAAATAAAGTAAGCTTTATCTTAAAGTGTTGATTTTACTTAACTGGTCTTTCAGGGCAAAGCAGTACCCATTTGTGATTTGGATATTTATATAGGGTTTTATTTTATTGTGAAAGATTAGTGTTTTCCCCTTTCTGACGTCCCCTCTGGTCCCCAGGTGAGGTTCATTTCGGAGCGGGCCTGTTCCAAGCAGACCCTCTCTTCCCTAAAGCTGGATTGCAAGATGGAGGTCGGTGTGGCAGACAAGCTGGCAGTCGTGGACGAGTGGAGGAAGGAGATGGGCTTGTGCTGGAAAGAAGTCGCCTATCTTGGTGGGTATCTTTTTAGTCAACCAAAGTAAAGTGGAAAATTCCTAGTCATGAATTGATACAGGGAAGTCAGAGTTCTGAGACAGCCTACCTAGAGTGAGTAGGCACTGAGGCATTGAGGCATTAAATGAATGCTAATTTTAATTCAAAGGAAGTCATAAATATATGTTGCTAAGCCGCCCAAAAGAGAGATTGTTTAGACAAGCATTGAGGATGCCTCGTGGAACGATCACCAGTGTCTACTGTGGAGTCTGAGCTCTGTGCCCAGCAGCCAGCCTTAGTTAGTTAGACTGGCCACATATCCTCATCCGTAAAAGCCGATGTGCCTGTTGTCAGAGGGCCATTGCGAGATTGCTAAAAAAATCTAGAATTTTTAGTATATAAGAATTACATGCTGAATATTTTTTCCTGTTATTAAACTTGTGTGTGTTTTTTTTTTTTTTTTAATCTCCAAATTGCAATTTCAGGAAAGAAGCTGGACATTAGGTAAAAAGAGCCCACGTAACTGTCCTGGCCAAAAAAAAAAAAAAGCAAAATAGCATATTAATAAATAGAATACTATGCAGTCATTGAAAACAGTGCTGAAGCCAAATGTGTGTGTGGTACACACCATTCATCCCGGCTGCTTGAGAGGCTGAGGCAGGAGGATTGCAGATAGGGGGCGGCCAGCCAGCCTTGGCAACTTAGCAAGACCCCGTCTCAGAAGATAAAAGTGCCACTGAGGTATCTCGGTGGTAGAGTGTTTGTCTAACAGGTTTGAGACCCTGGGTTCAATACCCATTAGATTTTTTTTAAAAATCTGAAATCTGTTTCTGTTGGCATGGGCAGTTATGACAACAGGTGTTTCGGGTAGGTACTAAGCAGGTGTATTTAGCAGGTGTGTGCCAGCAGGGAACTGGTTGCAGGAACTGTAAGCCTATTACTTTGAGAGCTTGCAGTCTAATGGTGTCAGCATGTTAAATGTTACCAATGACAAGCAGTTGAAACACACAGTAACTGTTTGCATGGGTAGTAGGAGCCTCAAAAGGGAGGTATGGATACTTGGGGCATCTGTGATCTGGGAAGTTATGGAATATACTTTGAACCACAGGTGGAGAGTCTGTAGACAGAAATACTGTAGAGCATTTGCTAGAAAATGACCTATAAGAAAACCATTTTAATGAAACATAACAAATCCTTATTGCACTTAAAAAGATGTTAAATAAGCTTCTTTGGCTTAATTTTCACTTTTGTAAATACAAAGCAAATTTTGCATAGCTGTAGGGAAGAAAAATCCCACAAGCCTTAACACAGTAGTAAATGTGTAATAACTTACCTAGGTAAACTCCTGAATTCTATATGGCAGAATATGGTGATTATACATAGTGATAATTAGAATGATTTTTGGTTTTTTGCCTTTTTAAAATATTCTACCAACAACGTATATTACTTTATAGTCTTTAAAAATATTAGAAGTTAGAAACAGAAAACAGTCTCCAAAATTTTACTTTAAAAAAATCAAAGCAGTGTCTTGAATGGACTGCGTAAGTATAAAAAATATATTCTTGGTCTGGAGGCATAGCTCAGCAGTTAAAGCACTTGGCTAGCAAGTGCAAGGCCCTGAGTTCAATTCTCTGGCACCACATAAGCTGGAAATGGTGGCACATGCCTGTAATCCCATCTGTTGGGAGGCTGATGCAGGTGGATTGCCATGCGTTGTAGGCCAGTCTGAGCTACAAATTGAGTTCAAGTCTAGCCTAGACCACAGAGTGAGACCCTGTTTCAAAAAACAAAAAGGAAATATATACCTCAAAAATATCAACCCTTTGGGGCTGGGGGTATAGGTCAGCAGATAAAGCACTTGCTTAGCCAATGTAGGGCCTTGGGTTTAATTCCCCAGCACCACATAAGCCAGGCATGGTGGCATACATCCGTAATCTCAGCACTTTGAAGGCTGAAGCAGGAGAACTGCCATATGCTTGAAGCCAGCCTAGTCTACATAGTGAGTTTACTGGACTAGTGAGACCGTGTCTCAAAAAACAGGAAACCACCAAAAAAAAAAAAAAAAAAAAAAAAAAAAAAAAAAAAAAAAAAAAAAAAAAAAAAAAAAAAAAAAAAAAAAAAAAAAAAAAAAAAAAAAAAAAAAAAAAAAAAAAAAGAAAAGAAAAGAAAAAGAAAAAGAAAAAAAGAAACCAACACCTTTAAGTAAAATCTATTTACAAAGCTTAAAGAGTGAACTATGCAAAGAAATATTAATCTTGTTTTTCATCATCTTTCTGAGAAAACCAGTCAAATTTTTATGTGTAGTCATAAGAACATCTCGGAAGGTGAACATTCCAGGAGGAAGGTGGCTCTTTTTGACCAGCATTTTGTCAGTAGTCTTTGTCCACAGCCGGGTGACTCTAGATTTCTGGGATCCTCTGGAACTCATCCTGCACTAACCAGAGGGGAGGGAGAGACACATAGCCATGTCAGAGTGATTTTGTGCGTAATTCTTCAAAATGGTAGTTTTTCAACAAATAAATGGCATAAAATTAGAACTATTATGGACTAAAAGATTTAAGATACATAAAGTGTGTGAACCTTATTTGACTCTTGAGTTTAAAAAACACTTATAGGGGCTGGAGGAACAGCTCAGCTGGTAAAGCACTTGCTCAGCACTTGAGTACCTGCATATGTTTCATTAGCAGCATGTAACCCCGGGCATGATGACACACGCCTGTCTTCTTACCATTCTGGAGGCTGAGGCAGGGGGATTGATAGAAGTTTGAGGCTGCCCTGGGCCACATAGAGAGTTCAAGACCGGCCTGGGCTACAGAGCAAGACTCTATCTCAAAAAATAAAAAATTAATAAAAATAAAAATGTCAATAAATGCTAAAACATTTTTTGGATAAAATATGATGTCTAGTAATTCTTTCCTCCCTTCCCTCCAAGGTAATTAGGATGTGTAGAGTAGAGAAAAGTATCCGTAGTCTAAAACAGTAACAATTATTCAGTATGAACTTGAAGTCCTTGTGTATATTTGAAATTTTCCTTAAAACATGAAGTAATGTGTAATTAATATGTACAGTCTCTGATGACGTAGGAGAGGTGGCAGGCACACTTCCTGCTCCATCCTCCCTGTCCCGCTGATAAGCCTCTGCTTACCTAGGGAGGCCCTGGCCTCGGCACGCTGGAGGCTCTCCTGCAGGCTGTAGTCCACGCAGTGCCGCAGACTGTTCTTTCTGGGCCGCCGCCTGCATGCTGTGTTCGGCAGGCGAGTTCTGCCACTGCACACTCAAAGATGTTTCTGCCGCCGCAGGGAACGAGGTGTGTGACGAGGAGTGCCTGAAGAGAGCGGGCCTGAGTGGGGTCCCGGCCGACGCCTGCTCCGCAGCCCAGAAGGCCGTGGGCTACATCTGCAAGAGCACCGGCGGCCGTGGGGCCATCCGGGAGTTTGCTGAGCATATTTTCCTTCTCATGGAAAAAGTGAATTACTCATGCCAAAAATAGAAAGCAGTGGACAGAGGGGAGGAAAAGAACACAGCCTTCTTCGGCACTTTTGCCCTTCCGTTTGATCACACACAGTTCCGTGGCGAAATGTCGCAGAGGGTGTGATTGTGGTACATCTCTGTGTCTCTTACAAGAAAACCCTGCTAAATGACCATTCCCAAATCTGTGAATAACTGTGCTGTCCTTTCCTCTTTAGGCCAGATGATTGTTTAAGAGACTGATCATAGTCTTTCCTAGATTTTTAGCAATTGCAAGGCATCATCACAACTGACTTGGTATTGTGCTCTGTAAAATTGTACTTGTGGGCTTTCAGTGATGCTGGGATTTTATTTATTTTAGCCCGTGTGTCTGGTAAGACATGCACTCTGTTAATTAATAAAATTACATTTCACACACTTGAGAGAAAAGGCCTGTTGCTGTAAAAAATATTTACACAGTTTTTCCTTAAGACCCTAGCATCGCACTGTTAGAGTAAACAAGTCCCAAGATGCCAAGTCAGAGCATCTGATTGTGTTGAAATGGGTTTGTGTGCGTGTGTCCAGACACATGGCTATTTTGTGACCATTATAAGTTGATTTATTGAAGGCGGCAGAGTTAGTCTTTGCATTTACCTCAGAAATGAAGTAACTTTGTGTACCGTATTGGTCATTCTGTATCTCTGTGGCCCCATCTCCTTTGTCTGCCTCAGCCCTCTCTTCTGTCCCTCCCTGTTTCCTCGTGTCTGTCTTCTGTCTATGTCCCTCGTCTCTCCCTTTCTTCTCCCCTCCCTCTCTTCTTTTTCCATCTGTCTCTTAAATACCTCTTCTCCCTCTCTCTCATTCCGTCTTTGGTCTCCCCAGTGTGTCTCTTCTACCCCCCATCCCTCGTTTCTTCTGTCTCTCCTCTGCCCGGCCTCCGTCTCTTCTGTCTGTCTCTCTTCTCTCTCCCCCATCTCTTCTGTGTTTCCTGTCTCTACTTCAGTCTCTCCATACCCTTCTGTATCTCTTCTCTGTCTCTGACCTATGCACCATGTTTACAGTAATGTTTGCATTAGAGGTCCAGGGGTGATCAAACAATGGTAGTCCAGAAGCATTTTAAATGTCTCTGTGCATCCGTGAACTTGGACCAGAAATAGTCTTGATTAAATACTGACTGAAGGAGAGTACTCATTAGTAGGCAGTTTTGTGAGGACATTTTCCCATTTCTCAACAGTGAAGTATTAAACATGTTAAAGACACTAATATTTCCTAAAAAGGAAAAGATAATGGGGCCCAAGTTCATCACATAGGCCAGCCGACAAATACTGGGGAGTGGGTTGAATCTGGAGAAGGGGCATAAGTCAAATCCTGGTGTGGAGTGGAGGTGTTGGAAGGAGTGGTCACTGGCACAGATGGGTGGTAGCTGCAAGCAAAGCTCCGCCTCCTGTCAGTGAGCCCCTGTTAGGGAACAGTGCCACTGCTCATTGACTGGAGGCAGACCTTGTACCTGGCCTCTGTCCTGCTGCTGCTGGCCATGCCAGAGCTATCCTCCCACAGCCTACTGCAGAGCAAGTACACCCCGACTCCTGCAACTAAGGAGTCAAAAAGGGTGAGTACTACTTAGTTATAGCAAAGATTATATGTGTGTTACTGGGGATCCAGCCCACTCCATGTAGAGTTACATCTCTATCCCATTTTTTTCACTTTTGATTTTAAGATAGGGTCTCACTACTTTGCAGAGTTGCGGAATGGGCTCAAACCTGCGATCCTCTTGCTTCAGCCTCTCAGAGAGAGGGCTTACATTGCAGACCGATGTCACTGAGTCCAGCTACTTTAGGAATGTCTATTCTAAGGATCATGACATTGGGCTCTTTAAGGAGGGAAGGCTTTCAGGAGGAGGCGAAACTTGAGCTGTGCCTTAAGGACTGCCGAGAATTTCATATGTGTCAGAAGGTAATAACAAAGAAATGAGGGCTAGAGGAATGGCAGGGTGGTTAAAACTCTTGCCTTACAAGCACTAGGCCCTGGGTTTGGTTCCCCAGCACCACCTAAAGCTGGGCATGGCGGTGCACACCTTTAATCCCATCCTAGGGGGTAGGGGGGAGTGAGTTCAGGACCAGGCTGGTTTATACAGCTGTCTCACAAAAAAACGGGTGGGATTCGAATGCTGTGTTCAGACACTGGAAGAGGGCACTGCATATGTAACCTACAGGAACTAGTACATCATGTGGGAAATGACACCAAAAACAGTAGGACCTAGCTGGGGAGGGGGGTGACCTTTAACAGAATGATCCCTCTGTTGGCTTTGGGATACCCAAGGTCCTCACAGCCTAATCTCTAGGCCACTTTGTCTACTTTGTGTTCTCTGTTCCATTCTTAAAAACTCGGAGTAACTCCATGCTGCAAAAGAATATGCTAACCTCTTCCCAGGCCAAGTTATGCAAGGTATGTTCAAAGTTTACCATAAAGGATTTTCAAAATTACTGCAGTAAAAAAGCATTACCATTAATCTTTCTCAAAAATAGTTCTTGTATTTCGAATGCTTCCCAAAGCAGTTCTGGAAAGCCCTCTTTCCTGCGTGTCTTTAGAAAGTGTGATTAAAAATACACACGTATACAGGCAGTGCTGCTGCAGAGTGTCGTGCAGCAGGGGGGAGGGGGGACAGCCTGTGAGAAGGGCGCTGTGTCCTCCCCCACCTAACTCGCCTGATCTGCCACGCGCTCCTGCTGCCTCTTCCTCAAAGTCAGAATGACCCTGAGATCCGTGTCACGAGTCCATTCAGGATGTCGAGGCAGCCAGGACAGTGCGACTCATGAAGAAAGAAACTTGTGAGGTGGACTGCCAGACTGCTGCCAGTGGCACAGCAGGGGGGAAAAAGGGACTGGAAGGGGTGGGGGTGGGGGTGGGGTGATCATGGCAGTGAGGCCTACTGTCATAATAAACAGTGTTTTTCACTCCTAACTGATTCTCTCCCTGTGCCCTTCCTGCCCTCCACCCTGGTGATGCGCCCAGAGCAGAGGAGAGTGTGAGACCTCCTCCCTCCCCACCCCGCCCCTGTTCTCCAAATGACACTCTTCCTGCAGAACCCTAAGTATTTAACTGACTGTCCACTTGTCGTGTGCTTACTGTGCATCCTTCTTTAAAATGATATTGGGGATGGAACCCAGGGACTTTGCACTGAGCTACATCTCCAGACTTTCTTGATTGTTTATTTTGAGACAGTCTCAGTAAGTTGCTGAGTTGCTCAAGCTGGGCTTGAACTTGCGATCTTCCTGCCTCGGGTTCCCAGAGTGCTGGGCTTAGCAGGCCTCATCCACACAATGGGAAACAGGCTTTGCGGTCAGCAGCTGGTACTGTGCCGCTGCCCCAGGACTGTCCCCCGCTGCGGGCGCCCTATTGGCAGCTAGACCCGCCCCTTCTCCAGGACGAGACCCTGTTCAGTGACTGACGGGCCTGGGTGCAGGGGACAGATCCTGTCCGTGGCCGGCCACACCGAGGGCTGAGGCCGCCAAGCCGCCTTCAGAGCGCTCCGTGAGGGCAGCCGAGGCCTCACCGGGATTGCCGGGCGGCTGGGCTCCGCCCCCCGCCTCTCCTGCACCCCGCCTCTCCCGCACCCCTCTGCCCCTTCTGCTCCGGGGATGCCGTCCCACTCCTCCAGGCGCAGCTCTCCCTCTCCGAGTGGGCTTCTCAACCCAGGACACCATTTTGTTTATTTGTTGAGATAGTGTCTCACTTGGTAGCCCAGGCTGGCCTTGAACTCAACCATCCTCCTGCCCCAGCCTCCCAGGTGCTGGGATTACAGGTATGCGCCACCACACGTAGCAGCTAATTTTTATGTGGTGCTGAGAAATTGAACCAGGGCCTTGCATAAGCTAGGTAAGTGCCTTAAGCTCTGAACTACGTGCGCAGAGCCAGAAATCCTTTGTTGTTGTTGTTGTTGTTGTTTGTTTGTTTGTTTGTTTGTGTCACTAATAGAATGAATATGCGAAACACCCTCTGCCCTTGTGTGTGGGTATGAGGAAAGGCATCGCTGTGTGTCCTAAGTTGTTAATGATGATTATCTCCTCAGTATTTAGAGCGCCATACGTGACTGCTGTAAGGTCTCACACGTCTCGGTGGGACTCCCGGGTTTGGCGGGTTCACCACACCCTGAGGTCACACGAAGCTTGTTGTCCAGCGTTGTTAACCTGCGGCCCTGCGCAGCCCGAACCCGATGGGCAGGTTCCAGCGCTGCCAGTCGCCCTTCCGGTCTGTCTGCCTCTCCAGCGGCAGGCCTAATGCAGGGGCATTTCCTGCTTTCCTATAGGTTGCTGTCACGTTAAAGATGAAGCACAAAGTGATTTTATTTGTAAGCTGAGGAAAAAACATGTAAAAAATAAATCTCTGGATGACACTTTGGCCACTGGGTGTCAGCACAGGGCCAGCTTATGGAATGTGTTTTCACTCGCTGACTGGAAACCAGGGATAGAGGCCCATGAGGTCTTAGCGTGTTTTCCCTGTGCAAACACCAGTAGCCTCTCTAGGAAATTCTTCATGAAGTATCACTCGGAGTTTTAGAATCTTCACATCACAGGAAGTAGCTGCTTCTAAGGAGAAACCTTCAGGGAGCAGAGGGGATGGGCTGGCGGAGGAAGACAAGGACCTAACTGTGTGTCCTCTGAGAAGACATATCCTCAAAGCTCTGTCGCCATCAAAATAAAAATGACCTCTACATACAAGATGTGATCAACAAGTATGGTAAAGGTTAAAAAATATAAGACCTACATCTCTCATCCTGTATAAAAATCAACATGGATCAAAGACCTAAATATTAAAACAGACACATGGAATCTGCTGGAAGATAAAATAGGCAAAACCATTGAAGTCATGCGCATAGCCAAGGTCTTTCTCAATACAGTAAGAAAGAATACCAAAAATTAACAAAGGGATTATATTAAATTAAAAAGCTGTTACACAGGCAAAACAAAAAAACGAGAGACAACTGGTAGAATGGGAAAAGGGCATCGCCAGCTGCTCCTTAGGCAAAAGGGTAATAGCCAGACTATACAAAGAACTGAAACTTAGACTCCAAAATAAAAGACCCATTCTAAAAATTGGAAACAAATGATAGGCAGTTCTCAGAAGAAGAAGAAATGGCGAATAAATACATGAAAAAGTGGTTAGCATCTTTACCCATTAGAGAAATGCAAACCAAATATCTTTGAAATCCACCTTATGCCAAGAACAACTATTACAAACAACTCAAAAAACAACAAATACTGATGAGGCTGTGAAGGAAACCCACCCACCCCACACCTTTTTGCAATACCTGGGGTCTGCACGCTGAGCTACAACCCCAGCCAATTTTCTATTTTGAGACAAGTTCTTGCTAAGCTGCCCAGGTTGGGCCTGAACTGTTAATACTCCTGCCTCAGCCTTCCAGAGTGCTAGGATTACGGGCCTAAACCACAGGGCCCAGGGGAACCCTTCTACATTGCTGGTGGTAGTGTAAACTGATTAAAACCTAAAAACAAAAATGTCATTTGACCCAGCTACTCTTACTTTTCTAAAAGAGTTAAAAACATACTACAGTAATACTTGCATACCCATGTTTATGGCAGCACAGCTCATGGTTAGAAACAGCCTGTGTCCATCAACAGATGAATGAATGAAGAAACCGTGGCATGTGTACACAAAAGTGCCACTTTACCATATGGAGTCACTTGTAGGAAAATGGGTGCACCTTAAGACCACTAGTGAAATGCATCAGATATGGAAGGTTAAACATTACATGATTTCTCTGAGAGGCCCAAAGTATAACTAAGTAAAGAGCAATGAAGGTGGGTGATAGGAAACAGGAAATTTTGTGAAGAGGGGCAGGGGCTTGGGGGCAACAGGGAGGCAGGAAGGTGGAAAGGGGAAGGGGGAATGAAAATGATTAGGATGCAATATGTATGTGCACCAATTCCCATGTTGAGTAAAATATTATGTGCCACAAATACACAATACATACACAGCCATACATATACACAAATTCACACTAATAAAATTAAATTGAGATAAAATATTGCAGTAAAAGACACACTACCATGAATCCACCTCAAAATATTCCCCCTTACTTCAAATATACTCATCCCATTGATTGTTCTTGACCCTTTCAGAAGAAGCAAGTTGTTCTCTTTGGTTTTGCTTTATTTTTTAATATTTGTTTATTGATTTCATCCTGGGGAGCAAGCCCAGGGCCTTCACTGAGCTACATTCTCAGCCTATTTTTTTTTTCAAGGCAGAGTTTCACCAAATCGCTAATTGCCCAGTGTGGACACAACTTGGGATTTCCTGTCTCTGCCTCCCAGAGTGCTGCCCCATAGGGCCCAGCTTCAGAAACACTTCTGGAGTCCCCTGTGAGCACTACTGTGGTTGCCTTCGAGTCTAATCTTGCCTAGTCATTTTTACTTTATGGCTAGCCAGAAGTCCCACGGTGCCATATCCAGTGAAGAAGGTGAATGCAGACAGGGACATACTCTCATTGTTTGACAAGCCTGCCTTTCCTCTGGCCGGCACTCAGCAATGACAGTCATTACACGTCCACTTTGGTTGAAGATCAATGCTGTAGAGAGCAATGACATGTTGTATACTTCGTAAAGCAACAAGAAAGAATTTTGCACGGTCTTGCCCGAAGAACTGTTTGAGTAGCTACGTTTAAGCTGATTCACCATTTACATACATATAGAAACACCATGCCATCAGTATGTACATCCATAGATTGGAACAATGTTAAAGTTCTTACATGTCAGTTAAAAGCTATTTTAAAGAAAAGAGAGAGAATAGATAAAGAGGTATTGACAAGCAAGAATCCATTGCAACCAGTTTGATTTGGAAAGTGGAAGACAAGCAAAGGCTTAAAGACAACAAGAATTTACACTTTCAGGACCAGCAAGCTGGGTCTGGAGATACAGACACGGAAGTACGTTCATGCACACTTCCTGAACAATTCCTGTGGTCACTGCGCTGCATCTGTCCCTGAGGAAACTTCTGATAAGCTCTCCACGAGTTTACAATAAAACTGGGAAGAAAAGTCCCACACAGTGCAAAATAGGTCACACAGTAATGAAAAGGAAGCTGTGATCCAGTTAGGGAAAAGGAGTTGACGTGTAGAATGAAGGGCAGGAGTACAAAAGTAGCATTGATGGGGGCTGTAGCATTGGAGCTGAGTTTTCTGGAAGACAGAGAATATAAACTCGTCTCTGAACTCGCATGTACATTTGTTAAATGTCAACGATGAGGGGTGCTCCAGGATGCAGGTGGTGGAACAGACACGGGTGGATGGAGTGTAGCCTCCGACAAGAAAGAGCTTTGTAGACCCGAATGGGGGGGTGGGCGTGCACCTAATCAATAGTCCAAGGCTCCGGGGGTTACTACTGGGAAGTCAAATACAGGCGTCAATAAAGGAGAAGTGAAAAATGCCAGGGACCTGGGAGGTCAGAGCAGGTTTTCATAGAGCTGAGGTTAAAACAAATCAATGAATGAAGTGTGTGTGTGTTGTACCGAGAATCACGCCTAGCACCTACCTTTCCCTCACTAAGTAGTCCAGGCTGGGCTTGAATTTATGATCCTCCTGCCTCAGCCTCCCAAGGAGCTGGGATTACTGGCCTGCACAACCAGGCTCAGCTGTGAAATGGCTTTAAAGTGCTAACAAATGCTTGAAAAGGAGAAAACGTTGGCTAATAAAACTTTGGTGGAATCGTTAAAATTTAGCAGTTGCTGACTACACAGGAAGTCATAGGAGCAGATTCCTAGCCACTTTCTCATCACTGGAGACAATACTTGACATCCGCAGTTTCAAAGCAGGGAGGTTTATTTCAGCTCACAGGTTTGAGGTCTCGGCCATTCATGGTTGGCTGGCGACAGTGGAAGAGCCTAGGAGCGGGAAAGCTGTTCACCACATGGAGCAGGTCAGAGTTGAGGGGAAGAGAGCCAGAACTCAAGCAAAGGGACAAACCCTGGCCGGGCTTGATGGGGACGGTCTACAATCCTAGCGCCCTAGGAGACTGAGGCAGGAGGAGCTCAGCTTGGGCAACTGTGTGACTTAGTGAAACTCAGGTCAAAGAAGGACCCAGCAGAACTCTGACAAGCACCAAGAGAATCTGGAGTGGGAGAGTGTTGCCCTCGTGTACTTATGCCTGGGTAGCAGGTCCAGGTGTAAAGCACAGGAATAAGAGGACAGGGATGGGGATAAACAGGGAGTAAGGGTAAGAGACGAAGGGGACATAAGCAAGGGTGAAGGGTAAGTCACAAGGTCATGAAGGATGAGAAAAGGGAGAAGGCCACGCGAGGGCAGGAAAAGGGACAGAAGTGACAAGAAAAAAGGGCAGTTATGGAATGAACAGAGCTTTTACATGGCGTGGGTGGGTCAGTCACCACGAAGGCCAGGCGCTGGTCCGGTTAGCCGGCGTGTGGGCAGAAGAGGACAAAGCAGGGCTGCCCAGGAGGTTGGCAGAACAGGTAAGTGGGCCACAGGTTACGGAAGACAGGTCCTCACTGGGGGTCCAGGTTGTCATCGTCTGTTGGCCTACTACTGGGCCTGGCGATGTTGTCATGCCCGGGCCTACAGAGGTTGTGAAGGCTGATAGCAGTTGCTAAGGCCAAGAAGGTTACTATGGCCAGGAAAGAATGAGGGTGTAGCTTTGTCTAAGCCAAGGCCACATGCAGATCGCCAAGCTCTGCATGTAGTCAACAGTGGGGAAATTCCGTACGGGGCTCCCACATTCCTGACTTCTTGTTTTAAGGGATGACGATCATGAGTCATAGCATTGAGTTACTGCTTTGTGCTGAAATGGGACACTGTCCTAGGAGGGACTTTGGGAGTTGGGATTGGGCCCAGGGGCACAGTAGGGACATGGATGCCGGGCCAGTACCATTTAGGTTACAAGAGCAAAAGTTGTTGCATAGATGGGGTTTTGGGCAAACTGGTTAAGTAGCGGAAGAGGCGAGGAGCCACTGCTAACGCACACATGAGGAGCAGCGGGCTGGACCCGGGACAGCTGTTGCATCTTTCTGTTGGCTGCTTACGAACGGAGTGAAGCATCAACACATTTTTTTAGGAAAGTCCTGGAGTCTTGGTCTGGTCATTGTATGGATGTAATTTTTTGAAACATAGAAGAAACTTGACAAGAAAACTGAGTGGATGTGAGTCAGACTTCTTTGTGACAGTTATGCTCAGGCACTTATGCAAAAGAAACTGCTTATAGCCTCTTGGCTCTATTAATGTTTTGGTAAGGCTGATGTGAATGACTTGTTTGGTTTGGAGGGCTCTCATATGTCTCCTCTTGATGAGACATTTTCATGAAGACCTTGCAGATTAGTCAGGGTTTCATAGTCTCTTGTTGCCAGAATGCTGTCTTGGCTGTTGGTCTGTCAGAGTGGAGGGGAAACTTTGGTGATTTAGAGTGAGTGGTTAGCCTCCGTAGCCACATTGAAGAGGTGTAAAAGCAGGCAGGTCATAGGCTCGGTTTACCTGAAGTCCACCGTTGGTGTTTCTTGGAGTCTTCCGTGAATTTGATTGTAAATGTTTCAGAGAAAAATGAGAGTTGTGGATGTCCAGACTCAGAACAGCTGTGGTTCTACACGGTTTGGGTTGGAAGGTTGTCATCATTACAATATAGAATGGGCAAGGAGGCAGAGTCTTCCAGGTGGGCTTAAGATCCAGAAATGACAGGTTGAGCCAGAAGATAAAGATTTTACTAGGGCAAGAGTATGCTTCCGGGTCTGAAGAGAGGCTTTAGCCCATCCAGAGGAGAGGAGCATCTGTACTTACACCTGGAGTGGATCTAGGGGTTTGGTAAAATGTGAACATTAAAAGATTTTATAGAGAGTTCGGAGGTTGGGTATTATTCCTTCTTTCTTTCTTTCTTTCTTTCTTTCTTTCTTTCTTTCTCCCCCCCCCCCCCCGCCCCCTTTACTGAGCTAGAGGCTTGAACAGTTGAAAAGTTGGCTTGCTTTCCAGGCAGGTTGGACCTTAAGACAGGCAGAGCCTAGATTGCAAACTAGACCATGAGTGGAACTTTCCAAATGAAAAGCAATAAAAGGAGCAGCCCTTAAATCGCACAAGGAAGACCAAGAAGGAGCCACCATGCCTCATGGACCCCTTCTATGACGTACACAAACCTGTCCACGACTTGCACAAATACATCTGTGACTTACTTAGACATTCTATTTGTCCTTACCATCTTTTTTCATTCCAGGATAAAAATCTTACCATACAATATCCTTTTTTGTCCGAAATACATTCTTTCCATTCATCCCTTTTTGCCAATAACATCCTCATAGCCACATCTTTCTTGGTCTGGTGTTTTATGCCCAGTGGCTTCTTGGATTTTAAAATGTTCCTGCCTCCCTTTTTCTTCCTTTGATCTAAGTTTACAAAAATGTTTCCATTTCTATTAGAACTGGCAAGTGACCTTGGACAATACCTGTAGAAAGCAGGTAGAAGAGCCAGGATGGTCCATTTTAGCTCACGTGGTGAGGCCTGACATAAGCCCAGGTGCCAGCTTGATGGGCAACTGCTGCCATTCTCCAGGCAGAGGTCCAGGGAGTCATTAAAGGATGGGCAGTGGGATTGGAAAGGCCTTAGCAGAGTGGAGTTGGACACCAGCCCCCCTCTGTCCTGCTGAAGCAGGAATACACACAGTGAGCCTGAGTTCAAGTTGGGGGTGGGGGGACTCGTTCTCAGGAGACACAGATGCTCACTGAATACGGAAGTGATTACATCCGACTAGTAGCAGTTGAAGACAAATAAGTGATTGCTGAAGGGTATTTTAGTTGTCTTTGGGCCTATTTAATGAAAAAGAAAGAAAGAAAGAAAGAAAGAAAGAAAGAAAGAAAGAAAGAAATCCTATTCTGTTAGCCGGCCTGCGAGCACAGGCCTGTAATTCTAGCACTTTGGAAGGCTGAAGCAGGAGGATCACAAGTTTGAGCCCAGCCTCAGCATTTTAGTGACTTAGTGAGATCCAGTCTCAACATCAAAAATGAAAATGGGCCAGGGATATAGTTTGGTATGAAGGCCTGAGTACCACAAAAAAGGAGAGAGGGAGAGAGAGAGAGAGAGAGAGAGAGAGAGAGAGCGCACAGAAGATATTTGTGGGCACTGAGGCACAACTCTGTCTTGTTTACGAGAGTACTGAACTCATGAAGACAGAATAAGATTTGACTAGATAAATTTTCTGCACTTTCATCTTGGAAACAGTACCCAGGAAAGGAAATTTTAAATTAGTCTTAAAAATACTTCCATGAAAATGAAGAAGGAAGACCCATGGTTAATTGACATCACATCCAGGTCAGAATAATCACTGTTCTAGTGGAAGCAGGCCAAGTAGTGGCCAGCCAACATTTGCACTTGCTGTACACTGAGACCATCGGGATCAATCCATCTTGATTTTTATTTATTTAGCTTTTGACACGGGGAATAGAGGCCAGGGCCTTCACACTGGACTATATACACCCCCAGTCCATTTTTAAATTTTAAATGTTGAGATGGGGTCTTGCTCAGTCTCTGAGCATGGACTCGAACTTGTGACCCTCCTACCTCAGCCACCCCTAGAGTTCTGGGACCACAAGCCAGCCCCACCAGGCCTGGCCATACTTTTGTTTTCTCTTTTTAACAGTTGTATATCTTACCATGCTAGAATGAAAGATGAATGTTATTATTATGAACCACAAATATATATTAATAAAAAGAATAATTTTGGCAAAAATAACAAATTAAAAAAGAAGAACCAAAAAAATCAAAATTGGATCTCAAATTTAGCTTAGAGAGGCAAGATACCACTACGTCCTTAGTTCTCTGGGTGCTGATGATGAATTTGGCCCTGAGAAGATGACCTAGAATTGGGGTTGGGCTCCTTGGACCCCAGAGTCATCAGTTCTCCTTTCTCAGCCTCACCAGTTCCCCCAGCTTTGCCATTCCCTGACCACCAATGCCACAGTGAGATTCCAGCACTAGCGCAGGGCGGGGCAAGGGGGTCGGGGAGGGAAGATGCAACAATATGGCAGCCGACTGTTACCCAGCAACCCCACTCACCTGACAAAGAGGTGCCTAAGTAAATCCCTAGGAATGCTAATCCTGAAGAAAAAAATTGCATGAAGTCAAAAGGAATATGCTTTATTTGTAAAAAATAATGTGTGCATACAGATTTACAAAGATCTAATTTCTTATTGAACTATGTTAAAACTTGATAAGACAGACTCATCTTTGCCACTAAAAATTTATATATGCTCACAATAAGGCACAATATCAAAATGTTTGGCTTAATTAACTCATTGATACGGAGCTTAGAGTCATAACACAGAATGTGGTTTTGCTTTGCCTTAAGCCTTGAATTAGATATTATAATGTAAACAGTGCAATTAAGATGTAAAATTCTGATGCAATTTGTATATTGTCACTTTGGTAGTAAATGATTCTTAAATAAGTTCACTGAAATTTCATAAGTATATCCTCCCAGCTAAAGCTACAGAATACTGCTTTTATAGGAGAAAAATTGAATTCCTGTTGGAAATGGTTGTGGAAGAAAGCAGATGTATTCAAAATACTGTAAGAAATCATACATGCTTTAAGGGAAATTAAACTTTTTAAAACTGGAAAAGGAGAAATGAATTAAGGTAAAGGAAATACCAGAAAGCGCAGCTAGTGTTAACGTGAAAGAGCATCTTTTTATTCTTCATTTTTACCAGTGTGAGGGAATGTGGTCATTTTATCTAATTGACATGTTAGGTGCTTCCACCTTAGAAAGATAATGTTCATCACTGTGATGACATGGAGAATGTTTCTATGAAGTTATCAGGGAATGCAGAGATAAAAGTGTGAGTCCAGAGGTCATGACTGTGCAAACAGGCAGAAAACAAATTCTCAGATTATCTGTTGTTTTAGATAACCCTCTGCCCCTTTTGTTGTGCATCGACACTGCCTATTCAACAGCTACAGTAGCGAAGCACGCTGAATAGAAGTGATGTCCTTGCCTTAATAAATAGCCTGAACAGAGATACATAATTCAGTCACTTGAAAATTGTGTGACTTCCTTTATATTAATAATTCTTTACCATCATCAAATATGATAACAGCAGTCTCTCACACAAGGCATTTTGGACACATTCATGAACTCTGGTCCCCATGGAAAGAAATCTCTGTTTTCCACATTGGTGAAAGATAATGACCAGACCAGTTCTCTGTTGCCCTGTGTGGCATAACATGAAAAATCAGACTCTTTTCCCATTCGTGTTAAGCAATCTCTGTCACGAGTCTTGCCAGTTCACTGTGTTTCATTTTCTCCATGAATAGTTCATCAAATACTCTCTTCTGCTTCGGAGTAAAGTAGTTTGTCCAGTCACCCACCACTCCTGGAAAAATTAGAAACAGCGGATAAGAGCCAATTTGAGTTTGGTATTGACAAAAGAGTCTGCCAGCTTTCTAACAAAATGTGAGTGTGGGGTCTCTTGTGCTAAGTGTGCTTTCCATTTGCTGTTGTATCATTTTCTCACTTCTTCAGCAATGGTTGTACATTAATCCCCTTCGTCTAAAGGTTATCTCTTTTAAAAAAGAAAGATTACATAAACATCATAGGTTTTTACTATAACTGTCAAAGTAGTTTCTAATCTGCATGTTAATAAAATCATAAGTCAATGTGATCATAATGATATTTTATGGGCAATTGTGTAGCCCAAGATATGTTCATCACATACCACAAGGGTGGGTGATTCATCTCATTTTAAAGAAAAAAATTTTTATGAGAATTTTTATGGAGAATTGGAAAAAGAAACACTAACTTCCACATCAGGAGTTTGGTGGTAAAGTATAGGCTTCACATAGTCCACCAGCCTCTCATCACTCCACAAATCACTTTTCTCAGTGTTGGTCACAAGGTCCACCCCTGGAATGACCCTCCTCACCTCCACTAGCCCACAAGACCAAATCCCGGATCTTGCTCCCACTCTGTTTGGCCTTTCACCACTCTGGTCCCAAGATTCACCCCTATTTGTGTCCAGGTACATTGACCCAGTAGCTGTGTCACCTGCATTCTCTGGGCTCCTGTGCCTATCTCTCAGTAGGCTCCTAACTGGGCATGAAAATCTCAATTTTGAAAAAAATGCAATTCAAGGATTTCATTTCATTAGTGGGAGGTGATACAGTGTCATTGATGTGCCAGATTTGGGGGAGTCTGAAGGCAAAATGAGAGACTGAAAACAGACCTACAGTCATGCCTTAGTCTCCAAGGAGGACTGGTTCCAGGACCACCTTGCCCACCAGTGGATACCCAAATCTTCAGAAACTCGAATCCCTTCCTAAGACAACACAGGATTTGCATATAACCTCTGTACATCCACCCATGTTCTTCAATTAAGTCATCTCTAGATTACTTATGATGCCTAAAACAATGCAAATACTATGTAAATGCCTCGTATGTTTTATTTAAGGAATAAGGCCAAGAAAAGACTATGTTTTCAGTAGAGTCACAAATTTTTAAAAAATATTTTTCATCCATAGTGAGCTAAATCCATGGCTGAGGGAGCTGAAAATACGGAAGGACAACTGTGCCACCAAACAGGACCTCCAAACCAAGCCTGCATGTCCTCTGAGCTTACCTTTTCTAAAAACCAGGTTCCTGTCAGATGTGAGGGCGCAGATGGTGTGATTCGGGTCCCAGTTCTCTTTGACTGCGTTGTGTTTCATTTCACTGAATGATGTTTGCAAGGCAATCATACTCATTTCACTGTCATTCATGTTTACTCCCAGGAAAGTAGTTATTTTCTTCAAGCTTTCGTAGAAATCCTGAGCAAAAAGAAAATTTTAAAAATTAAGTATAACTCTCATCAATGCACCAAATCTATTCCCTGACACCCGAGAGTAGAATTAATGGCTTCATTTCCTGTTTTATCTTAACTTGATTTTGATTGTTGAAACGCCAAGAACTTACTTTTTTCATTTCTTCATAGAATAGAATTAGAATATTTTTGTCATTTCTGTGATCTTCCCAGCTTAACATGTGATCAAACCAGGATCCGTATACAACTAGAAGAAAAGTGAATTGTGTGTTATTGTTCAATGTGAGGGAATTGCGCGCCTGGGTTCCTCCCACCTTGGTGAGGTGGCCCGAGGGAGGTACATGCGTCTCAGACTCGAGTGAGACTTTCTCTGGAAGAGCTCAGTTTCTCTACTGCTTCAGCTACACTCGCTGCTGTGATGGCTGTGTCCTTTAACAAGCCCGTGGGTGCTTCTCTCTGACTTCTAGTAAACATTCTTTTATCATCAGTAAGAATGGCACAGGAATAAGAATATTCTTTCTCTCCATAATTGTGTTCTGATGGTTGCTTTGGCTTTTGGGAGAAACAGAAACACTGAGAGTTTATCATTTTCTTCCTGCTAAATTACATGTTTTTCCATAATTATAGGTTCTTAGTATAAAAGTTTATAAACTTTTAAAAAGACTCTCACAATTCTCATGTTTTTTATTTATCAGTAAATTCTATTCATTTTTCTTCATTTAATACTGAAAAATACAATCTTAGGAATTTATCTGTAGTTGATATGGTCCCTTTATTTTTGCTATTAAATGATAGCCTGAAAATCCAGGGCTTAAAAGTAATATTTATCCTGAAAAATAACCTCTTTGAATTTTTTAAAAAATTATTACTGGCATCTCTTAAAGTCAACCAGCATAAAGCATAAAACATAGTAATTTAAAAGACTGCTCCTCCACCATTCAAATTCTAGTTTATGCCCTAAGTATCAAAGAGATGCTAGACTAGTGATTTTCTGAAGATCTGCTGCCTTTTGATTTCCTGAATAAACATTTATTAAGCCATTAGTGTCTGCCAGACATTGTGCTAGACATTGGACATGAAAGCTTGGAATAAATTGGAACACAATTAACTCCAGACTAACTGCATTTTTTTTTTTCATGACTTCAGCTTTTGAAGAACCAAAGGGACAGAAAATAATCATGTGTGCTTTTGAATCAAGAATTGCTGGGGCTATGGTAACATTGTCACAGACTCAGCCCCTGCCCCTGGGTCCAAGAGATGGAGAAATCTCGCGGAGAGCTGCAGTGTACAGCCCTAGCTATCAGCAATCGGGGGCCAGTTCAGCAACTTGCACAATACCTGGCCTCGAATTACCCTGATTTCCAAAGCCACGATAAGTAAGTCCAATTCATGAATGGCCAACCTTGTCCTAGACACAAATAGTTGCTGGAAGACTGATTTTTCTCTTACGCAAATTCACGAAGTTAACTGTATAGTTGCTAGTGCCCCAGACACACATGTAACCTGCCGGCCACCTCCCACAGCAGCCTTGGGTGGCATTCCCATCACGTACTGAGGCTGTGGAGCACTTTGAGACTGTCAGAGAAACCCGTGCTCCTGTGGCTGGGAGACCAAATAGTGATGGAGACCCAGAGTCATACCTCATGGCTGGGTATAACTGGCTTTGCCCACTGTGGTTTTCAGTAGGAAATGTATTGCAAAAGCATAGCTCAGAGTACAAGGAAGCACCAGGCACTGTGCAGCATGCCGAGACAGGAGGATTCATTGAGTTTAGTCTGAGTACACTTAATAATTTAGCAAGACCTTGTGTCAAAAAATAAAATGGGTTAGAGACCTAGCTAAGTGGCTAAGCACCTGCCTGGCATGCATAAGACTTCATGTGCAATCTTTGGCATTGTGAAAAATAAAATTAAAAATGAGTTTTGGAGGTTATCTTAATCATAATTTGAAAGCCGGCTATTCTACTGTTTGAAAATTAATTTGTACTCTATCTTGTTCTAAGAGGACTTAAGTAAAAAAAAAAAAAAGAAATTGAAGTGGCCATCTATGTCCTTCCTCACTACTATTAGAAAATTGTATTAGCACTATATTTGAAAAGTGCCACCCTGAGCCGTATTTCTAGCCCATTTTTCTTTTTCTTATGAGACAGAATCTTGCTACGTTGTCCAGGTTGGGCTTGCACTTGAGAGGCTCCTGCCTCAGCCATCCAGAGTGCGTCCTACACTTTCTGCAAACTTCCTGCCCTATTTCAATTACAATCGGTGTCTCAGTTTCTAGGAAGTGATCTAAAGTTATAACGGTTGTGTGGGAAAGCAAAACACTCTGGGAATCAGTAGCCTAGGAAATACAGAAGATTATATAAAACTGGAGAGAGAGAGAGAGAGAGAGAGAGAGAGAGAGAGAGAGAGAGAGAGATAAGGGTAAAAAAGGGCTGAACTGCTAAGATAGGTCACTGCAATATTAATCTGTCCTGATATTACCAGCACATAATTTATAGTTATTGCTTAACTAGAAAAGCTAAACTACTTATACAACATCTGAAAGATAATTGATTAGATGATACACGTCTCACTGTGGCTGTTTACCGTCTCGTTATACAACACAGTGTGTATTTGGATGTGGGTGAAGGGTATCACAACACCTCAGTTGTAAAATAACCGCCATAGATTAATAGCTCCTTGCAACGGCTCCACCCCAATGGGAAGTGATTGAAAAGTCTCCATTCAGTAGGATTTCCACAGTATAATTCAGCAACTATTGGTGATAGGAACCAGTAAGGAGTTTACAAAGTAGGCGCTTTCATCAGCCCTATATTTTGTATTAGGAACACAGATCTCAGAACGGTTGTGTGACTAGTGCCGAAGTCAAACCAGGAATATGGTAGTGTCAGCTACCACATGGTGCTGGGGCTTCTGCCTCTGTCTCCTGTGCTTTCCAACACACGGCACTCCTCAACAGACACACTCTTTAGGAGGCTCTTCAGAGAGTTGCTGAGTAGTGTCCCTGAAAAGCAGCAACAGTCTCTCCTATACCTCTCTCTCTCTCTCTCTCTCTCTCTCTCTCTCTCTCTTTCTCTCTCTCTCTCTCACACACACACACACACACACACACACATACAGACACACAAACATACACACAAACATACACACACAAAAAACCTCTACTTTTGTAAAAAAAAATAAAGCTATTGCTCCATCTGAATGGAGTTTTTCCTTTAAAGCTTTAGTGATGGACTATTTCTGGTTATAACAGGGTTTGCCCAGGCCAGGCCACCCAGTGGAGACTACTAGATAAAATCTCTTTACACGTAAATATCTATTTGCACACCTAAGAAAGTGTAAGAGAATCACCTGGAATTTTTTTTACAAATATACTCTGACCCTCCTAGGTTTCTTCGTTCACTTGTGCATTCTTTCTCTCTTCTTTATTTCTTCTTTCTTTCTTTCTTTCTTTCTTTCTTTCTTTCTTTCCTTCTTTCTTTCTTTCTTCCTTCCTTTCTTTTTTGAGACATGGTCTCGTTCTGCAGCCCAGGCTGGTCCTGACCTCACTATGGAGCCCAGGCTGGCCTTGGACTCACAGCAATCCTCCTGTCTCAGCCTCCTGAGTGCTGGGATTACAGGCATGCACCACCATGCCCAGCTTATGTGGTGCTGGGGAATTGAACCCCAGGTACTTAGTACTTGACTTAGCACTTGCTAGGCAAGTGCTTTAACCGCTGAGCCATTCCTCCAGCCCCACTCTTTCTTCTTTCTTAGTCCTGGGGATAAAATCTAGGAGAATGCTACCATTGAGCTGCACCCACCTTTGTCTATTTTAAAATTTTATTTTGAGAAAAAGGTCTTACTAAAGTGCTCAAGTTGACCTGAACTTGTGATCTTCCTGTCTCAGCCTCCAGAGTTGCTAAGGTTCCAGGCATGCACCATTGTGTCTGCCCCCTCCTAAATATTCTGCAGCGACTCCTCATGATGTGGAGGCAACAGATCCGACACCTGCGGAGGCCAGTGACCTCGCTCTGTTCTGGCCTGGTGTTGTTGTGGCTGCGTTCCTAGCACAATCGTTTTTGGAGCAGGAGCTGTGCTAAGCCTGCTGTCCCTGCCTTCGGCAGACCCCCTCGGCCTTCTAATCTGTGCAGTCTAAAAGACAAGGCCAAGTCAAGTTCATGTGGAAGGGAGGGGTGAGACTCCGAGTGGGAAATAATCACAGATCAAAAAGGCGTGTCTCACTGTGAACAAATGCAGACACAAGATCGGTTCTGAAAAAAATACATATTTAAATGCTGCTTGTTCCAAAAATGGATTGAGGCAGAATGAGGCATGCTAACTATCTTTAAATATTTAGAAGTTATCGTGTGGAGGAGGAATTAATGGCCATGAGAAATATTTTTTTCCTAGACAAATTATGACAGAATGGCAAGGGCAAAAATATTGGCGCTGATACGTGAGTTTAAATCTTGACTCTGCTCCTTGTCAGCATCAGTAGAGAGCTGCTGCTTACCTGGCCTGCCCAGGTCTGCACTCCCTTCTACTGCAAAAGGAGAATCCCAGTGCCTCGAGGGGCTCTAGGGAGGATGGGAGGAGTTGACATTTGCATAGCGCTCAGTCAGGTGTCTGCACGGTGTGGTGAGCACTCAGTGAGAAAGGAGACCAAGTCTTAGGAGGTCCAGGATGGAATGTGCTGTGCTCTGGGGTTGGTGAGCCTCTCAGCAGGGTGAAGATGTTTAAGCTCAGCCTGTGCAAGTGCTGGGGATGTTGTGAGGTGATTCACACATCGGACACGGTAAGCCTTACTATGTCTGTCTCTCCCCAAAGCATCACAATCCTACTACAAGCATGTCCTTACCCAAGGAGGGAAGCAGGCCAGAAAGGGGATGGAGTAGGAGGATCGAGCCTATTTTTTTTAGCGTGGTGTATTGAGAAACAAAGAAAAAACCCATCTCAGGGAAGTTACCCAGATCTGCTTCTGTGGCCTGTCTGAGGTTAACAAATAAAAATAGAATAATGTGTATGTTAAAAGAAAAATCAGCTATTAAAAACTACTCAAAACCAGACCTAGTGGTGCAGGCCTGTGGTCCCAGCACGCTGAGAGGCTGAGGCAGGAGGATTGTAAGTTTCAGCCCAACCAGGCAACCGAGCAACTTAGACTCTGAAAATCAACACTAAGAATAGGCTGGAGATGTAGCTTAGTGTATAGGCCTTGGATTGGATCTCATGAAAGAAAGAAAGAAAGAAAGAAAGAAAGAAAGAAAGAAAGAAAGAAAGAGAGAAAGACAGAGAGAGAAAACAGAGCATGACTGCTTCAGTAAGAGTGAGCCCAGCCCACGAAGAGACAAGGTGCATTTTTTCAAGGTTTAGCCATCCACACTCGTCTCTCTTAGACTCTGCATCATCTTGGTATATTATTTTTGCAGATTCTGTTTGGACATTCAGAAGCAGTGTGGAGTTGCTTCTCCGTGGTTAGCACACTTGGCTAGAGAGCACTGGGTTTGATTTCCTGGTATCACATAAACCAGGTGTGGTACACACACCTGTAATCCCAGTACTTCAGAGGCTGAGGCAGGAGGACTGCCATGAATTTGAGGCCAGCCTGGGCTACAGATTAAGTTCAAGATAAGGCTGGACTACAGAGCAAGACCTTACGTCAAAAAAGGGGGGCAATTCCTAAGAGTTTGATTGTTCCTAAAAGTGCTTCAGACACCACTGAGTCAGGGGACAGGGAGTAACTCAAAGCTGTGGAAGGCGGCGGGGCTGAGGTGCAGTGGTAGGACGATCCAAGCAAGCGTCATTTGGGTGCTTGCAGAATGCATCCCTTTTTGAGAGTTTCGGGGAAATTAGTCTTTTCACAATTTCCTTACTGGTTTGTTTGGGGAACTTGTATGTACACGTGCATTTTTTTTTGGGGGGGGGGGGTAGAGGAGTTACAGCATTGTATCTTTTACTGTAATAAACGTTCACATTTAAATATTCACTGTATTTTTTCAATCCCACCACTCTGTTTCAGGCTGACTCCACTCCATACATGAGTAATTGTTTCACCGAAGATCGGTGCTATAGGGAAAAAGTGCTTTACATAAAATGATCTCTGTTTTGAAGACATTAGAACAAAATAATAATAATAATAATAATAATAATAATAATAATACCCTGGCTTGTTACTACCCACAAGTGATGAGAAAGAGGGCCTGGGGATGATGCTCCATGGATCCCAGCACTCAGGCACAAGAGGCTGAGGCAGGAGGATTACCATGAGTTCAAGGGGAGCCTGGGCTGCAGAGTGAGATCTTTTCGCAAAGGAACAACAGAGACCATGGAGAAGCAAAGTGGGAAAGAATGATTAAAAGGAATTAGACACCATCTCGTCGCTGTCTTCCTGACGATTAGCAGTTAGGAACCACTGGAACGTTTAGAAAACGCTTTCATGTTGAGCAAGAAAACATGTTTTCAATTATAAAAATATGAAACAATAGTTGATATTTACCATCTCCCTTGAGGAATTGCTCTAAAAACACAGCCCAGGTTTCAACGTGAGGAAGGTTAGGGTTATCTCTGTAGTAGTGGAAGAGCGAGACTGCCGTATCCTTGGGATTTCTAACGATGTAGATAATCTGGTAAAAGAAACAAACATCATCAATTTATTCTCGGCACAAAACATTTCAAAAAAGTATTTCCTACACAAAGGCAGTAGCTGAGCCCACTTGGGTGAATCACGGCTTTTGGGAGCAGCTTCAGCTGACGATTGAACTCTGTCTTAGCTAGCGTCTGTCTTGCAAGGCTTCCTGTGTGTGATAACCATCAGAGGTTTCGTTAAAATTTTGCTTTAGATTCAGGAGGTCCTTGGGGCACCGGGCATCCTGCGTGTCTAACAATCTCCTGGTGATGTTCACCTTGCCAGCCCACTGGCTTCACTTTCTAAACTTATCTGCTAGCTTTCATATTATCTTTTAGGGGCAGGCATGGGGAGAATCTTCATTTGTAGAACAAAATTGCTTTCTAGTTAGGTATGCATCATAAAACATTTACATATAGCGAGATTTCTTACCAATTGCCTATTATTACATATAGAAAGAATGTTTTGAAATTTCCTTTTTCTACAGTTTAATCCTCCAAAGAGTAGGATGTCTGAGGTGCCCTGCCAATTTCCTCCGGCAGCAAATATGTATTGAGCACCCCTGTACACCGGGCAATGTTCCAGCCCCAAAGAGTATGAAGAATACAGCAATGAGCAGAACAGAAATGAGTGAGCCTTGTCAGGACTGACAGTCGGTGAGGGAGGCAGACAGCTTGGGCAGGGGTGGAGGAGGCGACCTGCGGAGGGTGGAGGGCTCCCGACGCCTCCAGAACCAAGTGGGAAGCAGGGCCGAGCAGGGGGGTTCCGATCACACTCAGCTTTGCATGATGAACCCATGGGTACACGATGTTCTGCTTACTTTCTCACTGACAATCGGATAGGCGCATTTTGCTTAGATGAGAACATGTTTGCTGAGTCATTTTTAATGCCTGATTATCTTCCTGTCATGTTCAGAGTCTAGGTATTGTGCGAACCATGTGCCCAGTGCCAGTCCATCTTTCACCCCAGAGATGTATAAAGGTCGCTGCGCCCACGCCCGACCCACCTTTACCCAACCCGGCCTGCATCTTCCCTGTATCCCAAGATCACTCTGGGGTTATCCAACACACGGGGCCTTCTCTAACAGCCCCAGTCGTCTGGAGTGGGTTCACAGAACTCAAGCTCAGACGGCAGTTAAAAATCCATTGCCTTGCTGGGCCTTATAGTGCAGGCCTGTAATCCCAGCGCTCTGGTTCCAGCCCAGTCTGGTAAATCTAGTGACTTAGTGAGATGCTGGCCCTACGTAGAAAATTAAAATGGACTTGGGAAGAAAATTGAGAAGGCCATGGAGGGACGAGAGCTACTTGGGAAGGCTGAGGTAGGAACATACCGTGACCGGCCTTAAGGGAGAGGTGGTCCGGCTCCTACCTTGCCATCAGCCACAGCCAACAGGCCACCCTCTTGGGAGGGACCACACAGCCTGAGAGAGTCATATGCCACCAAGGGTCCCACCGAAAGGACTGTTCCTTCAGTGTGATGGCTGAGCAGCTCCCTAGCCTATCTGAGCCTCACATCTTTGCTTATGAAAGGCCTCTGATCCCCTATGGTCACTGTGTACGAAACACATAACTTAATTATCTGGAAGATGTGTGCCGTCCATGTCATTGTCATTACCTTACCTTGAGCTGCAGTGACTGAGTCTAACCAGATTCCACTTTTCTTTCTCTGTATGATTATATATATGACATATGATTTAAAAATATGATGAAGGTACAAATGTAATCCCCCACAAAACATCTCCCCTTACTGCAAACACACTTATCCCACTGCTCTTGTGAAGCACTTCTGAGGTGTGATCAAAAATACAGTGACGGCTGCTGCTACGAGCCAGCTGATGGAGAGGCAGTTTTGTAAAAACATGATGGTGTGTCTTCATGCACCTTAGTCGCCAGATCCGGCAAGGTGTGACTTCTGGCGCTTCCCAGGAAAGGTCAACATTTTGAATGAGTTCTGGAGGAGGCAGGTAGGACAGCACAACTGAAGACACTCACAGGGAGGAGCTCCAGACAGCCACAGAGAGGGCAGGAGTGCAGAGTGCGGCGGAGGTGAGGGGCAGTGCTTTCATAAGGATTCATTGCCATGTATCTTTTACCGTAAATCATTCTTTTATTTAAATATCCACTGTATATTTTGATCCTCTCCCCATATTTATATATGTATATAAGTGTGGATATATAGATATAGGTATCTGAACTGGTTGGAGCTGTCACATGTGTCTGGTCTTTGCTTTTCAAAAAAAATTTTTTCTGATCAAAATCAATGTTTAAAATGTTCACTGTACATGCATTCTTTCTTCTTTTTTTGAGACAAGATCTTATTCTGTACTCCAGCATTATCAGCATTATATAGAGATAAACATTTCTCCATTTAAACGTAACTTTGCGGGGCTGGAGGAATGGCTCAGTCATTAAAGTACGTGCCTAGCAAGGGCTAGGTCAAGCGCTAAGTACTCCAGTTTGATTCCCCAGCTCCACATAAACTGGGCTTGGTGGCTGTAATCCCAGTGCCTAGGAGGAGGAGGCAGAAGGATTGTGGAGCCCAAGGCTAGCCGGGGCTCCATAGTGAGTTCAGGACCAGCCTGGGCTACACAGGGAGACTCTGTGTTAAAACAAAACAAAACAAAACGAAACAAAAACAAACAAACAAAAAACCCCTGTAACTTTGCATAAGAAAGCTATGAAAATAGAGATACCCTGTAGGTTACAACTAATCTTTGCAATGTGTGACATCAAAAACTGCTTGAAGTATTTAGAATTGATGTTGCATCCCACTATTCCCCTCTATAATCCCTTACAGAATTGATAGGTTAAAAAATTAAAATGCAAGTGGCATTGTAGGCACCCTAAGCATAGCACTTACCTTGCACTGCTTTTGTTTAATATTCACGGGAAGCAGGTCATAACTCAGATGTGTCGGAATTACTCTTCTCTTAGAGTACAGTTTTAGATCTTCAAACTTAGAAATGTCACCCAATTCAAGAGGCGATGTTAGAGTGATTTTAGCATTGGGGATGCTATTGATGATCTCTGCAACCCAGTGGGTGCCTTCGCGTGAACACAAAATAAAAACGAGTTTAATTAAATATCGCTCTCCATGAATCAAGTGTAGAGAAAATAAGCATGCTACCAACACAAGGGAGGATTAACTTTATTGTACACAGTGACTGTTACACCTGTGGAAAACCCTGAAGAGGCTACGCCATTTTTTCAGGTGGAATCCCATCTTAAAGACTGCAAGAATGTGAACTACGGTTTTGACATTTCCGGGGCTTGAAATCCACTCAGTCCTAGAGCCTGTAATGCACATTCACATAGATCTTTCTATGTGGGGTCCCATTGATTTTTTTAGGCTCACATCTCTTCTTTTATATTTCTTTCTTCTTCTTTCCTTCCTTTTTCCTTTTTAAATTCTCTCTCTCTCTCTCTCTCTCTCTCTCTCTCTCTCTCTCTCTCACTTTCATTCTTTCTTTCTTCTTTCCAGTGCACTAGAAATTGGACCACTGAACGCCCTACCACTGAGCTAGCTCCCCTGCCTCATTTACTTATTATTTATTTATTTTGAAATAGGGTCTGGCTAAGTTGCTCAGATTAATCTCAAATTTGGGATCCTCCTGTCTAAGTCTCCTGGGTAGCTGGGATTACAGACACATGGCATCGAGCCTGGCTTATAAACTACCCTCTGAGTCCCTTCCTGCTGGCAGAGTTGCACACGCTTTTCTGCCTGTCCCTCAGCTCCTGCCTCCACGCGTGAGTCCCCCAGAGTGCAGCTGCTCCAGCTGTGTTCCTGGTTTAGCTCCCCAGCACCCCTTGGAGGCGGATGTAGCACCTGGTCGTTGCTTTGTGTGAGTGCACAGGAAGCATGTGACCAAAGCAAACAAGCAGTGGTGTACTCTACATTCAGCCACCACAGAGACGCAAGCCTGCTGCCTCAGCACCTGGAGAAAGCGTGACTTTCTGTAGACATCAAACCAATGGCAGTTATGCTTCTGTACTGTAGCAAATGATCAGCGGAAGCTGAGAAATAGAAGTTTACAGAACGTTGTGGGGTGTGTCCTCCGATAGGAAGGAGGATGGCCCTGAGAGCTGGAATCAGGCTAGGTAGGCTCTCTCTATCTCACTTCAACTTAAAGAAGACACACTGTTAATCACTTTACAACTGAATAAATATTTTGAGTTTAAATAATGCTCTCATTATCATTATCTACTTTAAGACTACTTTAGATTGTAATGTTAGTAAATCTTAGATACAAACAACTGCAATATTCATATAAATGTGAGTTATAGAGATGTTTGTGCCATTTTAAGACAATGTGCTGATTTGTTTTGAGGGAAGAGAGACTATACATGGCCTCGTGCTAGTACAGGGGACCTCCTGGCACCTAACGCGTGGACGGCCACAATGGCAGCTTATAGACACCAAGTGGACAGTGAAAACCTGTGTGCAACTGCTTTTATACAGGACAGGCCAGCCAGAACATTTAGGGTGTCATAAACTACCTTCTAAACTAACGTATCAGTTAAGATAAGATACATTCATTCACAGAACAGTATATTACAATTCAACTTTGCCCTGAGATATTTTGGGAGACAGTCACTTAATGTGTCTCTGCAGCAGTAGCTCCTAAAATTAATTAAGTAATATTAAGTATACATACTTACATATATATATATATATATAATGTATATATACCTATATATGTATCTGTACTATATATGTATGTATGTATGTGCACATATATCTCAAAAAGCACCCTGGAAGACCTGGGATATGTTCTTATGCAAACTCTACATCTTCCCATAGGGAGAACCTCTTGGGTCTTAAGTGGTGACTAAAATATCCACACAACTCAAATACAGCTTAATTCTTAGCTCCAGAACTTTCTAACTAGCAGGTATATGGGATCTCCTATATCCATTGTTTTGGAAACAACAGCAGGTGCTTGTATGTAACATACCCTGGCTGTATCTCCAAAACAATCTCTCCAAAACAGTATCTCCAAAAGTAGCACATTGCTAATTTTCATAACTTACAGGATCTGATTCATAATAACTATTCCTTCGTGGGTGTATACATAGGAATATGCTTTGAAGTAAAAGTCCTTTATCAAGAAAAATATACATGGCTTTTCAGTTCTGGAGAAAAACATTTATTTAAAAATCAATCACTATGTATGATATTTGAACAAATGCTATTTAGTGATCACTATACCTAGTGTGAAATATGATGAGGACTTTGTAATGTCATAGATATTGGGCTTATTATATATCTCAGCACTAATACATCTTCATAAATAAAATAGAAACGAGAACATTAATAAAGCTTTCCTGTTTTGCAACTGAATCTTTTTCAAGGCAAAAAATTTGAAATCTCGACTGTCATTTTTTTCTAGAGAAAAATAATTCTGAAGAAATCAATGTATATAAATAGTTATTGTATTTTCACTGTTGCATTTCTACTTTAAAATATGCATTAAACAAACTCACCAGATTTGGGATAGGAAACCAGAAACACATCATCTTCTCTTGCATCAAAGGAATCCAAGGAATGAAGAAGTTCCTTTGAAGACACAGAGGGAAAGAGGATCCCCTTGAATTTGTGGAGAGTACTCAGCTGGCTCTTGGATGTCATCTCTCACCAAATCTATGAAAAATCCTCTAATTAACACAGACTCTCCACAAATGCAGAGCAAGTGTGGTCTTAGAACTCGTAGCCGGCTCAGTTGCAAGGTGAACTTAGAGTTACTCGGCTGACATTGCAAACAGGGAAGCCAATATATGTACGCAAGATATATATACATTTTGCAATTGTTTACCAGAGTAATTTTTAAACCACAACTGAGTCAAAGTCTAGAGTAAAATGATGTTATCTGAATTTTTCTGATAACACATATTACAAAATGTTTCTTCCAACTTGACTCAGAAAAGTTTGAGTGCAAAGCTAGTAAGCTATCAGAATATAAGCATTATATTAAGATACTACAATTAATCAAATCCTTTGGCCCAAATAGGGAAGGGCATTTAGTGGCTGTAATTAATTACGTCACTAGAAATGCGATTAGAAAAATCAGATTTCTACTTATTAACAAGTAGAAGTAGCTGGTATTGCATTTTAATAGCAAGAAGAAAGAGAAACACATTTTTCTAGGAACTGGTTTATGACTTAAACAAAGCTTACAAGAAGTCCCTTAGAAGATAGCCATGGAAATCCCCATCAGAAGAGAACAAATTTGAGATTTTTATGTAGGCAGGAAGTTTGAAGTTAAAGTAAACAAATTCCTGTTCAGTCACTCAGCTTTTGTCAACAACATTGCAGTATTCCCGATTCTGTGAGGCATGGTATGGATGAGCCCAATTAATTTCTGCTTGTCTAACAATCAAGAGAAATGTACATGACACAGAAATGAACCGCATTTTAGTTTAGCACCAAAGAAAGTCAAAGTCTCCTGGTAGAAAAATAAAGAAGAAAAGTGTCTATGACAACAATAGAAGAGAAATTTAGAATGACTGAATACACAGACAACCCCCAAAGAATCAATAATTAGAATAAATTTGTGAGCTGAGCATGCCTGCTGAATTAAGAGTTCAGTTCATGAAAAAGAACTGTATTCCTCATTCTAACAAAAACCAACTAAAATAAAATTAGGAAAAAAACCTTATTATTCACAATAAAATGAAAAAAACAAGTCTCTAGGAATAAATAAACAAATAAATAAACAAATTAATTAATTAATTAATGTAGTGAAAGATATGCAAGGCACTGAAAACTACAAAGTATTGCAGAGAGTGGTTTAAGAAAAAAACCTACATAAATACAGATGTGTACCATGAACTAGTGGACTCGATATTGTTAACATATAAAATTCTCCTTAGTGACTTATACATTTAATAGAGTTGATCAAAATCCCAACACATATGAACATATTGCACGTGTTGTATGTGTATGTGTGTAAACTGGCAAGCATTTTTATGATAATGCAAAGTTTCCAGAATCAAAGAAATCTTAAAGAAGAAAACAAAAATCTGGGGCTAGAGGAATACCACAGCAGTTAGAGTGCTTGCCTAGCAAGCGCAAGGCCCTGAATTTGATTCCCCAGCACCACATAAGCCAGACGTGGTGGTACACACCTGTAATCCCAGCACTCAGGGGGCTGAGGCAGGAGGATTACTGTGAGTTCAAGATCAGCCTGGACTCCATAGTGAATTCAGGACCAGCCAAGACAAAGCAAGATCAAAAAATAAAATAAGAAAAGTATCTGTAGAACTTGTTAGATTTCAAGATTTACCAAACAGCAACAGCAGTTAAGATAGTACAATCTATGCTTAAGGCTGAATATATATATATGATCCGAATAGGTTAGCACACATACACACACACATATACAGAGACAGGAGAGAGGGAGAAAGAGACAGAGAGAGAGAAAGAGAAATAGTCACTTGATTCACAATAAAGTTTAGTGAGAAATTATTTTTTAAATAAAGAACACCCATTCAATTGGGAGCTTCTGGGAAGGAAAAAGAACCCCATGTTACACCATGCACAGTGGAAAATTTGAGATGGACCATACAGAATTAAAATTTAAAAATAAAAAGGTTTTAGAAGAAATCACAGGAGAGTATCTTCAGAATCCTTTGGGATGGCAAAGGTTCTTTTTTAAAAAGTAATACACAAAAATGCTCACACTAAAAGTTATAATTAAATTTCATTAAACTAAAGCATTTTGTTGATTGAAAGTTATCATTAAAAGTAAAAAGAAAACTATATATTACTTAGGAAATGTGTTCATTTCCAGGCCTTTTAGAAAACGCGTATTAATCAACACTGAAAGACTCAAACAATTCAACAGCAAAAAGAGAGCAAAAGATGTGAATAAACCTTTGAGACAGTAGTCAACATTATTATTCACTAAGTAAATAAAATTCAAAACACTATAAAGGAGATGTACCCCAGAACTGTGGTGTGAGAAGCTCTGAGAGTAATCGGAAGCAATGACTTTCCTTCTCTGGTACTAGGTTCAGAGCCCAGGCCTCCACATTTTGCTAAATCCTCAGCCGATTTTATTTTGGATTTTGAATCAGGATCTCACTCGCTGGCTGTTCTTGAACTTGTGGCTTGTGCTCCTCCTATTTTAGCCTCTCGGAGTGCTGGGATTACAGGATTTATCTTTTGTCTTTTAAAAATTAGGTAAACAGACATTACAGTGACTAGATGTGGCCTAAAAGCAGACTGCAAATGAAGAAATGTTTATTCTGGAAAGATATTGAATCTTGACAGGAGCAGTGAGTCTGTCCCAGCTGAGACATATCTGCTTCCTCCCTCCTCGATGTCGGCCCACTCACCACAGGAAAGTACGGCTGAAATATGGGGCTCAGTCTCTCCCAGCCCTTCAGGTCAGGGATACCAGCTCTCCCTAGGGAAGATAGGCCGCCAGGGTCCCCAACCCCTTCAACTCTTTCTGCAGAGGCTCAGCTCTGGGAGGCAACAGTCAACAGGGTGGGAGCTCCCTTCCTCCATGCAGAGGCCACCCACAGGCGAGACTTGGAAGGGAAGCGCAGGGCCTCTGGCTGCCCCTTGGCTCAGTTCACTCAGAGACGAGAAGCTCTACATCAAACTGAGAGACAAACTGAGAGGCCAGAGCTGCCACTCCTTCCCAGAGGCCTCAGAACTGGGGAGTCACCGCAAGAGAAAACGCTCTCCACTTCAAGATCCAGAGTTCAGAGACTACTCCCAGAGGGAGAAGCAGGCTTAGGTACAGACAGTTCCGAAGTCCTCCCCCAAAGGAATTGACTTTATTTAGAAGAGAGTAGGTAGGGGCAAATGCTCTGGAAAACAATGGAGATTTGGGTGGTAAGGAAGTAAAAGAATTGTAGTGGCTCAGCAAGAGCAACTGAACAGACCATGGGCCCTGTTGTTCACCAGGAGGTAGGCAGAGACAGCTAAGGAAAGATCTGCTAGGGGTATCAGAGCAAAACTCCTATGAAACTTAAGATGAAAAACAAAGTGAAACTGGGATCGGGTAAGGGAGGAGGGAGGGAGGGGAAGGTAGGGGGAGGGACAAAAGGAGAGTGGGAAAGCCCTTGTCACCTTGACAAGATACATATGTGCATAAAAGGCTCAACTCCATTGTAAACCTTAAATTTTGCATGTATGCATATCAATAAAATGGGGGGGGGGAGGAATCTGCTAGGGGTGGAGCCCAGTGAAAACCCTGGCTTCAGAGACTAAAAGTGCCCTAAAGGCTCAAATTGGACGGGGTCAGGCCCTGCAACACTTTGTCCTTCAACTTTCAAAATTAATTGTCTTGAATTCTTCCCTGTAGACTGTGTAAGGTGTAAGCTGGGGCTCCTCTAACTCCCCATAGGATCCAATTGAAGAGTGCAACTCAGGCAAAAACATTGATTGTTTTTTCTCACTGGGTTTTAACCTTTGTCATTATGTATAGGTCATTTTCTCTGCTGTTGAGAAACTAGCAGGCAAGCAGTGGAGCCTTCGATTTAAGGGCGAGATACTAAGAAAATCTGACAGCTTTGCAGAAAGATCAGGGGACAAGATAGCCAAAGAGCCCCTCTGAAGCCACTCTCATCTCATCAGGGCCATGTAGACGCCCCAAGACACCATTTCGGAAGTGACAGTGAGGGTGTCACAGTGTGGAGGAACATGTTTCATTAAAGTAGTTGAGCCATACTTTTTGTTAAGCTAACACATCCCAGAGGAGGAACAGGAATCAGTAACCCGTGCTGTTTCTGCGAATTTTCTAAAATGTGAAGATTTCAAGAAAGTAGATGCGCAAAGAAATGAGGAAATGCAACTCATCAGTGAGGGGCAGGAAAGGCCCGCGTGTCCTCCCGGTGCCGACTTCCCAGCATCTGACCTCAAATCAGCTCTCAGGCATGTGCTCATGGGACCAAAATAAACCACGGTTTCAGAAGTAAGCGGTGATGACCAAGGCCATGTCGCAGCATATGAAGATGAAAATGATGTAGAACCAAGTAGGAATTCTGGAGTTGAAGGGCATAATAGCTGAACTGAAATTTCACTATGGGACCTAAACAATAGGAATGATCTGGCAGAAGAAAAACCAACAGACGTGAAGGTAGACACGTAGAGGTTGTGCCGTCTCGCCCCACTGAGGCTGGCTGGGTAACGGAGCGGAGTGAAGGGTTCCAATTGTCAGACGCAGGCACACAGTTTGCTTTAGAACTAACAACTGCTTAGAAACTGGGTACAGTGGCACAGGGCTGGGATCTGGGCTCTCTGATAGGCTGAGGCGGGAGGATTTCAAGTTCGGATCCACGAGGTACAATGTAATAACTTACCAAGACCCCTTTTCAAATAAAAACAAACAAAAAAGCATACAAACAAATAAAAAGGGCTGGGGATATAGCCCAGTGTGAAGGTTTTAGGTTCCATTTTCAACACCCAAAACC
Source organism: Ctenodactylus gundi (assembly GCA_004027205.1). Lineage (NCBI taxonomy): Eukaryota > Metazoa > Chordata > Mammalia > Rodentia > Ctenodactylidae > Ctenodactylus > Ctenodactylus gundi. The sequence goes on from PVKB01000065.1 coordinate 542,836, forward strand.
AAGCACTAGAGATTGTCTTCACTTCCATAAGCAGGTATGTGGTTGTCCTGCTTGTATGGTTTAACTAAGTATCATTCCCAGGCGTCCTCTTTCTTAGGTTTGGAAAGTAGCTGAATATTTTTCCACTCCAAGAAAAACAAAAGAACCTGCCTAACCAGAAGGAATGAATAACAAGTTACACTGGGAGCTGGCCAGGGGGTGCAGGCCTGGCCACGCTGCACTCTGGGAGGCTGAGGCAGGAGAATCACAAGTTTGAGTCCAGTCTGGGCAACTTAGCAACTTAGTGAGACTCTTTCTCTGGGTCAAAAATAAAAATAAAAGCTTGGGGATGTAGCTCAGCGTGAAGACTCTGGGCTTGATCCCCTGTACCACACACACACACACACACACACACACACACACACACAATTATACCTGATTCCAGCTGTAGTAAGGAGTGCTGGTGACTATGGCAAATTGGGAAGCATTTCCTTCCTCCACACAGGGAGCACATAATCCCCCATGTGCCACCTGTTGGGGGTCTGGGCTGAGCCTTTGCAAGTCTTTCAGGTTTTCATGACAAATCAGAGATGCTGATTTGTACACAAAATCAATCCCTTGATTACTTCACATGGCTACAAGTTTTTGCTTTAAAACCGAGAAAGCCAAACACACGCCGCATCCCACTGAAATCAGAACCACAGGCTGCTGTGGCTTTCCTAGAAGTCATTAAAGTTCTCCTAAGAGAAGAACTACACATTTGGGGTTGACCCTGGGAACAGTGCACGCAACGAAGTGGCCGGGAAAGCTGGAAGCCCACCAGGAGATAGAGCGCAGACCTCAGCTGGAACCTGCCTGGTGGCCAAGGAAACGGGGAGGCGTCCCAGGTCCAAGACGGTTTTACAGAGATGCCTGCGTTGTGATGACGGAATGTGGGCTTTAAAGGGGAGAGCAGCAAATCGAAGCACAGCAAAAGCAGCAGAAGCTGTTCTCAGAAATAACGAATACCCAGGAAAGAAGCTCTTTCACTTTCTTCCCTGGTTTGGTAATGGGACCAGGTGTTACATTAATTTTGCGGTCAGAGCGAAATATCTCAGAAGAGGAAATGTTAAGTAACAAGAAAAATATCACTTCCAGGCCTTTGAGCTTAGATCAAGTGCAGTAACAGGAAGAGTAACCTCTAGAAAGAGGAATTGTCCGCGGGAATTTCGGCAAACCATGACGCAGCAAAAACATCAAGACAGCCCAGAGCCACCAGCAAAGACGGGACCACATGAGCGGGCAGGATTATTTTCTTTTTTTCACATGGTCATTTCTCTTTTGAAACTCTTTCAAACAGGACCACAGTTATTACAGGACCAGTGCTGGCAAAATCTCCTCCGACGTATTTTCTTAAGCACTTAGAAAAGGCCAGATATCACGTGGGTAACGGGAACAGGCCCTGAGAAAGACGGAAGGGCATGTGCTTTCACAGGGAGAATGTTCATTCAGAGGCAGTCTTTAAAAGATAGAAAAATGAACATGAAAGTATCAGATAGCGATATGTATAATACAAGAAATAAAACCACGCAAAGCCACATCGATGCATAGGAGGCTGGCTGCCCAGGCTGGACCTGGTCTTGCAGTCCTCCTGCCTCACTGGGGCCACCGGGAAGCCTTTCCTGGCACTGGGTTGGTCTCTATGTTCTATATCCAAGGAGTGTTTCTCCTCTAGAATTTTAACACTGTTGTTGTTTGAAGGGAAGAGAAGTGGCTGGGATCCTGAGGAGTTTGCCGGGCGGGCTCTGATGCCGTGGGCTTGCGTCGCCAGTTGGACGAGTTCTTGGCTGTACAGATAGAGGCGTGATTAAAATGCAGTATTGGTGAGGGACCTTTTGTTTATTTCATTGTGTTATTTTCCTCTCCTTGAGTGTTTTCGTGTCCTTGATATAAATTAAAGGTGGCTGTGGCAAAGAATGAAAGAACACAGAATGGATTAGAAGAGACATTACAGGATACAGTGAAAAAAGATCCAGTGAACACAGCTTAGTCCCAAGGGGAAAGATCAGAAGATGGAGCAGAGCAGTTGAGAGACAGAGAGGCAGTGCATGGTCAAGGGGATCTGAGGAGGGGGAAGTGAAATTCACCATGGGCCCATGTGTATATGTACCAATTCCCCATCATGAATGCAATGATTGTGTGTTGCAAACACAGACAATAGAAAACAAAAACAATGTCTATTTTAAAATTGCATAGTTTCTGCAGGACTTCTGATAATAAATGAAAATAACTGACCTTTGTACTGTAAAATAAAATAAGTAATAAAAAGTCCACAGCTGCACACAAGATAAAATTTAAAGGACTACACATAGGCACATCTGTTGAAGATTAGGATCTACTCAAAAATATGAAATGCAGTCAGAGAAAGTAGCTCTCCTCTTTTAGGGACAGAAGGGTTCACAACAGGCCACAGACCCTGAGCAAAGAAACAGAAAATCCAGGCATGTTATACAAATGACCCATGCAGACCTCTGAGAGAGGGTTGGAGACTAGAAGGACTCAAAAGAGTGAAAATCCAAGAAGGTGGGAACCTTCCAGGGAGTGGGGTGCCTACATCTACTCTCAAAGGCCCTTCCTGACTCAGCAACCCCACCCTCGGTCTCGGCCCCCTAACCCCACCCCAACTCTGGCTTGTCCTTGCAGGGAGGTCTCTGTTGATATACATCAAATACATGAGAAGTTTTTAGGAAGCTAAAGTGACAAAATATTTGAAATTCTCAAGATGGATTGTAGACCTAAATGTGATACTAAAATTGTACATATTTTAAAAACATTTAATGTTACCTTTTTGCACTTTATTATTCTCTTTAATAATTGGTAAGATTCATATGCATTTGTCAGAATAAATCATGTTGTTTTAATCTGTGCATCCATTGCATTAAGTCTATAAATACTTGAAAGAAAAAATGAGAATGTCATCACAACTTTAGGATATGTTTCCTTAGGTATCACACAAAGTGCACAAAGATTGATTTTTTTTTCAAAATCAGAACTTCTGTCCATCAAAATAGACTGTAAAGAAAACAAAGGACAAATTATAACCTTGGGGAAATTACTCACAATCCATATATCAGACTGTTTCTGGAGCCCGATCATGAAAACGCAAACAACAAAATTTGAAATAAACAAGACATTTGAAAGGAGATTTCACAACAAAAATACACAGTGTATACAAAAAGGTGCTCAACATCATTAATCAACTGGAATATGAAAATTAAAATTGCAGTGAAATAGTTCACCACACCCAGTAGTTCTAAAACTTAGAAAAATGGATCACGCCAGGTGTTGAGGAGGATGTAAAGAAACTGGAGCTCAGTTACATATTGCTGTTAAGCCTGTGAAACAACAGGTGTACGTGGGGAAGCCCTTGGGAAGGCCTCTCCGAGTCAGCTACACACCTCCCAGACGGTCTGAAACCTTCCTCCTGTCGCTTGCCTAGCAGGTGCGCAAAGCTCTGGGGTCTGTCTGCAGCAAGCCACCAAAACAAGACAAGAGTTTTACTTCTCCGTGTTTACCAAGAAAGTCACGTGTCAGCACGAAGATTTGTTCATAAATGTTCATAGCAGCTTCATTCCTAAACCCCCAGACCAGAGACAGGACACCATGAACAAAATAGGGAAGATGTAGGCTGAGGTCTAATCCTGCAATGTATTGCTGCTCTGTATTTAAGAAATGGGAGAAATAGGAAAAATTATTAACATCTATGGCATCATGAGCGAATCAGAAAAGTATCTTCCAGAGAAACTGAAGCCCGGCTCAAATGCACACATACCTTACTGTTGTACTTACAAGAAATTCTACAGGGCACAAATATAATCTACATTGTCAGCAAGCCGATTCCAGGTTGCCTGGGTCAGAGTTCAGGGGGCTTTACCGGAAGAACAAGAAACTTTTTAGAGTGATGGACATGGGTTGGGGTTTTTCTGTTCATTTGTTTGTTTTTTTGTTACAGGATCTTACTCTGGAGCCCAGACTCATCTGAACTCACTACAGAGCCCAGGCTGGCCTTGGACTCACAGCAATCCTCCTGCCTCAGCCTCCTGAGTATTGGAACTACAAGTGTGTGCCACCACGTATGGTTTTGTGGTGCTGGGAATCGAATTCAAGACCTAGCACTGACTAGGCAAGTGCTGTGACCGCTGTGCCAGTCCTCCAGCCCCCATATTCTGTATCTTATGTCTGACTTACTCCTCCTACGTAGATCCAGTGGGACGATCCTGAGATACAGGCTCTGGCCGCGTCATTAGAGAGATATTTAGATTTTTCTAAGTCAAATAAACTTGAACTGATGGCCGAGGAAAGAAGTTACTACTCTTGAATTTTTGTAATTCCTTAGTTTAATTTTCCAACTTGTCTCAATTTTCTCGTCTACGCAGGATTTATTTCCCTTTTGAAACTGTAAACTTCTTGAAGGCTGAGTACAGAATATCATTTTTATATTTCTTAAAATGTTTAGCATAATGCTGAGCCCTTCATGCTTAATAAATATTTACTGAAGAAACAAAATTTAAAAACAAACACAACTATCACTATTTTATTTGACAAGTTGGGTGTTACCGCCCCCTAGTGTACAGGGAGCCATAGGTTAGCGTGAAGTTGAGCAAATTGCCAAGGGAAGGAACTCCGACTCGGTCTCAGTCCTTCCACGCAGGCTCTTTTTCTTGCTTCATGACCTTGGTGTGTTCTTCTGAGGTAAAAGGGCAGTTTAAGGTACTAGAACACGCTCACTCTCACGCCTGCGGCACTGACGTGGGCGCCAGCTCTCCATCCCCAAACGCCTTGTCGTCATTGTGACAGCAGAAAATGAAAGTGACCCGTTGATTCTAAGACACATCTTTTTCATGTTTTAACAGTACCGATGTCAACCTGCCTGTGACAAGTGATGCTAGGGCTCTTGTTACGGGTGCGCTAATCACGGCACACAGGCCACTTTCTTCACTCTGCTCAGCCTCACATGGGTCGAATTAGGGACACGTATTTGTGTCATGCTTGTTGTGACTCTAACCACTGTTTCAGTATCTTTAAAGAGATATACTAGCCAGTACACACATGCATGCATATGAGGTGTGATTAAAAATGCAGTGAATGTTTACATTTATAAATATGTGCTATTGTAAAAAAAACACACTGCCATTTATCTCCTATCAAAACACTAAAAGTCTTCCCAGAAATGTTTTTTATTGTAGTAAGTTTAAAAAACTTAAACATACACACTATTTTTCAATCACCCTTGTATAAACACAAGTACTCATATGTATACATACATATATATATATCTATATATATATATAGATATATATATATATAGATATAGATATAGATAGATAGATAGATAGATAGATGCAGTCAGTGGTTTGGCACTAAAGCATAAAGTTTTGGGAATATCAAAAAGGCAAAAATCATACAATAGGATGTAAACCAATTATTGTAAATATAATATCATCTTTTGGAGGAATATATTTTCAAATGATGCTGCAAGTCAATAACCAAGTTTTTAGATGATTTGTTGGAAAAGAGAAGATACTTAAAACTGGAGCTGGATGATATTCATCTCTGAGATTCTTTCGAACAACTTTATCATGTGATACGTAATGTAAATGGAGTCAAGGAAGCTTGCTACAGTCTCTCCGAATAGATTTTTTAAAAACCTGGAGTAAGGAAGCATGCAAGTGAGGAACTAACTCACCGGGGAAGACCGTCCAGATGCCAGTTCGTTAGTTCCTTCCTGATAATTTTGAATCAAAACTTTCTCTTTAATGGTACATAATTAATTTCAGAAAAATGAAAATGCTTCTTGAAGTCATACTGACAATACGAAGAGACCAAGATTATGTGCAGTTATAAAAATCTTATCACTATGATAATATGAATAATTACTTAAAATTGAAAATTGCCTTTGTATATTTAATTTATAAGCCACAACATGACATTAAAGAATGGGATTGCCTCGAAAAAATGACAATGTGCATAAATAAAATAACTGGATGTACAGTTGAGCATCACAATAATAATGTTGGCCTGGCTGGAAGTTATTTGCTGCTAATACTGAAGAATTTCTGATTACCAACACAATACTTTGATTTTTGATGCATTTTGTGCTTGTATATAATAACAATGAAATAAAATGCTTATCAAAAAGCTTGGTAACTTGGCAACTCTTGATCCTTTGATTTTTTTAAAAAAATACATTATAAATTGTGTATTCCAACAAACTCTATAGCATCTAGATCAATTTTAACAAGGACATCTATAACATACTGAAACTGTCTATGACAGTAGTACATCTATCAATTAATTTAGGTCTTCTTTGCTGTCTTTCAATAAAATTTGCAATTATTTCATAAAGATATACATTCTTACATTGATTATAGACTGACATTTCATTATTTTTATTACTATAGGAATAATTTTAGTATTCAAAGGCATATTTCTTTAGTATAATGCAAATAAAATTAACTTTTATATGTCAATCTTATATCTGGTAACCTTGTAAAATACATAAATTAATATTACAAAACTGTCAACATTTGCGAGGTAAATTTACAGAAATTTTTGGGTTTCATATCACCTTTAAGCAAGAGTGTTGTGCATTTCTAAATCCCCTTTCAAATTTCTTATTTCTTTTTCTTTCCATATCGTGCCATGTACATGTCCGAAGCCAACATTGCATAAGACATCTTGCTCTTGCGCTAAGGTTCATTATGCGCTCCCCATAAAGCTGTGTTTGAAATAAAATCTCTAGGTGAGGCCTAGTGGGAAGTGTACAGGTTATGAGAGCTCTACCCTCACAGATTAATGGCAACCATAGAAGCTCTCCCTTTGCCCTTCCAGTATGGGATAAAGCAACACAAAAGCCACTACCCGATGCCGGTACCTTGCCCTTAGACTTTCCAGGCTCCAGAACCATAAACTAACACATTTTTATTCATTATAAGTCTGTGGTATTCTGGTACTGAGGTTACGATTCGTGGGCTACACAAAATTATCGACTCAAAAACTTGTTCACCAAAACATCTAATTTATACATTAGAGTTAACTTACCACTAGTGTGCTGTTTGCTTTTACTGGGCCAGATCAATAGATTTGATGGGGTGTGTACGGTCTGCAGGCTGGATGCCCCCCACCCATGCAAAGAAAAGCCAAGGCCCTGCTGGTTATACCAACGAATTCTATCAACAATTTAGGGAAGAAAGAATACAAATTCTACTCAAACACTTCCTGAAGCAAAGGAGAAAACATTCCTCTCTATTTGATGAAATCAGTTTTACCCTGATACCAAGCCAGAGAAAGAGTCCCAAGGAAAAAAAGTAGTCTACAAGCTTAGATAGAAAAATTTTAATTAAATATTACCAAAAATTTCCTTACCTCTCAAAAAGTCTATAAATCACGAGAAAGTAAAGTTTGCTAGCAAGATTAGTTTCATACTTTAAAATTGGTGGAGTTAATAAAAAATTGCTCATGAAAATGATGAGTAGGGGCAGAAATCAAATTTCCCACTCTGATAAAAAGCATATACAAACAAAAAATTAAAAAAATACTTAGCTAGCATCATATGAATGTTGAAAGATGAAACGTTTTCACCTAAGGCAAGGAACAAGGCAGCAACATCCCTCGTCAGCATTTCTACTTACCATGGGGGCTTGGTGTGGTGCCAGCCCCGGAGAGTGAGAAAACTCCATCACAGGCATGGACCCGGAGCAGGAAGAACACGATGTGTCCTTATTTGCAGATGACACTGAAGGTGCTATTTTTATGGAAAAATACAAAGTAGGCTTCATTAGTATGGAAAACTTTTAATTTCCAAGAGACATCATTAAGGAAAGGAAGAAATATTTTATGGAGAAGGAAGTAATAGTTGCAAATACTGAATCCGAACAAGGACTTGTACATAGAATATGCTTTTTGGGATCTTAGGACCCTACTCCAAATGTGCGATGCAACAGATTTGAAAAGAGTTCACCAAACAAGATGTACGAATGGTCATAGACCCAAAAAAACAGGCTCAACAGCATTAGTCATCAGGAAAAAGGAAGTTAAAACCAGGGGTGGCCTCAATACACAGTCTCCTCCAAGAATCAAATCTTTCTTTCTTTCTTTTTTTTTTTTTGAGGACCAATCCTAGGGGCTCACCTACACCAGAAAAGTGCTTTACTACTGATCCGTACCTTAGCCTGTTAATTTTTTAAGAGGTTGACACTGCCAAGTTTTGTTATGACACGGCTGCTGACAACAGCCAAAGGCATGTGCTGCAGACGTAGACAAAGAGGGGACATCAAACATGTCTTAACACATTAAAAAAAAGCATCAAAATCAGCTAGTATGTCTCTGATCATGCCAGAATTAAATCAGGGATTTAAAAAGGTACCAGAATCTCTTCATATCTAATAAATTTAAAATTATACTACACTAAATTTAAAAATAAAAACACAGTAACAGGCACCGAGAGAAATCTGGTTTCTGCAACTGCCAAGTGCCCAACCAACAGCAGCCCAAGCAAGAGTCACGGTGGCAGGGAATCCTTGTCGTGCAGGTGGGCTAGTGCCTGGGAGGAGGATGGATGCAAAGTCATCCCTTGTCCTCGCCCCGCCTGCTCTGACCGGCTCCCTCACCCCTGGTTGCAATGATGCGAGTCTTTGTTGTCTCACTCCAGCTTGAGATCAACAAACTCTCCACTGCCGTTTTTTGCTTTTGTGGTACTGAAGATTGAGCCCAGCTTTCACGCTGAGTTACAATTCCAGCCCTTTTTTTATTTTTGAGAAAGGATCTCACTAAGTTACTAAGTTACACAAGCTGAACTTGAACTTGTGATCTTCTTGTCTCAGCCTCCCAGAGTGCTGGGATTACAAACTTGTGCCACTAGGCCCAGCATTAATCTACAGGGAGTTGCATTGTTAATCATGAAAAAGTTCCCAGATGTCAAAGCTGATTTTTAAATTGTGTCCAAAACTCAATGGAAAGAAACATGAACTTTCATTCTATCTACATAAAACAGATAGTAGAAGCCTTGTCTTCCCAATATTTCCTAAAGCCCTGAAAATGGGGTGTAAATTATAAATGAAGTCTGTCATTCTAGAGTTTTAATTCTTCATATCAACGAGAATCTCAGAGTTTTCCAAAATAATAAGTTTTCTAGAAAAAATATAGTCTATGATGTGTAATTATCTCCTTTCTAGGTTGGGCAAGGGAACTCTTGATTATACGCCTTGGAGTTTTAATATCTATTTTTGAATGCTCAAAACAAAATACAACAGTAGGATTCAGTAAAATTTAGAATTTTTTTCTGACTTAATGACAGTTGGTGAAAACACATGAAAGCTGTTTTTCTCCTATGGTTAAGGTAACTCACCTTTATGCCAAAACTCTGCCTCCACTCACCCTCTGCAAAGATTCAGCTAAATACAGCGCAGATTTTTCATTAGGCAAAGAAACCATTTCCCGCAACAGCTGTTGCCCAATGCTGTGACATGTGAAAACAAAGCAGAGAATAAGATTGCACATGCACCTTGATCAGTTCCCGGCAAGAAATGTATTCTGAAGGACACACCAAGTCACTTCCTGATGTCACTCTGTCGGAGGAAGTGTCTGGCAGAACTGGGCCACCAGAGCCCAAGGGATGAGAAGCTGGAGGCAATTATCCAAATAAGTTACAAAGGAAGGCACAGCGGGACTTGTCAAAGTCACCCACAGGGGCAGAGGGGAGCTAAGTATTCTGCATGTCGTTAGGACCGGACCGTACTGAAGAATGTCGAGGACACATGTCCTGACAGAGACTCTTATAAAAAGGAAAAATATTTATGGCTGGGAAAAGTAAATCCCTCTACTTAGCAATACGATATAAAGGCTTAATTTTCTACCTTCCCCAGTAGATAATGCCTCTTTTCAACACAAAAGACGTCAGTAGTGTTCTTATATTATGCTCATAGTAATTAAAATTATTTCTTTCTAAAATGATTTCTTCACTAAGCGGCATGGTTTCTTGGGGGGAAAAATTCGAGGGTAGCTGATAGAGATATAAGATGAAGCAAAGGGGTGGAGATGGGGAGCAGGATCTAGGGGCTTCTGGCAAATAAAAAGACTTCACAGATTTTTTTTTTAAAAATCACTTTATTCATGGAGTACAATTGCAAATTTTCTCCAGGTAAGGGAGTTAGAGAAATTGAGACTCACCGAAACTTTCGTTGCCAGACATAATTACAAGGAACACACCAAAGAAAAAGACATGTTTTTATAGCAAACCTCCTCCTATGACACTGCACTTGGATTCCGAGGAAGAAACAATTCAGCAGGCCCAACAGAGATATAGACTATTTTTTTGAAGTGACGCTATAAAAAGTACCAATTAAAGGATTTTTTCTCATCTGCTACATTTTATATGGAACCCTTTTATAAAAAAGTGACTTCCCCCTACTCCCGTGGAGCGTGGCTTCAATGAGAAGAATTGGCTTCACATGGCTTGCAAAGGTGATTTCCAACCTGAAATCTTTCCCCAGATGGCTGCACCCACAGACTGGGAGTCGCTACACTGCACTAGGAAGAATATTTGCATTTTTTTCTGTTTCTTTCCTGACCTCCAGCCTCTGAGTGTTTGCTTTTGAAATGCAGCTTACACATGCAGGATGATACACAAGGCAGCGACAGAGCTAAAGAGACAAAAGCCAAATTTTGTCCCTGATATCTGCCCCTGATACCAACTATGCTGTCTGGCAACAGTGTTCTAACACCACTGCAGACTGTTTTTGGGTTTGAGACAGGGTCTCACTCTTACTACGGCAGACTTTTTAAAGATGGACTAGGCTTTACAATGGAACCATATTTGCCCGCCGTCTCCTTCTTCCAATGCTCTGACTGATACCACCTCCAGTCATCCCACATTGCGAATCCTGCACATTAGCAGGGGAGTGTCTGTCACAGCCACCAAAGCTGCCCATCGGACTCGCGCATAAGGCTGGATGGGAAACAGCAGTGGGTCGATCTCTGGCTTCCAAGCATACTGGAAACGGCTGGAGAAACAAACACTCCTTATCTAAGAGTCCTCCTAGAGCTATCACCTAAGGGCCTTCCTACCAGAAGGTTCTACACTTCGACAAAGGATATTTACATCTGTTATCAGACGTCTCCAAGGCCTATGTACTATTGTGCATTTCTATAAAAGAGTCGCATTTGCTACATTTATAAGGATTCTTGCTGATGATACAAGGACAGCTTGGAAAAAGACACAGTTACGTCCAGAAAGTGACGGAGATACATGAAGGAAATACAGAAGGAAGTGGGAACCAGGCCAGACAAAGTTAAGGCACCCTCTGCCCCCCCCACCCCTCCCCAGTCAGCCGTCAACTGCTTTCCTGTGGGCATAAATAATGAAGCACGGTGTGTGTGTGTGTGTGTGTGGTGTGTGCACATCTGTGTTTTCCGGCACTCTAGAACATAGGGAGGAAAGCATATAAGTCTGTTGAAGTACTAACAGATGCAAGAGCCTCTGATGGGCCTGAGTGCAGGAGCAGGAGACTAAAGCTCCCTGTAGCTGTGTTTCAAAGGGTCAAGGGCTCTGCCTGCTACCAGCGTGTCCGCATGTCAGGAGATCCGAGTAAGAATCCTACTTTGGGTTCCTGGGCCAAATACAGACGTTTTAAGGGTATGAGGGCTGGTGTTTGCTTCATGCGGCTCAGGCACTGCCGACAGCGTCCCCTAGGGAGAGGCAGGAAGCAGAGGGGCCCGGGAGGGCCTCCAGCAGGTGACAGGTGTCTCTTCTGTGCCTTCCCCAAGTGCCTCAAATTCAGCTCTCACACTGCCTCCCCCAGGTGTCTTTGTGCCCTTAGGCATAAAGGTTCCACCCTTGGGCTACACTCCAGGACAACAGTCTCCTGCCTGCTATGGGCTTAGGTACCTCACAAGACCTTCCCACAGGTCCATTCAAATTCAAAACCATGACCTCTTCTTCTGCTATTTTGTTTAAGTTTTTAACCACCATTTTTGTGTTTCTCTTGCTATGCAGAAGGGATAAAAAGGCATTATTGAACTCCTGATTTCCTCTACCTTGGATTAAATCACACCTCTTACATGGTTATTGGTATTATGTGGAATGTACATTTGAAAATGAGACATATCTGCAGAAAGCCTAATTACATAGAAGCAGAAGGCTATGGGATCGATGTGTTTGGGTATTACTCTATAAAATTCCCAGACAGCTGTGCATCCTTAATTCGATCCCATAGCTTCCACCAGAAAGCACAATCAGTACGAATTTTAACACAAGGCAGAGATCAATAGGAACACAGAAGAGGTAGGCACATGAGTGACCATAAAATATAATTCCTCTTTTGTGCTTTAAGAGTCAGAGCCAAGAGCTTTGTTTATGTCTCGAATGCTTGTAGATATTACAAGGCAATTCATAATACATTATTCATTCTTTAGGGATCAGAGATAGAAGAAATCACAAATGCCGGCACCAGAGAAGAGGATGCAAAGCTGGAAGCGAAAGTACCCTTTTCTTCGCTGTACGGCAGGCAGGGTTACGTGGGCCCACGCTTTGCACTCACGCATGCACTTCTGTCAACTCTAAGTTGTGTGTAAAGGGCTGGGGGTGTAGCTCAGAGATTAAAGCGCTTGCCCAGGAAGCACTGGGACCTGGGTTCAACCACCCGGCACCACGTAATAGCTGAATATAGTGACTCACGTCTATAATCCTAGCACTCAGGTGCCTGAGGCAGGAGGAATGCCATGAGTTCAAGGCCAGCCTGGGCTCCACAGTGAGCTCAGGACCAGCCTGAAGTATAGTGTGAGATCCTATCATAAAAAAGTGTGTAAAAATATTTTTTTTAAAAAAATAAAGCTAACACTGAGGATAAGGTGGCAGGTAATATCCATTTTATTATGAGGAGAGAAAAGCCTATAGACTTAAGTCTCC